>CM074813.1:1030502-1043015 GCA_037447605.1 Zygnema circumcarinatum | reverse complement strand
GGAGGGGTGGGCAGGGGAGGGGAGGGGAGAGGACGGGAGGGGAGGGCAGGGAAGGGGAGGGGAGGGGTGGGCAGGGGAGGGGCCAGGACGGGAGGCGCGGGAAAGAAATATTAAAAACAGGGGGGCGATCTCCTCCTGAAATATCCAAAATGGGGGAGGGGGGCAGAATAGCCGAAAAAAACAGTCGCGGGATAACCAAAAAAGGGGGGCGGTATATAGTTCTCCCAAAGCATCCGCCTCCTCAAGATTTGATGTTCGTGTCGCAACATGGATGCTAGACTTCAGACAGTAGTCGCAGCATGCTCCGTCGCATTCATGGTTGTTTTGGGAACCATGGGAAAATGTCATTGACTTTATTTAGCAAGAACTGTAACTAAGCAGCATAGAGCGCATGCTATTCCATGGAAACTGTACGGCGTGGCCGTACGGAATGTACGGACGCCAGGATGTACGGTAACCCTAATTTTTTGCCGTGCTAACCCTAACCCTAATTCCCAGCACTCACTGAAACCCTAATTCTTGGAGTGCAAACCTTAACCCTAATTATGGCGCTGAGCCCTAACCCTGCCTGACCCTGCGCACAGCGAGCAGCTCCGTCTGCTTGAGGAAAAGAGGGGAAAGGAGCCATGGATGCTGAGAGTTGAGAAAGAACACGCTCAAATAATCAAGATTAAAGCTTCGAAAGTTAAGATGTGGGGCGTTAGGTCTGCAGAAAGAAGAGAAAGGAAAGGATGAGGAGAGGCAGGGAGAAAGGAGAGAAAAGAAATTTCCGGGAATCTCTGGAAGCCTTAATGTATTGGAAAGCCTGAAAGCTTCGGGGGGGGACTTTGCTGGAGAGCTGGAGGAATGAAAATTAGGGTTCCCAGCATGGAGGGTGGAGAGGAAGAGGAGAGCGAAGAGGATTCAAGCGGCGAGGTGGAAGAGGGAATTAAAAAAAAAAAGGTATCGCAGCAGAAAAGAGGGGAAAAAAAATGGAAGAGAAGGCCGGAAGCTTCTGAAAGCCTGATGGCTCCAGGGGAGGTCGTTGGAGAGCGGAGGAAGAAGCGAAGAAAGGAGGCGTTTAGGGTTACAGCTATGGAGGGAGGAGAGGAAGGAGGGATGAGAGTGCAAGTAATTCATCAGCCTTCCAACGGCCATTCTGAAAACCGTAGAAATCTTGAAAACCTTAAAGATTTTGGAAACCCTGAAGCTTCTGAAAGGCCACAGGTAAGTAAGACCCGTGAGAGCACGGGTTCAGGGGAAGGAGAGAAAGGGAAATTGGGTTCAGAAGAGAATGGTGGAGGTGGAAAAGCTGGAAGAGAAGCAGGAAAGAAGACAAAGAAACAGAAGGGAGAAGCGGTTGTATTGCAGAAGAATATAGCGGAGAGAGGGAGAAGGGGAAAGAGCGGGAAAGGAGAGACGATACAGGAGAGAGGCGGAGAGAGGAGGGGAGGAGGAGGGGGAGAGAGAGGGGAGATAGAGAAAGGAGGCAAAGCAAATGGAGAAGAGCAGGACGGGAGGGGGAGTGGAGGTGAGAAGGGAGAGAGGAGCCGAGAGGAGGTAGGGAACAGAGAGACAGGAGGGGAGAAGGAGACGAAGGGACGCGTAGCAAGTGGTCCGAAGAAAAGAGCTTACAATTTGGAAAATTTGCCCAAAAATGTATTGACTGGCGGTGAAGTTTGTGGGTGGGATTACACAAAAAAGGATGTTCATCACGGCTACTTTACCATGGAGGAAGACGAAATCATTTTGGCAGCTGCGCATGAGTACATAAAGGTAAGTCTCAAAAAAAGAAAGTCATTTTGAAACAGTCAATAAATTTATTCAAACTTCAGAGCGAGAATCACAGTAGAAATGAATCAGTTCGATCATGATCCTGGACTTGGACGCGGATCCTTTCCCTCAATGTGATGTAGCTCTAGATATGATCAAGCTTAAAGAACTAAGGGATAGAGCATGTACATTCCATTTTTATTTATATGTAATTTGTTTTTATTTTCAGTGTCTTCCTTCTTTTTTCATATTTTCATATCTAAATAACTATGAGATTCAGCACTAGAGTTTGTATGTTTGAAGGAAAGTCGACTGTTTTTGGCTAGGTTCTACTATGTTTAATCAATTTTGATGTTTGTCTAGGCGAAGGGATGGAATGAAGAAGAGGGGAAGGAGAAGCTTGTTTTTTCTAAACGCCACCGAGATGTGAAACGGGCGTGGCCAGAAATAGGTAACTCCTTTTCCTATTTTTTTTCCCTGTCAACCCTTCTGATATAAAACACTATACTTGTTCTTCTCTCCATCGTTCTCTCCTTTTCTCTCCAACTCCCTCTCCCCTACCACTTTCGTCTGTCTCACTCCCTTCGTTTCCTCTCTCTCCCTCTCTCTCCTCGCTCTCTTCTCTGCCTCTCTCCTCATCTCTTTTCCTCTTCCTTCCTCTCTCCCCCTACCTCTTTCCTTTGTCACTCTTCCCCTCTCTTTTCCACTCCCTCCACTGTCCCCTCTCTCTCGTTACTCCACTCCCGCGCCCGCTCTCCCCCTCTCTCCTCCCTTCTCTCTCCACATTCCTATTCCTGTCGCCCCTCCCATCCTCTTCCCTCTATTACTTCTTGCTAGAGCAGAAGTAGATACGGAGACTCACCTGCTGCACGCCCCGTGTTCCATGTGTTCCGTTGCAGCGAGTTCTCTGCCAAACAGAACGGTGAAGAGTGTCCATGCGCGCGGGCGGCGGCTGCTGCACGACGGAAACTGGATGGGCACATGGTCCAAGGAGGAGGAGGAAACTCTTAGAAAGTATGCACTCATGAGCTTAGGATTTCTTCGAACCCTACTTTAGGGGGAGGAAGGGGGGAGAGAGAGAGAGAGTGTGACGGAGAGAGGGGGAGAGAGAGAGAGAGAGAGAGATTTGGGTTATTGGGGTTTGGGGAGGTTTGAGGTTTGAGGTTTGTAAAGTTGCTGTTTTGGTTTTTGGGTAAATAGTGAGCTGATTCGAATGTTCTTTGTAGCCCTAAAAAGTATTTCATATTTTTTGGGCCACCTAAAGATAATTTTTTTTTTGGGCTTTTTTGAAAACAATTGAAGGTGCATGACATATCATTTGAATGTTCAATTTTTTCCTCTCTGAAGGCTTTATGCACAGTATGGTCCGAAGTGGAAGAAGTTGATGGGGTTCATGGGAAGATACGAAGAAAGCATCAAATTCAAATGGCGCGATATGCAGCACGAAAAGACCGGTGAGTTTAACCACCCCGTGGGAGGTTTAGGGTTCAAGGTTTAGATTTTTGATGCAGGCCGAGATTGCTGCGTGGATTTAGTTTGGAGGTTTTCAGGTTTCGAGTTTATGACTTAGGAGTTAGATTTGCAGTTTAAGCTGTGAGGGTTCAGAGCTTGGAGGTGGAGTTAGGGTTAAGAGTTGCAAAAGGTCTTGGATTTAAGGTTCAGAGCTCCAACGCTTTCACCACTAGCACAGAAAGCTTTAAAATCTGAACCCAAATCCCTATAGCTCTCGTCCTTAAAGTACGACAAAAGAACGCCTTAAATTGTATAGGGGACCTCATCTGTAGGGTTTGTTAGGGTTCAGGATTATGGAGCCACGAAGAAATGGAGATGCTTTGTTCGCTCGTGCGGCTTCAGCTCAGACAGAGAGAGAGGGAGGGAAAATCGCACGATGTGGGAGGGCGGCAGGTGGCATACCACCATTCGTTCCATTTGAAAGAAATTTACAACTTTTTATGTAGATGAATAGTAAAAACCCTGAGGATCCTTTCATTTGCGGGTTTTACGCCTTTTATAATAATTTAGGGGTTCTATTGTGCTGTGCATGCTAGTGTTGGCATTCTAGAGGTTGAAATCGCTAGAATGTTTACTCTGATTTTAGGAGTATCTGGGTTTGCACATTTCAGGGCTTTTGGGTTTTGGGTCGTTGGAGTTTCAGGATTTTGCGGTCCTTTGCACGTTTTGGGTTTTTGGGGGCTACGCTTAGGATGCGCATGTCGGAGCTTTTAGGGTTTCTAAATCTCTAGGGCTTCGCAGTTTATTTTCCCCTCAGTCTCCTCAACACCTCTCCCTCTCCCTCTCCCTCTTTCTCCCCACCACTCTCTTCCTTGTCCGGCCCCTATCTCCTTCGTTCCTCGTCGCCCTCTCCCTCCTTCGACCTCTCTCCCTCCCTCCCTCCTCCTCACACCAATGGAGCCTCCCATTGGTCCGTGCAGGTGCGTGACGATCTCGACTGGATGTCCATTGCAGACAGGATGGGAGGGCGGAGGCACAACGCTTGCATTGTTCAATGGTGCCGTTATTCTCTCTCTCGGATGCAAATTTGCACTGCTATTTATGGTTGTGGAGTTTCCGCGGGTTTCTGCAGTTGAGAGGAAGGAGAACGAGAGAGAGAGGTGTTAGAGAGCATTCAGAATTTTTTGGCCTTTGTTTTCCCCTAACTTTCGAAGGAAGATGATGGACATGCATGGATCATCCGCTCCGTTCTGTTCTCGCAGGTACTACAAGCTTTCTTCGCGGATGGTGCTTGATGGAGAATGGGACAATAGAGATGACAGGAGACTCCTTGAAGCGTGAGCGTAGCTCTCTCTTCCACTCACTTCTCACGTGTCTCTCTCTCTCTCTCTCCTTCTCCCTCTCCCTCTCCCACACACGAAGATATCCTTTGTACTCACCTGACCCACTCACTGCCCCCCTGCCCTTCGCTCTGTGGCCCGTCGCCCGTATTTCCATATCCCTTCCTCTCGTCTCTTTGCCCGCTCCTTTTGTTCCTCTCTTTTGCACGCACTCCTCAAAAGTGAAACAAGAAAGTTCAAGAAAATCTTTTCGTTAGCATTTTCCGTGCTAGAAGGGCTTCCACTGTGGGCTTAACCCTCACCATGTTGTTTTTGGGTATGGACAGGTTGCTTTCTACCGAGGTAACGGAGGAAGCTGATGTGGAATGGGGTAGCCTGTTGGATAACAGGTGAATTATAATCCATCTTGGCAGCTTTCAGTTTCTATGCACCGACAATGTATGAAAAGTTTCACACGTATAAGCCCCAAAATTCTTGAGATCTATAGACAAACCTGAACCCACAATACCCTCAAAACCCTAAAATCTCCATGTCCCTGAACCCCTGAATGGAACCTCATGTGGACTGATTGTCGTTCACAGGTCGGGAGAAGTTTGCAGCCGAAGATGGAGGGAGATAAAGAAGCGTCTGCGGACGGGCATTTACACCTTCAATGAATATCTGGAAATGGCGTGCCAACGATTTGCTTCTGAATTGTTGGAGGGAGGTGGCGGGCGTGAGGATGGGGAGGAGTTCCAGAAGCTTCTGGAGGCTGAAGAGGAGAAGCGGAGGAGAGGAGAGGGAGAGGGAGAGGGAGAGGGAGAGGGAGAGGGAGAGGGAGAGGGAGAGGGAGAAAGAGAAGGAAGTGGTGCATGCGAGGGAGGAGTGGAAGTGACGGAAGAGAAGGAATCGGAGGGAAAAGACGAGAGAGAGGAGGGGAGGAAGAAGAGGAAGAAGGGGAAGAAGGAAGGGAAGAAAAGGATGATGAAACGGGATAAAGAGAGAGCAGAGGAGAGATATGGAGAGGTAGAACATGAGTAATTGGTTTTCCTTGTAGAGTGTGATTCGAGCGGGACTAGGGCATTGTCCGTTTAGTCAGGTTTTGACCCAGTCTCAATTGCACCCTTTTAAAGCAAATAACCTGCCGCCCACCTGCCGCCCGCTGCACGTGGACGACAGGTTATTGCCGGTTAAGTGCGCGGCTCCGTTTCCTACTCTTCTCAATGTATAGAAGTAGAACTCTCTAGACTAATCTTCACTTAGGAGGGTAATCACTTAAGAAGGGTTCTGCAATACTGTAAATGAACATGGGTTCCACGGGACCCTCGCCATTTCCAGCCTCTGCCATGTCTACTTGGCATCATCGAGTGTGAGTGCGAACATGCGAACATGAGGCTTTACGTTGTGCTCACATTCGTGTCATGGGGGGGAGGGGGGGGGTTGCCGTATTTTCACCCGTCGTTTGTGCGGTTCAGGCCGCCAAAGCGTCAGAAAACCACTTCTCGAAAAAAGTGACACTTTCTTGAATCATGATGGCGCAGCCATCAAAGTCCAAAAAGGGCACCAAGGGGAATACTTCATATGGCACGAGACCCTGAGATCAGAAGTATTCGCAATGGACCAAACCAAAGGCTGAACTAAAGAAAAAGAAACAAAACGAAGGGAGAGAACACGAACACAAAGGATTCGAAGCGAAATGGAAACTCGCTGGGGCTGGGCGACAAGGGGATCCCGGCGATGTTCAGTTCAAACACCCGCGGAGGGTCCCTGTCAGCCTCGTAAAACGATTGCGATCGAAATTTGAGAGCTTTCGACCATTTGATTTCACAGGTGCAGCGCAACATGAGCCGATTTGGCTGTAGAGATCTGCCTCGGTGCAGTACCACCGACCTCCCTCCTGCTCTCGCTCCCTACAAGATAGGGAGAGAGGCCGAGAGAGGGAGATGGAGAGGGAAGCATTTGACAAAGAAACAAAGCAAAAGGAAAAAAACGCAAACTTTCATTGACCTCGCGATGGCGAGGCCATCAAAAGGAAAACGAAGTGTGCCGCAATCCTGTCGATGATGGCGTCCCATCTGAATCCATTCCTAACCGTCCGATCAGCTACAGAGCCCCTGTAAAGCTTCTGATAGCTGCTCTGCATATGTCCATCACGTGACATGCACACGACTCCAAGGGCGCACACACCTCAGAATCTGCTCAACTCCTTTAAAAAAATTGAATAGTTTTTGGAGCCAATCAGACAATCAGAGTACAGAGTTACCATGCCAATACAGAGTTTTCAGTTTCAGCCTTTCTCTCTCTTCTCCTGCCCAAAAAAAGTGTATGTACAATGGCCTGAACCCTGCCAAGGGCTTCCTGCTACATAATCCCGAGATAGGAACTGGGTTCAGAGCACTTATAGTTTAAGAATGAGAGAGGGCCCATATTTTAGATCAAACCATGTAAGCGGGGAATATAAAAATACAAGCGCTGAACCTAGCGCATAGAGCAGAGCCATAGGTAACACCCGCATCATGGGGTCACTAGCGATCAAGACACAGTTAAAACCCTTTAAGGTATCCAAACTCTGTACCGCTACGTGCATGGCGGTAGGCGCAGCATCCGATCGAGTAGACTGCAAAAATGAAGATAAGAACGCCAAGATTCACAAATGACACTATTCTCCAGCTCCGTTGCACATTCTCCAGCACGCCGGCTTTACACGTGTCGCATCCGTAGCACAGATTTTCGCTGCTACTGTTGTTGTAATTTGCGCAGTCCGCATCGCTGCTGTTCGCTGCTCCTGACGACGGAACTGTGAAGTATGTAGCATTCACAAAAGTGTAGCCGCAGTCGAGAGGCGGAATGCAGCAGCCAGCCTGCAGCCCCAAAAAACGCATGCTTATCACACATGCTTCATTCTATTGTTTCAAATTATGAAACCCTAACCTCATCTAAAGCAAGGCCAAAAAGATGTTAAGGGGGAGACACCTGATGAAACTCACCTGTATGGGCGAAAGCTTCGCTGCGTAGAGACTGTCTTCCGTTGCGTACTTTGCGGCTAACTCCGTGCATGGGTCCGCCTTGGAGATGCAGCTGCGGACGGTGTTCCATGTGTTGGTGTCGTTCACTCGGCGCTGCAGCCACGCGGAGTAGTCGGCGAGGCGGTAGTCCTTGAAGCCCTGACCAGCCACTGCCGCACTCGCAGACTTGTTGGTGACGACGAATGCGAACACTGCACAAGAAAGAAAAGCATGGAACTCTCTTGTTAGAGGAGGTAGGGGCGAAGGGGTGGGAGCACAGCTTGCTTCAAGCAACCGAGTTTCTTGATGAGTTTATGTTACATTCGAGAGTGTTTGTATGTGTAAGAGAGAGAGAGGGAGAGGGAGAGAGAGAGAGAGAAAGAGAGAGAGAGAGAGGGGGACATAATCTCACCGGTGAATGCCGAAAGTCCGATCAAGACGAGGAAAACAACGAAGAGATAAACCCAAAGAAGGGCGGAGACTTGGCAGCATGCTCCGACAAAGCCAACGAGGGCAACAACGAAAAGGACGGCGCCGACAATAATGAGGGCCCAATGGAGGAAGGAGAAGCACTCCACTCCGTCGCCTCTGTTGGAAAAGAAACGAAAATTGAGCACCAAAAAGAAGCTAAGTAAAGCTGGAAATAAAATTCCTTTAGTGGAACGTGGAAGATGCAGCCTGCGCTTTCAAAAGTGGTTGCGAATTTTTTCAGATCAAGAAAGGCCTTGAGGACTGCCCGGCGCCTCCATTTATCACAGAGATGATGATTGCAGCATTCTGAAATGCAACGGATGCTCCATTCATGCGGAGATTCAAAGGTATTGTGTTTCTCTTTCGTCACCATTTGAGTCATCATTTCTTCCACTTTGGTCTGAGGCCTAATTTTGACAGCAGGCGAGGCGAGGAAAAGCGATGAAGATAGTGGGAGGGAGGGAGGGCAACAGGGAGAGGAAAAAGGGTGAAAGAGTGGGAGATGTAAGAGGTGGGAGGGAAAGGTCGATCGAAAGAAGAAATGGGGAGGGGGAGAGAGAGAAAGGGAGAGACTGAGAGAGCGAAAGGGAGAGAGAGAGAGGACGGGCAGCCCCTCACCTCGTACCGAGCCACACGCCCGCTCCAAACACCGTTCCACCAGCGAGCATGCCCACCAGATTCACCGCCATAGTCAGCGCCGTGGAGAGCCCCATCTTCGCCTCAAAAATCTGAGCCCAAATTCACTGCACGCCCAAGCCGCAGCCCCTCTCCACCCTCCTCCAAAGCCCTGCCTGGCCCTCCCTCTGAACCCTTCGCCGCCTCCCCGAGAGAGAGAGAGAGAGAGAGAGAGAGAGAGAGAGAGAGAGAGAGAGAGAGAGAGAGAGAGAGAGTGAGAGAGAGAGAGAGGGGGCAGTGGTCGTCTGGAGGGTCCGGCCAACGTCTATATACGAACCGTCCGCCGCGTCCCGCGCCGCCAATGGCGGACCGCCTCACTTCGCAGAAACAGCGCCACGTGGTCAACGGAGGTGCGCGAGACCGTGTTATTTAGCATGTCGGCCGTACGGACGGACGGGAGCGAAGTCAACGGAAGGCCGTTGACCGGCTGTTCAAGGAAGTCAACAAAGAACCGCACGTGTGAACGAAGGGAGAGGGGACGTCGTTGTCGTGTGAACGGACAATCAAAATCAAAGAATGCAGTGGGAATTGACTGATTTGGCGCTAGAGACATGTTGAACATGAGGATTCATGCTCAATTGGAAAGTTGTACGTAAATGTCACAAGACGCGGGGACAAAGTCGCCGAACAAATTTACTCAAATAGGTTTGATTGGTGGCAAGGCCTTACGAAAAACAATAAAAAGAAATGCATTGGAAATCTCGTTCATATTTTATTGATCGCTCCACAAATGGAAGGAGAGTGCCTCATATTGTACAGAAGGTTGCCGCAAAGGGGAAGGGCCGCATGGGATGGCATGGCTCGGCACGGCGTGACATGGCATGGCATGGGGGAAAAGCTCTCCTGCTCACTGCATACATCACTTCATGGAGGAGGGCGACGATATCACGTCTCAGCCATTCTCCGCTTTATCGTACGCATTGGACTTATGTTTGGGAGTAAATTGAAAATTGGGAGGGGGGGGTCCCAGCAGCATTTCGGTTATCCGCACCTGCGACACACAGTCAACCAATGTCTTATAAGAGGGCTGCAGAAGATTTTACGGATAATGAGCGTGGTCAACGGCTGCACAAAAGCGGTCTATTCAAAGGCTCAGAATTGTCATCTTGGAAGTTTGAAAGAGAGGGGTTGCATGCAAGCATAGAACTGGCTGTTCCGCTTTCCGTCGAAGCCAACGGAACGCACCCAGTCAGCCGCGCTGTCGGACGCAAGGAGCGTCTCCAGATCGGAGCGGCCCACATAGAACGGGGGCCGCCAGTTCAGTTTTTGGGGGACCACTTCCAGAAGGCCGACTGGAATGTAGCGGTGGAGGTAACTCAGCCACTCTAGCAGAAAGTGGCGCGTGGTCTCCACTCCTGCGGGAGGAGGGGGGGCAGAGAGAGTGAGAGAGGGAGAGAGAGAGAGACAGGAGAGGGGGCAGGAAGGAGGCCCAGGAGAGGGGAGGGAGCGCAGTGAACAGGGGGGGAGAGCGAGAGAAAGATGGAGATGCAAAGGGGAGGGGGAGAGAGAGAGAGAATGAGAGAGAGATAGAGAGAGCACATCGCGATACAGCAGCAGGAGTAATGCTGTAGAGAGGACGGGTCAGATCTGAGCTAATTCAGATTTGAGATGCGACAAGTTCCGTACCTTTGGAGTCCGAGCCCCAGTGCGAGAGGCCGTACTCGCTGTACTTTTTCAAAATTTCGAGCCGCTCGGATGCGCTGATGTCCCAGTGGCGCTGCTCCTTTATCTCTGTCAGCAGCCATGGCTGCTCCGCTCCAAGGGGAGGAAGGGGGAGGGGAAGGAGATGGAGGGGAAGGGCAAGAGGGGAGAGGGAGAGCGGAGGAAAGAAAGGGACATAGATAAAAGACAGTGAAGAGGGAAAGAGGGTGCGGAAAGTGGAGAAGGACGAGAGGAAAGAAGGAGAGATCAGCAGCAAGGAGAGCAAATGGGATACAGAGACACAGAGAGAGAGAGAGAGGGAGCGGGGCAGAGAGAGAAGAAGGGAGATTTGGGAAGGGGGTTTGCAGAGGGAGTTGTACCTTGATGAGAGCACCCCGGGCGACCATGCAGCTGTCCACGCGGGCTCGCCCCCCCGTCAGATGCTCGTTCCAATCCGTGAACGAAAATACGTCGCCGTTTCCAATCACCTGCAACGGACATCTGACGCTCTTCAGTTGCATGGAACGAGCACTCGTGGAGTCCTAAGATACCTAATCACTCTCCCTTTCCCTCCTCTCCATTGCACCTCTCTCAATGGCTCCCTTTCCGCTCCCACTTCCACTCTCAAAACCACATTACGTTCTTGCCTACACGCTCTGTCCATTTCTTCCCATTGCTCCTTCTTTTCCCTCCTCTCTCTACATCCTCCACCCATCCACTATTCTCTCTTTCCCCCTCCCTGTTTGTCTCTCCTTACACCCTTTCTTGCCGCCTTTTCTCTTTCTTATTCTACAATTGCTCGTTCCTTTGTTCCCATTATAATTAACTTTATCTATCTTATTGCATATCTCTACCTGGAGAGGTGAATTTTCTCCTCTTTTTTCGGAACACGTTTGAATGTAATCCCAATCGGCCAACCGGCTGTACCGCTGCTGCCGTGTACGGCCATGCACCGTGACAGCTGTCACGCCCCAATTACTCAATTCCGGCAGCACATTATGTGCGCAGTTCTTTCCTTCGAAATATCCCGTTCTTACCTATAAACAAAACAAGGGAGCGCAAAAAAAACAAGTTAACTGAAAATATAGAAAAATTGTCTGAGGTCTTTGCATAAAAGTCGGCAAACATTTAACTACCGGTTGAATGGACTACAACTTCGAACCCTAAAAACCTGAAGTGAAAAAAACCCTTACATTCCCTTGCAATCTTTCCTGCAACTAAATCGAAACTTACAGTCCAGTTCTCAGCTACTTTTCACGGACCTTGGCCCCAACGTTTTCCTTTTCCTTATTTGCACTTTTGACCTTAGAACCTTCCGCGAACCTTTCCTTGTACTACCTTCACAGTGAGACAGCTGTCGATGGCTGCTGACGTGGCGCGAATGCATTGCTCCATGCGCGTCGGCTTGGTGAGAAGGTATGAGCCTGCATACTGGGAGGGGAGGGGAGGAGGGGAGGGGAGGGGAGGGGAGGGGAGGGGGAGGGAGGGAGGGAGGGGGAGGGGAGGGGAGGGGAGGGGAGGGAGGGGAGGGGGAGGGGGAGGGGAGGGGAGGGGAGGGGAGGAGGAGGGGAGGGGAGGGGAGGGGAGGGGGAGGGGAGGGGAGGGGGAGGGGGAGGGGGAGGGGGAGGGGGAGGGGAGGGGAGGGGAGGGGAGGGGAGGGAGGGGAGGGGAGGGAGGGGGAGGGGAGGGCTGAGGGGGTGGGGGAGGGGAGGGGAGGGGGAGGGGGAGGGAGGGAGGGAGGGTTGAGGGGGTGGGGGAGGGAGGGGAGGGAGGAGGACGGGGAGGGAGAGGGGGAGGGGAAGAGTAGAGAGTTTGAATGAGTATGGAGAAGAGGGCGAGGTGGAGAACAGTCAGAAAGTGTACAAAATATGAAAAGAGAATGAGCAAGAGAGAGGAAAACACGACGAGAAGGAGACCGACAGATAGTTGCAGAGTGGCAGCACGAGTGGAGCTGCCGTTTGTCACCTTCTGCACGACGAGGTCGATGGGGCAGCCCATGTTGATATCGATGAAGTCCACGTGGCACTCCCTTTCCACAATCTCAGCCGTCCGCGCCAAAAGGTCCGGAAATCCGCCGCAGATCTGAACGCCAAAAAAGTCTTCGCTGGCATGGCGGCGTAAAAGGGCCCACTCTGAAGCTTGTCCCTGCCCGGAAAGAAAAAAAAGTGGGTGAGGAAGGGGGGGGGGGGGGGGGGGGG
>CM074813.1:1021777-1030492 GCA_037447605.1 Zygnema circumcarinatum | reverse complement strand
GGGGAATAAAATGAGGATGGGCAAGGAAGGGGAAAAGAAAACATGGGTCACGGGAGGAGTGGACCCTCTAGTAGGTCAAAAATGGAGAAATAAGTGCCTTGAAACATCGGATAATCTTCTCAAAACTTCGACAGACTTGCAAGTCCCTGGTGCCAAAGAACAAGACGAAGAGGAAGGGAATGAAATAAAGACAGAGATAGAGCGAGAGAAGAGAGAGAGCGAGGTGGGGAGGGGATTAAGGAATGACTTGACTGATGGAGGGAGAGCAGGAGGCAGAGAGAGAAGCGTCGTAAGAAGTTAGATAAAGAGTGAGTGGGAGAGAAGAGGAGGGAATGAAGTCCAGAGAAAAGGGCAAAGACAGAATAAAAGCCACCTGAAGAAGATTTGCGCACATCGCCATTTCTCCACACGTAATGTCTGCCCCCAAATCTTTACAAACTCTCCGGAACGGCAAATTTCCAACTGTCGTCAACGGAGCCAAATAAATCTTTCCTCTAAAAACCAACTTTCTCTTCTCCCTCTGCAAAATTTTTGTCTCGTCCCCATCGCCCACCACTCCGCTGTCTCCATATCTACTTTTTTTCTTTTCAGAGTGTTCCATTTCCATCTCCATCTCCGTTTCCGTTCCCGCATCAGTTACCAACTCCGTACCCGGTTCCATTCCCTTCTCCGTTGCGATTTCAGTTTCTGTTGCCGTTTCCATAACATTCTCCGTAGGCTCCTCCTCCAGACCCTTCATCTCCTGCGTTTTTCGATTTTTCAATTCTCCTTCTCCCTCAGCTCCGCCTCCAATTTCATCGGAAATTTTCCTTTTTCCTGACTCTTTTTTACCCTCAACTGAACGATGCTTCCCATGTCGGATCTGCAGTCACCGAGGGGGAAGAAGAGCAAAGAATACAGAAACGGTGAAAGTAAGTAGAGGAATGGAGGAAACAAGGGAATTCACGTTAGAAACAAAAACGATTGGAAACTAAATAAACACATGGAAATGAATGGAAATGCAAAAACAGGGGAAACGAAAGGACATTAAGAAAATAAGAGCTATATACGAAAATATAACGATTGAAACTCACCACTAGTTTCATGGCCGAAAGGACACTCTCTGCCCGCGGCGTTGAGATCACATTTTTCCACAACTGCCTCTGCAGTTCCTTGCTCAGTCCGTTCCGTTCATCCTCCGTTCCCCGCTTCATCCCTCCCTCTATCCCCTCTCCCTCTCCCACCCTTTTCAAATCTGCGCCTGGAACCCCTTCACTTGCCCCCTGAACCCCATTTCCTACCCTTAGAACCCCATTTTCCAGCTCGGCTAACCTAGTTTCTGCGTGCACCACTGCGCCACCCTCTCTTGCAGAGAGAATAATTTCACTTTTGGGCCCATTGCTTCCATTGTGGCTTCCATAAAAACGGCATGCGAGCCCGTACGGACATGGATAGGGCCGACTGCTGAAAGGGCAGATTCCAGGAATATCGTCCGGTTTCTGGAAGGAGAAATTTTCTTCTTTATTTTAGTATGTTTTCAGAACGGGATTTTTCAAAGATAACTGGGGGGGAAATAGGGAGTCGAGAGGAGGGGCAGAGACCGAGAGAGGGAGAAGGAGAAAGAGTAAGAGAGAGAAAGGGAGAGAAAAGAGAAAGGAGAAACACTTGGTTGGGGTTCAAGCCGACACCCATGAGCATATACTTTAAAGGAAAATAAATAAATACAATCACATGAGCAGATTTATTTTACGATGGCGTTGTTTCCATTCAAGGTACGATACCAAAATTTACAATATATCTTTTTATAATTATTTACATTATCTAATGCCCCTATAAATTGGAAAAAGTGGGTCCCACCGAAGCAAGGAAAGCCTCCAAGTCGTGGCTGAGACGACATGTGGCACCATACGGACATGCAGTGACGTCACCTGCTTTCGCAACTGTCGGACATATATTGGCTTTTCTCGCCTGCCCAAGCCCCAGAAAAAATCTTTCAAGGGAAAGGGGGCCATAAAAAGAAAAGAGAGGAAAAGACATTCTAGCTTTATGAAGCACTTGAAAGAAATCAGTAGAAATACATAAATTAGAGTTTTATAACGGATTTTTCAAGAGCCTTGATGCGCACCTCCTGACGATCTTTCTTCTGCTGTCGTTTGCTCTTCTGCTCCAAATGAATTTTTTTTCTGCTCCCCCCCGAAAAGTTCGGCTCCGCCCCCCCTTGCAGGACTGCGCTCTCTGCACTCTGGAGATGTCTTTTTTGAGCCTTCTGCAAAAATTCCTTTTTCACGGGTGCCCGTCCTTTGCCAATCAGCTCGGCAGGTGAAAGTTCGGGCAGCAGACTCTGTCAGAAGAAACAAAGACAAGGGCGAGGAGGAAGTGAATTTTGAGACAATATAAAGAAAAAAGAAGCCTCAATTCTTCGCTCTCTCCCCTTGCCCTCTCCATCTTCCTCGCTCCCCCTTCCTCCCTCCCCTTCGCCTCCCCTCCTCTCTCACTCCCACTTTCACTCACTCCCTCTCCTTCCATCTTCCCCCCACCCTCTCCCTCAGCCTTCCCCTCCATCCCTCTAGTCCTATATGCCATGCTACGTATCCCCCTTCAGCGGGAGGACGAGGTGGCGCCAAAGCGGAGGGAGGGAGAGCTCACCATGACCTGACCCCCTTTCCCTCTCCCCTCTCTTCTTCTCCCTCCCTCACTCTCTCGCTCTCTCCTCCTCTCCCTCTCACTTCCCCTCTCCATCCCTCACCTCGCCAGGGTTCCCCCCTTCCACCTGGGCGGGCGGAGGCCTTCCCTCGTGCATGTCCTCCGGAGGGGCGGAATAGACCTCCTCCTCCTGCGCAGTTTCAGGCGCCGTGGAAGCCGCAGATTCTGCCATGGCTTCCCTCTCCCACTTCCTCCACTCCTCTCTATGGCTCCCGCAGCCTGGGGCAAGAACCCTCCTAAGCTCAAACCCCTGACGAGGGTTCAGGGCGAGCAGGCGCCATGCCGCCAGCTGGCCAAGCTCGCGCAGTTTGCATATGATGCTTTCGATATCGCGATATTCAGAATGCTGCCTTTTAGTCTCGATATATCGATGATATCTACAATGGATAATATGGGTCGGTACGACCAATTTGCTGCCAGTTGATTGAAAAGCGGCCGTTGGCTTTAATATTCCTCCTCTAAAAGGGCGCAGCAAAAATCCCTCAAAAAAAGCAACCATTTCATTTTCCGCTTTTGCTCTCGTGTGATGGAGGAGATGGAGCATCTTTGGGCTTTCAATACAAGCATTGAAGGATTTCAGGTTTATGCGATTGGCGGGCATGAATGAATACCAGTGGCGGAAGCAGGCGAGGAGTTGTTTGTTGTGGTGAAGGCCCTGAAGGTAGGAATGCAGGCTTCCCTATCGAACCATTCGGAATCTGTTGGCGGAAATCGAATGGAGAAGTAACTCGAGTAAAGGAGTGTGGGAGCGAAATTGAAAGTCTGCAGCAGGAAATAGATGCGGAAGAGCGGGAGAGGAAAGCAGTGAGAGCGGTTAGGGCTAGCTCAGCGGCTAGTCAATCAGTCGTTTACGTGACTAGACTACGAGTTGGTTGGCTTGGGTTCAATAGACTGTCTGATCTCGTCGAGGAGAGCCACATTTGTGGAAAAAGATCCTTCCGCATGACACTGCGTGTTACGAAGGAAGCTCCTTAAATCACCGCCCGTAAACAATGAGAACAAAAATGACAAAGGAAAAAATATTTTTTTTCGGGACACCTTTTTTATACCTTTTCTATACAATGGGCCCTGGGGAGCCCCAGACCCCTGCTTCGTGCCCCTTCCTCCCTCCCTTTCTCCTTTGAGCCTAAGTGATGGTCAAATTTCTATACTTGAAGTAAAGCAAAAAGAGGCAGAAGAGCGTGCACCCCCCCACGCCCGTGCACCAGAGGATCCATGTGAAGGCATACGGGTCATCCTCCACCCCTAGAGGCACATTCATGCCAAACATGCCGGCCACCACTCCCACTAGGGCCACTACAAAGGTGGCCGTCGTCAGCAGAAGCTCAAACTGAATCAGCTGATTTCGGACATTATCCTGCACAGGGTCCAAACTCGGGTGGGCAAATGGTAAGGAACAGGGATTAGCAGAGGATTGGGATTCAGAACTTTGGGAGTTTAGAGGGGTTAAGGCGTTAAAGGGTCCTTAGAGAGGGGTTGCTGGAAAAAATCAACGCCCTGCATTCTGCCACGAGTTGCAATGCGACTGGTGGTTTTGTGGAATAGAGAGCACGGACATCGTAGGGGTTAAAGAGAACTTACGAGCTGAATGTTGATGAAGTCCTCGGTATCGTCAATGTATTGAGACAACTGCCATTCATTTCCAGTAGAGCATCTTTTAAGGAACCTTCAAAACTTAAAGCTACTTTTGGAACACCTCTCTGTAAGGTATAAGTGCATTTGAAGAAACTTGCAATAATTACACACTTTTGTTGAAATGGGGAGGGGAAAGGCAAAGCTGAAAAAGAAGAGGAAACCTGTAAGAAAGGATAGAAAATGGGGAGGCAGAGGGATTCGGAGACGGAGTCTGACGAGAGAGACAAAACATCTGAATGTCTCCCCACGATTCCATCCCTTGTAGCCTAACACATCCATATCATCAAAAGAGTAGGAGAGTAGCTGTACCTGGGTCAGCTTATTTAAAGTTCCATCAACAACCACAAAATACGCTTCCAAAAGCATTTCCAACTCCTCCACATTCTCGACCTCCGAGCCCTCTGAACGAGTCCCAATGCTATCGTGTGCGCTTAAAGTACGTATGGTTGACGGTTCGTATGGTTGATGCCGTTGATACAATACACTGCCTCCTTCCTGAAACATGCGCATCTAGAAGTCTGAATTCCATGATCCTCCCTTATAAACAACACCGCTTGCATAGATGCAAGAAAATCGCCGCCATCCTCTGCTTCAACCGCAAGCTTGATTGAGTCATTCTGATGCAAGTGAATGTACATCAAACAAATGTATTGAGAAACATTTGAGGTGGCTAAGAGGGAGGAAGAATGATACAGAACTATGGCCGAAGAGAGTGGGGGAGGATACATGGCTCAAGAGAGCGAGAGATGGATAGGGAGAGAGCGGTGAGGGAGGATGTGGTGAGAGGAGACGAGGGGATTGAGAAGGACGAGGTAGCACGAGCGACAGCAAGAGGACAGAAAGATAAGTATTTGAGTAGAGAGAGGGAATGGACACCTGTGGCTGGGGGGGGGGGGTTAGTGAGGGAGAAGGAGAGGGAGAGGGAGAGAGAGAGGGAGAGAGCGAGAGAGAGAAAAGCGGAGAGTCTGCACCTTGGGTGAGCCCACAGGAGAAACTGGAGCTGAGAGAGAGCTCCACTGCGCAGGGGGGCTGTGCGGAGCTGCCACCGACCCAAATGCTGCCTCTTTTCTATGGCCAGATGCCTCCAACCGAATCTTTTTTTCGGTCAAATACATTTCCGCCATGTCGCCATCATCATCCATCAGCTGCTCAACTTCATCACGCACCTTCAAGGAAGCAAATACCCACAGATATTTAAATTAAAGTAGACTTTGATTCAGATCCAAAGCATGAAATCTTTACACATATGGTACTATTCCATCATTCTACCGTCCTAGTGCCGTCCTTAATGCTATGCTGTGATGAAATTCTTCTTTAAAGTAGATAAAAACCCTAAATGTACACATGTTTGGCAACATGAATTTGTGTGCCCCCTGATTCACTGCTCCCAAGAATGATGCAGTCTAATCTTGTCTTGGCAACATGCCTCTTCAAACTCCTCACCTTCTGGACTCGTCGAGTCAAAGCAACCAAGTTGGATTTGAGGCGTCGAACAAGTTCCAAATTCCGGGTGCTGATTTGGAATGCCAACTGCTCCAGGAGGGGATAGGCCTCCCATTCCAACTTGGATGCCTGCTGCCTTTCACCTTGATCAGAAAAAAAAACCTCCGAAGTCTCTTTGTCTGATAACCTACCTCGGAGGGGAGTGGGGAAGGGTGGCATAACCGAGAGTGGGAAGGTGGGAAGGTGGGAGTGGGAGGTGAAAGGTGGGCTTACAAAACGGGGGAAAGGAGTTAGCAAACGAGGTTCCCAAATCTAACTAGCATCTCCATGGGGTGATATATAGGAGATTGATATGGAAAGAACCCCCCACGCACAGAAATCATGGACATCGATTGATTTTGATTTGGTTTTGATTTCAATCCTGTGACCTAACATATTGATGGAGGAAAATAAAAGGAGAGAATTAGACGCGATTGCCAGAACTCGACCCCTTTCAATGAATTTAAGGAGGATGACAACCAACACATACTTCGGTGTCTAATGATGTGCATGCAGCTTCCAACGCCAATTCTAAAGCACGAAATTCGAATGGCTGGTCCTCGTTCCCGACCCCCGTCCCGCTGAACATGTCATGATCATTCAGCAGCCGTCTGCCCACCTCCGAGAAAACAAGTTGGTAAGACTAAAGGGAAGCCGTGATCACCTTCAGGACTATTGAAAACGAGCTAAAGGTATTGTAACAAGAAATGATGTAGAACCATTTAATGCCACTCCTTACCGCTGATACTGGAGAACTATAACTGCTAGTTAAACCAGAACGTTGCAGCACTTACTGTTTCGTATCGTGATTATCTGAAGCATCAGGCCACGTCCTACAAAATAACCCAAACAACGAAAGTAAGTCCAATACTTATCATGTGCTTTTATTTTCATAGCCTAGCTTTCATAGCTTTTTTCTTTTGTCCTTAGGTCCTTTGTGACCAGTTCCTCGTGGTTCCCCATGATAATTTTGTCCATGTAGAGAAAAGAGATTAGAATTAACTAAAGCACGTAGTTAGCGTAAAACGGTTGTTTTCTACGGTAAAATATCCTTCATCGCTGAACCATGAATGCGCTTGCCTATTTCAAGCCATCCTTCCTTCAGCAGTTCAGACACCAATTATTTATTGCCTTCACTCTGCTGAAGTAAGACATCATCCATGTTGACATCCCAAATTTCACTCTTGTCTAAGGAATGCTCGAACTGCACAACACAAATTTAGGTGGCATAATCCCATCATTGTCCGTCCTCTTTCTGTCAGCATTTTGTATAGAAGATCCTTTCCTCACATTGCAAAGGCTTCAAGGGAAAAATGATGGCTCACTGGGTATTATTGGAACTGAAAGGTCTCCCCCCAAGCAAGTTCAGGCTATCGACCTGCCCACCGGTTCCCCTGTGTCACAATTTCGCGCGGGCACAAATGTCAAACGTCCACTGCAACAAACAATGCTCCTCTTCAACCCCTTCTCTCTCCCTGTCCCACTCCCTCTGTCCCTCTCATCGAAACCCCTTTTCTTTCGAACTTGCTCTCTTTTCTCCTCTCGCCCCTCCCGTCTCCTTCACCCGAAGCCTCTCCGGCTCCTACTTTCACTCTGACCCATCGCTTCTCCGCTTTCCCCAAATGTTGAAAACCATAAACATATCCCAAACGATGCTTTATTGTTCCAAGAAACTTCCCAATAGCCAGTCCGTACCTTCCAGGAAATTGCCTAAGAGTTGGGCTGGCCTGCAGGTCATCTGTCATAATACGCCTTTGGAGCTCCTTCTTGTACTGCCATGCACCGTCGTGAACAATTAGCTATCCATGAGAACAGCCAGCTCACTTCCTCTCTCTCGCTCTCCCCCACACTCTCCCTCCCATTATCCCATCGCCCCCTTAGCCCAACTTCCTGATTCCCTCGTCACTCTCCTTCCCATCCCATTTTCATTTCTTCCCTTCCTCTTCCACCTTCCCCGACTCCCTGCCTCTATCTTCCCTTTTCCACTTCCAAAACCCCGCCAGCCCCCTTTTCCGCTTGCCATCACTCTCCCAGCTTATCCTTCCCTGTTACACGCTTTCACCCGTTTTTCTCTTTCCTCTATCTATCCCTCTTCCTTATCCTTCTCTTCCAGTCCCTCTCCCTCGCCTCCTCTCCCTCCAAATCTCCCTTCCTCTCCCCAACTTCTCCGTTTTCCCTGCCTCTTCCACTATCCCTTACCCTGTTCTTTACCCTCTCAGACTGACATCATCAACTGCCTTCAACTGTGTCTTATTCAAAAGAACACCTAACTTCTGCTGAGAGTAACCAGATTAAATCCGAGAAACGAAGCACATGCTTCCATACTCACTTCTTGCACTACCGGGCTCGGTGTGTTCAAGAGAAGACACTCCTCCGCTGTAATGATGCAGCGAATCTGCTCCAGATTAACCACAATCGCCTTTTCACGCCCCAAAATGGTAGAGGGATAAACGAAAAGGGGATCCAAAAGACGTAGGTCCCGAGCTGGTAGCTCACACCTGTCCAAAGTCAAGTTCAAACTTCACGTTAGATGAGAAGGAGAAACGAGAAAGGAGTGGAGAGAAGGTGAAAGGAGGAAGTTCAGATGTCAGCTCAATATCCAACATTCAAATTTCAGAAACTGCAGTGCTGAAATTGAAGTCTCAATGTAGGTTGAACATCGAGGAGTTTCAAGTTATTGTTTGAGAAGAGTCTTGCGTCACGCAGAAAGAGTGTTTGCCAACTAATTGCCAGCACAGGAGAAGGGCAATTTAATCCCAGAAAACTTTCTTCGAAGGGAGAACATGCCTGTCTAACATAAGACAAAAACTGTCTTTCAAAACCGATTTCATGTTCAGTCATTGTCTGATTGCTGTAAACAGAGTGTGCTATTGATTCCGTCCTTCTTTTTTCGTTTTTACGGCTTGTTAGAAAGCC
>CM074813.1:1004277-1016777 GCA_037447605.1 Zygnema circumcarinatum | reverse complement strand
TTCCTGGTCCTAGGTGGTACCCGATGCCTTGACCACTCGGCCCGCGCCCGGGGTGAGAGTACTAGGACGGAGTGCGCCCTAAGTACACCTCCCGTGGGTGACTGTAGCGTTTCGCTACATTACTCCCCCCCTGTGAGGATGTGAACGCCCTCGTTCACGTGTGTGGGGTAGTAAAGGCAGCTCGTAGTTTCAACGGCACGCGTCGAACTCTACGTGATAACCGGGGAGGGCACCGACGATAATCGGTCAAGATCCCTTCGGGATTCGCGGGGGCGGCCGAGAACCCCGTGCGCCCTCGCCCACGCTCTCTATGACTG
Organism: Zygnema circumcarinatum; assembly: GCA_037447605.1. Classification (NCBI taxonomy): domain Eukaryota; kingdom Viridiplantae; phylum Streptophyta; class Zygnematophyceae; order Zygnematales; family Zygnemataceae; genus Zygnema; species Zygnema circumcarinatum. The sequence continues at coordinate 1,016,460 of CM074813.1, read as the reverse complement.
CGCCTCGATACAAGTTGATGAGCTCACGGCAATTGGTTAAGTTTTCGACTCCCCATGTGCTATGTTCAGCCCCATGGCCAACCACTTCCTGCGAGGTACCGTGGCGGAAGATCGACCCTTTCTCACAGAACGGTGGGCTTGAATGGTTTCAACTTCATACTCAGTTCACCTTCAAGTTCCTTGGTGGGGGAGGGTAATTTGGATCCTCCCATGCGCTCTGGTAGACCTTTAGCAACCCACATGAAAGGGCCGGATGCGCAGCTTCATGTGGGATGGTAAATCCAACCTGTAAGCGACATCATTGATTCGCTTCACGACCCTAAAAGGTCCGATGAAGCGGGGCCACAGCTTACGTGTTCCGCCATAAGCTTTGAGTCTCAAGTTCGCCGTACTTAGCAACACCTCATCGCCTTCGTTGAAGGTGAGTTGGTGTCATTGGCGGTCGGCATAGGCCTTTTTGTCGCGGCCCGGGCGCTAGCGGGGGAGTCTGCCCGTGCCTACAAACCTCGGTGGTCCGGACAAAGATCGTGCGGGAGGTTAGATCCCCATCGGTCCCTCTCGGCTGGGATCGAGGGGTTTTACGTGGGCGCCCATGTTCCTGGATCGGTGATCCCTTGGTTCTGAGGGGATTTAGGATCGCGTAAAGTTCAAGAAGAAGGGGTGGTACCAATGGACTCTGGTAAGCATTATTGATGGCATACTCCGCCCTTTGGGGTGATTCGTCCCACCCATCGAGGTGAGTCCCACATATCGCGGGGTAATCCTCAGTCCTGGTGTTCACCCGTTCAGGTAAACCACCATCGGTTTTGCCGGGTGGAAAATTTGTACTCAGCGCTTTTGCTTGGTCCCCTGACGATTTTGAGCACTTCCGTCCAAAATGGCGGTGAATCGTGGATCACTTGATCGGAACTACAATTTACATTGAAGACCATCTTTGGCTCACACTTTGTCAACAGCCAACCGTGCAATCTGCGTCGGCCCTAAATTTGCCTTAGTAGTTGGTGCAAAATGCACCATCTTCTTTGACGATCGACAAAGGCAGGGATGGAGTCATGCCCGAGGTGTCTGCGGGGAAGATCACGTGATCAAGTCCATACCCACACTATCCCATTTCGAGAAAGGAGGTGTGAGGGATCTGGTGACGAGAGTCTTTGCCCGATCTTGGGGGTTTGTTTAGTTGACAAGTTGGTTAAGCGGTACATCACATTTTCACATCCCTCGAGTCGAGGCCACGAGAACTCTCGGGCGATTACCTCCACGGGTTTTAGCAACTCCATGTGACCTCGATGCAGGAGGATCATGTAAAGCTGACCCCATTGCGGAGCCCTCCTTAATTAAAGTGCCGCTTCTCCTCCTTAGGTGAAACTCGACATCTTCAATGAATTGCTCCAATCACACAAAGCACACTAAATGCAAGAGAACAACTTCGTGGAAATATGAAAATGTAAGGAGAAAGCCCTGACTGAAACTCGCGCCAAGATAAAGATGAAATACAACTTGACAACACTAGAGGCCGGCTTCAGTACCTCTTCTCAAGCTTCGTGAATAAAACTACCCACTACAAGGCTGAACTCTTTAGCTATCTCCTTGGCCTAAGCAAGATAGCCTCACTCCCAATGTGAGTGCGAGAAGGTTAACTTACCAAACAATCTAAGCCTTAAATACAATATGGCGCCAATAGTGACATTGTCGTGCTGACGCACATGCTTTCATGCTTGCAGACCATATCGATCTAATCTCGCGTGGGATCCTCCCCTCGGCTTACCCGCGGATCCGGCCACATAAATCTTGCGTCGAGATCCGCCTCGGCCTTATCTCCATCCGAGTCCTCCACCGTAGAGATCGACTCCTCATTACTTGGCGTCATGTGGGACCCCGGCCAAGCCTACGAGCGCCACCGACCTGAGCCCGTCTGGGCCTTCCCGCTAACCGGCCGTGGCCTTCCGGTCGCCGCGCGTCCTCCAAATGAACATTCTTGACTCCGTACGCCCAGCCGAGTTACACTCCATGTGGCCCGATTAGCGCCAGCGTCACTTCTCGATTTGTCGCGTCGCCCGCGTCACATCGACTCCGCCCGCGCCCAGCGCCCACATCACCGACCAATGTCCGTACATTGAGGTCCACAGCCTTCATCGTACGCGGTTAGCTCCACCGACATTGATGCCTTGCCTTGCCAAAATCCGGACTTCGCGTGCTATCACGCTACCCGCCAAAAGACTTATCTGCCCGATTAAGCCTAGACGCCCCTCCGTACAATGTGGACACTTGAGCACACCCCTCCTTAGAACTTGAGCGCAACAACGGAGTGTACAACAAGTCGCCAACTGCTTTACTAACAAATACCCCTCTTGGTACTTAGTTCTCCATGGGTCCTAGTTCCATGAGACCACTACTATTCTCTAGTGTCCCACAACCAAATGAATGCTCCCTTGTCCTAACAAGCTGCCCCCTCTTGATCCAAAGGCCTAGGAGAGAATCTTCCCCCTCTTGATCTCCTCTTGGTTGCCTTTCACACTTGATCCTGGGCGCTTCCGCTGAACTCCTTATAGGTCCAGCAACCGGGTATTCCTTTGTAGTTGCAACCTTGTACTCGGGCTGCTCCACTACCCTGGGTTGAAAGGACCCCTCCACTTCAACTCCATCCTTGTTTGGATGCAACAAGCCCGTGTTTCCGGCCTCCCTGGAGCTCACTAACTACGAGTGATCACAGGTGCAGCACACATTCTCACCACCACTAATGTCCACCCTTTCGGTGATGGGTCTTTCAACCCCCTTAGCCTGGCTATCTGAAATGTCGTTGGCGAAATAATCCCCTGCTCCCCTGAGCCTCAATGCTTGCTCTAGCATCCCCTTTCCTCCTCCAAGCTGGTCTGGATCTATCTTATGGTGAATGGGTTCCTCCACAGGGTCCTTGGCGGGATAGCTCAGCCCTTGAGCCTCCTTCCTTTCTAGAAAGTAAAGCCCACCTTGCTGGATTACCTTGCACAAGACTGGCCCTGTCTCCTTGTGAATGACCTCACAACTACCCTTCTCAAACCATACTCCATATCCCTTCTCACACGGTGACTAACGAGAGAGGAAGTGTCTGTAGTCAGGGGTATGCGATGCGTTACCAACATGGACAACCCTGCGTGCTTCCCTCGAGCACCTTCAACTTGGCTGATTCAGCCTTAAGTCAAAGGGAACTCCTTCTCCAGTTCTTTGAGTAGACGGCCGGGTTCCTCCAAGTCTCCTTCTCTGCAAAGAGTGAGTCGTCCACGCACATGTGCCTTGAAGCACCGGAATCAATCACCCAAGGTATAGCTGAATTTTTAACTCTAAAACATCAGACAAACTCATCATTAGGTTCCCAATCCGAGAACATCAAGTTCGTCCTCGTGGAATCCTCTTGCGTTCATCTGGGATACACCCATCACCCCTCCCTCCTTCTTGCTGGGTTTAGACATGCATTGAGGATGAACCGCCATTACGAACATTAGGCGAGTTCACTCTTGAAGTGACGGTCTTCCCTAAGAGTAGCACGTCCTCACGAGTCTTGACTCTCCACCATCTTTAATTGCGTTTGGTCCCTTGCCGTTCCTATATGGGCGCGTTGTTGCAGCATACAGCTTCTCTGAACTTGACCTGTACTGCTTCTTATCATGAAGACCATCCTCCTCTACCACTCTCCTCTTGACCTGCTCAAAGGTCATCTTAGTCGTGGAAAGCTGAGTTCGTAGAGCAGTGCAAGCAGGGTCAAATCTGTCCGGCAAGCCTCCAAGGAATAGACTAATCTTGTGATCCAAGTAGAAGAACGCTTCATCCATCAAACTTGCATCAGTTATCAAACTTGATCACATAATCTTTTGACTCCTCCCTGAATCAAAGCGGAGTTTTCAAGCTCCGTGTAGAGATAAACTATTGATGGCATTATCTACCACATCATAAATCTTCTCATTATCCCATCCGGCTGTCTTTAACTCTGAAGCTCAGTGCATTAGGTTCTCACTAACGCCAGCACAAGCGGGGTCCTAACCTTGCAATCCTTAACCCTCCACTTCTCAAACTCAAATTAGTTAATCTCCAGAATCGGGGGCCACAATGGAGCCATTCACATACTAACTGACAGCTTGTTCTCGGCCAGCGTGAGCATGCAGAAACTTCCACCGCTTATGTAGTTCTTCCCATGAAAGTTGGAATGGTAAACTTCCGTCTTCTTAAGCCCGGCTCATTACCACTTGTTGTTGCGGCGCCCACTCCTTGGTGGTACGCCACTTCTCCCTACACCTTGGGTAGAACTGCGACATCTTCAATGAATTGCTCAATCACACAAAGCACACTAAATGCAAAGAGAGAACAACTCAGCGGAAATATGAGAAAATGTAAGGAAAGCCACCAGCCTAAAACTCCTTAAGATAAAGATGAAATACAACTTGACAACAACTAGAGCTAAGCTTCAAACACCTCTTCTCAAGCTTCGTGAATAAACCACCCACACTACAAGCTGAACTCTTCCCACTATCTCCTAGGCCCTAAGCAAGATAGCCTCACCCTGATGTGAGTCACGAGAAGGTAAACTTCTACCAAACAATCTAACCCTAAAATACAATATGGCGCCAATAGTGACATTGTCACGTCCGGCCGCACATGCTACGCCTTGCAAGACCCTTATCCCGATCTTTCATCTCAGCATGCGTCCGGATCCTCCTCAGCTTTACGCGGATCCAACACATCAATCTTGCGTCGGATCCGCCTGCGGCCCATCCTCATCCGAGTCCTCCCCGTGCGAGATCTGACTCCTCATTACTTGGCGTCATGTGGGACCCGTAAACCTACGAGCGCCACCGACCTAGGCCCATTACAGGCCTTCCGCTAACCCGACCGCGTGGCCTTCCGATTAGCCCGCTGTCCTCCAAATGAGGAACATTGGCGACTCCATTTACCTTGTCAGTTTCTGCTCCCGCTGGCGCTGATTCGCGCAGCGTCACTTCGATTTGTCGGCGTCGCGCCACGTCACATCCTGACTCCGCCCGCGCCCGGCGCCCGGCTCCTGACAATGTCATTACATTGAGGTCAGCGCCCTGAAATCCCGTACCACTGATTGGCTCCACGGTGCATTACGGTACCTTGCTTGCTTAAATCAGACTGCGTGCTATCACATACACCCATAAGACATGCGGTCGCCTGGGCACTTACCTAGGTACAATGTGGACACTTTGAGCACACCCCTCTTTAGAACTTAGTACCAACAACTTAGTGTACAACAAGTCCTTAACTACTTTACACTAACAATCCCCCTCTTGGTACTTAGTTCTCCATGGGTCCTAGTTCCATGAGACCACTACTATTCTCTAGTGTCCCACAACCAAATGAATGCTCCCTTGTCCTAACAAGCTGCCCCCTCTTGATCCAAAGGCCTAGGAGAGAATCGTCCCCCTCTTGATCTCCTCTTGGTTGCCTTCCACACTCGATCCTGGGCGCTTCCGCTGAACTCCTTATAGGTCCAGCAACCGGGTATTCCTTCGTAGTTGCAACCTTGTACTCGGGCTGCTCCACTACCCTGGGTTGAAAGGACCCCTCCACTTCAACTCCATCCTTGTTTGGATGCAACAAGCCCGTGTTTCCGGCCTCCTTAGACTCACTAACTCTAGTGATGCTGGAATTTAGCACACATTCACCACCCACCACTATTAATGCACCCTTTCAGTGATGGGGTGCTTTTCAAACCCCTTAGCCTGGCTATACGAAATGTGGATTGGCGAAATAATCCCCTGCTCCCACTGAGCCTCAATGCTTGCTCTAGCATCCCCTTTCCTCCTCAAGCTGAGTGCGGATCTATCTTATAGTGGATGGGTTCCTCCACGGGGTCCTTGGCCCGGGATAAGCTCAGCCCTTGAGCCTCCTTCCACTCTAGAAGTAAAGCCCACCTTCTTTGGATTCCCTTGCACAAGACTTGCCCTGTCTCCTTGTGAATGACCTCACAACCACCCTTCTCCAAACCATACTCCATAGTCCTCTTCACACAGCTGACTAACAGAGAGGAAATTAATCTGCCGTCCGGGAGTATGCAGTACGTTACCAATATGGACAACCCTCTGCGTGCTTCCCTCCCCGAGCACTTACTTCGCTTGACTGTTCGCCCCAAGTCACGAGACTCCTTCTCCGATTTGCTGAGTGAACCCGTGGGTTCCCTCAGACCTCCTTCTTAAAGAGTGAGGTAGATCCCGCACATGTGCCTTGAAGCACGGAATCAATCACACCCAAGGTTTAGCTGAATTTTTAACTCTAAGACATCCGACAAACTCATCATTAGGTTCCCAATCTGAGAACATCAAGTTCGTCTCGTGAATCCTCTTGCGCTCATCTCTGGGATACCTGCCATCACCCCTCCTCCCTTCTTGCTCGTTTGGAGCATCTGCATTCGAGGATGAACCGCCATTCTGAACGTTGGGGCAGTTCCTCTTGAAGTGACCGGTCTTCCCACAAGAGTAGCAAGTCCTCTGAGTCTTCAGCTCTCCACCATCTTTGGCACTTGTTTGATCCCTTACCCGTTCTGTATGGTGATTTGCGACATCTGACTTCTCGAACCCAGGCACATAGCGCTGCTTGTCACGAAGGCCATCCCGCCCTCTACCACTCTCCTCTTGACCTGCTCAAAGGTCATCTTTGCTGTAGAAAGCTGAGTGCGTAGGGCAGTGCAAGCAGGGTCAAATCTGTCCGGCAAGCCTCCTAGGAATAGACTAATCTTGTGATCCAAGTGAAGGGGCTGCTTCATCCCATCAAACTTTTGCATCAGATTATCAAACTTGATCACATAGTCTTTCAGCTCCTCCCCTGAATCCAAACTGAGTTTTCCAAGCTCCGTGTAGAGATAAACTACAGTGGCATTATCTACCACATCATAAATCTTCTCTAGAGTATCCCACATCTCCCGAGCTGTCTTTAACTCTGAAATCAGGTCTGTAGGTTCCTCACTAACGCCAGCACAAAGCAGGGTCCTAACCTTGCAATCCTTAACCCTCCACTTCTCAAACTCAAGTGGATTAATCTCAGAATCGGGGGCCACAATGGAGCCATTCACATACCCCAACAGCCGCTTGTTCTCCAGCACTGTGAGCATGCGAAACTTCCACCGCTTGTAGTTCTTCCCATCGAAAGTTGGAATGGTAAACTTCACGTCTTCTTCGCCTTCGGCTCTGATACCACTTGTTGTTGCAGCGCCCTCCCTTGGTGGGGCTGCCACTTCTCCCATCTACCTTGGGTAGGGCTTCGACATCTTCAATGGTGCTCAATCACACAAAGCACACACTAAATGCAAGAGAGAACAACTTTCAAGCCGGAAATAATATGAAAATGTAAGGAGAAAGCCACCAGCCTAAAACTCCTTAAGATAAAGATGAAATACAACTTGACAACACTAGAGCCAAGCTTCAAGCACCTCTACTCAAGCTACGTGAATAAACCACCCACTACAAGCTGAACTCTTCCCACTATCTTCTTGGCCCTAAGCAAGACAGCCTCACTCCCCAATGTGAGTCACGAGAAGGTTAACTTCTACCATACAATCTAACCCTTAAATACAATATGGCGCCAATAGTGACATTGTCACGTCATTGCCGCACATGCTACGCCTTGCAAGACCCTTATCCCGATCCTAATCTCGCGCCGTCGGATCCTCCTCAGCTTGCACGGATCCAGCACATCAATGCCGTCAGATCCGCCTCAGCCTTATCTCCATCCGAGTCCTCCACCGTAGGATCTGACTCCTCATTACTTGGCGTCATGTGGGACCCCGTAAGCCTACGAGCGCCACCGACCTAGGCCGTACAGGCCTGCCCTTTATCCCGACACGTGGCGCCTTCCGATTCGCCACTGTCCTCCAAATGAGACATTGCTGACTCCGTACCTTGTCAGTTCTGCTCCGCGCGCTGATTCGCGCCGCGTCACTTCTCGATTTGTCGCGTCGCGCCACGTCACATCTGACTCCGCCACGCCGCGCCGCGCCACCGACCAATGTCCGTACATTCGAGGTCCTGGCCTTACAAATCGTACCACTGATTGGCTCCACCGACATTCTGATGCCTTGCCTTGCCAAATCAGACTCGCGTGCTATACGCACACCCCTTAAAGACTTGTACGGTCGCCTAGACGCCCCTCCGTACAATGTGGACACTTTTGAGCACACCCCTCCTTAGAACTTAGTACCAACAACTTAGTGTACAACAAGTCCTTAACTACTTTACACTAACAGTAGCTCACCCAGAATGAGCTGCCGTACAGTCCCGGCCTTGGGCACGACCAACTGCTGGCCGTGGTACCAGAATCCGTCCTTAGACACCACTTTGTCCTTATAGCCATTTCCTTGGCCATCCAGGAACAAAGGATCACCAGTATACCCCTCCTGAATCATCTGTCTGAGATCAGAGAGAGCAGGAGGGTTGACTGCGTCACTGGTGGAGGGATCTATGACAAAGCATACTGGAGACGGAGACTCGGGGTTGGCCGGCCCCTCACCTCTGTCATCTCGTTCCACCAACACTCGAGTCGACGAGCGCACCATCCAGGCAAGATGCCGAGGCTGCCTACTCAGTGGGTCTGCTACATTCAGCCTTCCGGGCCGATAAACCCACTGGCAGTCAAACCTTTGGAGGAACTCAGACCAGCGTGCCTGCCGCCTAGACAGGGTCTGTTGGGTTGAGAGGAACGTCAGCGGGCGGTGGTCAGTGACCAGCGTGACCGCTTTCGCCCCCTCTAAATAGCACCGCCATGTCCTCAGGGCGTGGACCACTGCAAGCAGTTCCTGTTCTGTTGCAGAATAGTTGCGCTCAGCGGGATTCATTTTGCGGCTTTCATACGCCAAAGGTTGGCCATCTTGAAACAAGACGGCACCCAAGGCGAATCCCGAAGCATCACAAACCACTTCATAAGGCTTGGACGGGTCCGCTAAACGGAGAGTGGGTGCGGTAACAAGGGCATGGCGCACACCTTCGAATGCATCCTGGCATTCAGGGGTCCATGAAAAGGGGACACCGGAACGTATCAAATTAGTCAAGGGGGTAACCAGTTTACTAAACCCTTGGATGAACTTACGAAAATAATTCGCAAAGCCCAGAAAAGACCTCAACTGATGCAAGTCAGTCGGTGGCGCCCAAGTTTCTACCGCTGAAACTTTGGTAGGGTCAGGCCGAAGGCCCTGATCATTGAGAATATGCCCAAGATAAAGCAATTCACGTTGCATGAAGTGACACTTCTTCCTCTTGGCATAAAATTGGTGTTTCCTCAGGGTCTCAAACACTTTCCGAACGTGTTCAAGATGTTCCTCGTCTGTCTTACTGAAGACAAGGATATCATCGAGGTAAACCAAAACAAACTCGTCCATGCCGATGAACAGTTCGTTCATCACAGCCTGGAAGGTCGCCGGAGCATTAGTCAATCCAAAGGGCAACACCTTATATTGGAAATGACCAATCGGCGTCCGGAACGCAGTTTTTGGCACATCAGCTTCCGTGACGCGGATCTGATGATACCCCTGAGCAAGATCAAGTGATGTGAACACTTTGGCGCCGTGAAGACGATCCAACAGATCGTCGATACGTGGTAAAGCAAATCGATTCTTTACAGTGATCTTGTTGAGTGCGCGATAATCAATGCACATCCTCAACGAACCATCTTTCTTCCCAACGAACAAGATGGGCGCCCCAAAGGGGCTCTGACTGGGTTCTATCCAGCCCTTGTCACGTAAGGTTGCCAACTGTTTTCGCATTTCCTCGGTTTCTTTCGGACTTAACCGATAGATCGGCCGCCAAGGCGGCTTTTGCTCAGGCTCAAGAGGAATTGTGTGCCCCACCCCTCTCGATGGTGGCAACCCTCTTGGAAGGTCGTCAGGGAAGACATCCCTGAACTCATCCAACAGAGGTTGGATCTGAGACGGAACAGCCGAGAGCACATCCGTAGATGTGATCTGCCATTCTTGATCTTCGTCATGAACATCCTCAGTGGCTGCCATGACATGCACCATGAACAAGGTGCAACCCTCCTTAACTGCTTTGGCCAATTGCATAGCCGAGCAGAGATAAGGATTATCAACCTGCGCGATCGCAGTGGGTGTGGTTTTGCCAGGGTGCAGTGTGATGCGCCTATCCCCACTGTGCAGAATACAGTGTGGGATGGAAAAGTCCAATTGGGCTTTGACCATGGTTAACCAAGCACTCCCTAAAATAACATCCGTTCCAGTGGCCAGTTGTGTCAGAAGGCACTTCACTGCCCCGGAGTAGGATTGGAGCTTGATCTTGAGTGTGACGCTACCAGAGATCTGGCCCTTGCGTCCATCCCCAAAAGTAACACTTTCTGAATGGGGATCTGTGGTCAACCCAAATCGCTGGGTGAATGCAGAACTAACAAAGTTAGCATCTGCCCCAGTATCTAGCAGTATCACTGCGGGGTGGCCATTGGCTGACCCGGTGAAGGTCATTGCACGATGGGCAAGATGGAACATGGATCGCACTATATCACGAGGGGGTGAGGGCGGGCATGCCACACCAAGGTGTAGGGGATCAACCCGGTCAAGCTGAAATTGGATCGCTACATCGTCTGCACTAGCTTATACCCTTTTCTCGAATTTGTTTCACCAACCGCCTTGATTGACGTTGGGAAGAGTGCGAACTGCCAAGTGCTGAGGAACCAGCACATGCAGCCCAAGGATGTGGGAAGTATCCCGCAAGACAAGCAAGGCATCCATGGCACATCTCATCAAGACATCATCCCCCATAACATTGAGAATTGAAACATGCCACTGGCCACGCATCATTACATCCATAAACCTAGAGGGAGTCACCACGGTGGCAGGGGAAAGGGACATGGAATCAGGAAGCGCATGACACACAACGAGATCGTGCACCCCCAAAGGTCTGCCCAGCAAGTTAAGAATGTCCGTGGTCCTAAGCCACAAAAGTTCCTTAACATTGGCGGCAAGCTATCCTCTCCATCCTAACACATTTTACTCCACCGTGGCTGACCCCTATAAAGCTGGCGGTGGGTTGAAAGATTTTCCGGCCCCTTGCCCTTTACGTCCCTTAGCGTTAGAGGGCAATCCGGGCCTGTACTCTTAACGACAGCGAAACACTTGTTCTCCCGGCATCTTCTCATTTCCTCACGAGTCCAACCTGCGACGTGCGGTGGGTGGGCGGGCAGCCACTTCCGGCTGCTTCCGCTTATTCTTTCCTGCCATCTTGGCAGGTGCTGAGGGTCCCGCCTTCCACGACCCTGTCACGTCGCCCGACCTCTGCTGGGGTCGGGAAGGGCCTGCATCGCCTGCAGGGGCGGTGTCCAACTGAATGGCTGCATCAAAGTACAGCTCAGAGTCAGCGGGGTCCCACGGTTTCAGAGTCCGTGGGTTAGTTCGCAGCTGCTTCCTCAGGTGTGGCTTCAAGCCATTCCTGAAGTGGAAAAAGAACTCAGCCTGTCCAGGCTTGTGAGTGGTGATTTGGGGCACCACTTGGCGCAGGTCTCGCAGAAACTGCTTGACGCTGCCGGTTTGGACCATGTTCTGAAACTTATCCCGGGCCTCCAAGCCGGGATCCAAGGCCCCAAAGTGCTTGATAAGTTCATCTCTGAACTTATCCCAATCGTCCCCAATCTCATCAGAGAGGCCCTCATACACACGGTATGCGGCTCCTCTGAGTGCTGGGTAAGCAAAGCTTACCCACTGGAGGGGGGGACAGTTGGTCGCAAGAAGGTAACCCTTCGTTTGACCCAACCACTGCTCAATCGAGCAGTCCGTGGTAGGATGTTCGCCCCAAAAGGAAAGAGGGGCCACCTTGGCCCGATTCCGTCGGGCATCCTCAGTAGGTTGCGGAGGAGCAGTCCGAGGACTGGGATCTCCTCCGCCGCCAGCAGCTGCCCCCGACGGGGGTCCCCCACTGCTGGGTGGTTCGCCACCCCCATGGGGGTGACTTCCCCCCATGGAAAAACCAGGGGGTCCGGACTTCTGCCGGCTGCTTCCAAAACGTTGATGCATCCACTGCCTCTACAGCCTGAGGGGGGGTTCGAGGCATACCTTCTTCGATCCTCCGGAGCCTGTCCAAAAGGCCCCGGAACTCCATTTGGAGCGTGTCCACCAAGCGGCGGACCGTGAGCTCCATGTCGTCCACCTGCCTCGTACAGGCCATGGTGGCGACGCGCTGCTGCCTTACATCCACTCCCAGT
>CM074813.1:925313-1004267 GCA_037447605.1 Zygnema circumcarinatum | reverse complement strand
GCCACGTCGCGCGACCTGATTGGTTGTACGTTTCATTGAATTGAATGCGCAGAAAATGGGATATATCGCGTACCCATTCAGCTTATGTGTTAGATCAGTTTCCGTTTCAGTTCACTTCACATAATTAAGGTTCGAAGACATTTCTATAAAAGGGCAACGCACGAGGATCTTGATCCGCAGCCTGTTATTTTTCTTTTCATTACTGACTTCCAACATTGTGCAACAAAAGAAAAGGAGATTTGCATTGATCTCAAGATGTTGTTGTTTTTAGTCTCTATGCCTGCCGATCTTGATGTGAACTCCTTCGTGCTTGTAGTGCTCGGTGATGACTTGTACGAGCTCATCGCGGGTCTCATACTCAGTTGGTAACATTTCTATGGACATTGCAAACCGAGCAGAGGAGAGGAAGGCAAGGGAGGGCAGGGCAGGGGAGGGGAGGGGAGGGGAGGGGATGGGAGGGGAGGGCAAAAGATTCCCTCCCGAAATACCCAAAGCAGGGGGGGGGGTGGAATATCCAAGATAAGGGGGTGAAATATCCAAAACAGGGGGGTGGGTGGGATAACCACAATAGGGGGTGTCAGACTTAAAAATTGTTCGTTAAGTTTGAGACCAGAACGAGTACTTCGGTGACATCGCAATCCTGGCGCGGCGGAGTACTTACAAAACTTTTTTGTTCGTAAGATTTCGTTAAGTCTGGCAAAATTTTCAAATAGGGGGGGAGGTGGGATAACCAAAATAGGGGGTGCAGTAGCATTCTCCCGGGCCTTGTTCTCCCGCCCCTGACCGTACGAAACGGCAGAATCGATCACCAGGCCTCCTCAAATAAGGGATATCCCATAAATGGCGTAAATAGCTTATTTATGGGACAAATTGACATTGTAGGGATTTCAACTTAACAGCCATAAAAGCCTACAAGTCCTTTTTTTTCCAAATCATAACCTGCAAAGTTCTGGGTTTCAGCCACAAAAGGAAAAACTGAAATAGGAACTGAAATTGAAAATGAAATAAAAATTGTCCCCACTCCTTTGCTGTTGCTGCTGCTGCTTCGAGGCTCAACACGACGACGGCTTTAGAACTGCTTCAAACTGAAGTAGACCGCGAACGGATGTTTGTTTAGGGTTAGGGTTGTGGGGTTCTGGGTTTAGGGTACATGCCCGCAGAAGGAGCGTCACCCGTACATATCCGTACATATTTATCGTCAGTACATGCTTTATTTACGGGTTTTACAAAGCCAATGTAGGGGCCAGTCCCCTATCTTAGGCCAAAATCCCCTATTTGAGGAGGCTCGATCGTAACTAGGGATGGACGAAAGTCCGTACAAGGGACAACTAGAGATTTCAGAATTAAAGCGTTCTAATAGGGGGTGTCAGACTTAAAACATTTCAGTACGCGTGTTCGTAAGTTTGACATCAGAACGAGTACTCCAGTATGATCGCGATCCTCCTGCGGCGGAGTACTTTCGTAACCTTTTTTTTCGTAACGCTTTTCGTAAGATTTTGTTAAGTCTGACACCCCCTAATATCTATACGTTTTAGAGTTAAGAAAGAAGAAATCTTCAAAAGAAAGGAGAAAGAAGAACGAACAAAATCTTCAGTACTACTGGGAAAAAAAACTTCCAGTCGATTGTCCAACTTCCTAGAATTGCCGCCTTTCTTCGATTGCCAAAAACCGTCCAACTCTCGTTACCGCAACAAAATTGAACTCAGCTTTGATTGAAAAAACAAAAATTGAGCTTTACAATTAAAATTTTCGAGATAAACTCCTAACACCCCCTGCAACATAAAAAATCCGGTTTATTTACCAGATTGTTCCTCCCCCTCCCCCCCCTCATCCCATGCACATGCATGCACCATCATCATCATCATCATCTCCGCCCGCCCGGCAGCTCCTTCCTGCAGTGAACATGTCCCAGGGCGCTCTCGCACGAGTCGTACCCTAAACCCTTCAAAAAAGTCCGAATTTCCGCGACGCTCGTGTTGCTTGCCCGCAGAAAAATTTTATCTTCTTCGTACACTAGAAAAGGGGCTTGGCCGGGCGGCCTCGAGAGCAGCTCTGTGGCCCCCTGGAGGGCGTGCAGCTCCCACCCCTGCACTGTGATCTTCAGGATGGCAACATGCTGCTTTTTGGGAATGATGGTGTCGATAGAGAGGGCTTCCACGGGGACAGGAATGACAAGATTGGTTTTGCCTGAGTCGGCCAGTTTCGTCACTTTCTCCTTCACTGCGCTATGGTCCGGATGGTTCAGTCTCTGCATTAGGACGAAGGGTTTTATATGTCAGTTTTTTGAGAAGGGAATTCAAAAGTTGAACTTTTTGGATGTGTGTGGTCCCTTCAGAGTCCAGTTTGAGTCCACTTTTTCACTCTAAGTCGAGTTGGACTTTTACAGCACATGCAGCCAGATCTTTCAGAGAGCTAGGAATCCGGTCTTCGGGAAAGCCAAAGTGCCTTTGAAGACCAAAAATGCGAAAAACTCTAAACTCCTAAATCTCAAATACTAAAATCCCTACGTGCACTTAAGAAAATACATCCAGAAAACAGTTTGCGATAATGGAAAACTTGGTGGAAAACGCTGTGCGCAATGATTTTCGCCCCATTCCAACACCACAGGAAAAATGAGGGATGCAGTTCCAAAGACAGGGCAAGAGGGGGTGACTGAGAGAGGGCATGTAGAGAGACTGTGGGGGGCAAGGGAGGGGAGGGAGGGGAGGGAGAGGAGGGAGGGAGAACGGGAGAGAGGGAGGGGTTGAGGCGCGGGAGGTAGGGAAGGAGGAATTGAGGGAGGGCGGGTGGGAGGGAGGGAGGGAGGGAAAGGAGGGAGGGAAAAAAAATTACCCACCTTATGGACCGTAATATTAGCTTCCATTTCCGAGGCAGCAGCAAGGTGGACCTTAACCAAGTTCTGCACTCGATTCAAATAGATTCCATCACAAATTCGTTGTACATTTTCGAAGATGGGTTCCAACGTGATCACGCGAACTCCCATGGCCGTTGCTGCAAACGTTGCAGCACCAAATCCAGCTCCCACGTCGACCACAACTGAGTCCGTTTGGACCAGTTTGCTTTCAATTAAATTTTCGAGCGCCGACTGCAGAAAGACATTGAAAGGTTAGTAATGATTGTCAGTAAAATTGTTTTCTGTGTATATGCATACGTGCTGTGATTGAGATTGCAGAACAAAATTCAAGTAGGGATGGATATCACTACTGTACTTGAATGATGCTCGAGATGTCTTCACGCAGAAACGGCTTTCTATTGAGCAACCTTCCCATATTTTTAGTCGGAATTTTCGAAGAGCCAACGTCGAGTAAGGAGAGAAAGAACGGGTACTTCACTTCGTCCATCCAGTGCGCTACCACTGGGGAAGCTTGCGGAGCCTGGAGAGAAGGAGATGGTATGAGGGTGAGAGAAAGAGTGAGAGAGAGAAAAGAGAGAGTAAGATAGCCAGCTAGACAGAGTAGTAGAGAATCATGTGCATCATTTAAATCACTCGATTCACCATTTCATTGAAGTTCCTGAACCCTTGCCCACCTTAACGCAGTCAAACTCCTGCCGCCCTGACATCCAGAAGGCGGCTGTCTTGTCGGTATCGAGCTTTACGCACTGGTCAGGCAGGCGGATGAGAGTTTCTGGGCACAGAAATACATAGCCCGGAAATATGGCGGCAGCCAGAAGTACAGAAGCAATGGCTAGAAGTAAAGCGAATGTGAACCATGGGAGGAACCGCTGGAAGGTGGTCAACGACTGCCAAAGTTAAAGCAAAGCAGGTTTTAATTAGATGGCAGCTATTTTGGAGAAACTTCCTTGGAGTTGAGCAATCCCGAGGAGAGGTTAAAGTGAGTCTACAATACTGCTCGATAGTAGTAGACACCTGGCAATACCCCGAATAGACTATGGAACAAAGAATGTGAAATTTACTGAAAAAAAGTAGTGCTATGAGGTCAGAATGGGAAGCAATTTAAAGAAGAACGAAGCTCAGGGATAAAAGACAGTGATCAGCATGTGAGAATGCTATGCAGGACCCCTTCATGAGATGAGAGCCATAGACGGTTGCGATCGAAAATGACAAATACATGAGGTTTGGGACAAAAGATTGATTTTCAGCAAATTATGGAAGAAAAGCGGAGGTTCGATAATTGAAATGCGTCCAAAAGGTGGAGAGTTGGAATGAAACACTGCTTTAAGTCATGAATTGATACAAGGTTTATGACAAATGAGGGAGAGAGGGCGGTTGAGTGGGAGAGAAAAAGGGAGAGAGCGAGAGAGAGAGAGGGGGAGAGAGAGAGGCGCCATAGGGCACTTACCTGATGTTTGTGAAAGCTGGGGTGCACTTTTTCCTTCTTTACGCTGACGGCCATCGCACCGCCTAAACCCTAAACCCTCGAATTTGTGTGCAAGACACTTCGTCTCTCAAAAATATGTCCATGAACCACTTGCATCACAGAACATGGTTCAAACGCCAAAGTCCCTTTCACAGAACCAGAAAAATAAAAAAACTTAAAAGATACGTGTCCTACCTGTACTGTAAATCGCTTAGCGCAATTTTTTCTGCGCTTTAAAAATCCTTAAAATGTTAAATTCCAGCCTTGATGGCCTGATAATTTCAAATTTCTCAGATTTCAGCCAAACTGAAAATCGGCAAACTCGAAACTTAATGTAGGGAGGTGTTAAACCCTATTTTTTTTCCTTCAGATTCTCTGGTCCCTTTTTTTCCTGGAACTGCGGCCTTCCAGCGACAAGGGAGGGAGAAAGGTCCGAAATCCGGCAGCGTGTGAAATGCAGCATCAAATTCAACAAATTTATCCTCTAGCCGATGTCGAGTTTCATACTCGCCAGATTTCAACGGACCCGCGGCAGAATACGTTCCATGAACATGGAACGACGTCAAACTGCTGTTGGAATTGCAAATCGAAACTGAAATCAGCACATGGAACGGCGACAGGCCATTGCTCCTGCCTCCGCGGCAGCCATGGAAATGAGAGCGAGGAAGATGGGGCGTGACGTCACGCCGTTCGCCAAATTCGACCTTCGAATTCTGCACCCAAAAAAGGGTAGTGATATTTCCACCCCTTTTTTGGATCCAAACACCCCTTCCCGGCCGGGCAGATTTCAAAAGGGATTAAAAAAGGAAAATGCTTTTTTCACACCTTTTTGGAATCGATACCCACCTTCTTCCGTCGGCTGATTTTATTTTTGCTAACCAAGGAAAATGATACCCCGTCACCGCATTTTGAATACTGTATCCCGCCTACCTGAATTTTTTTTTTGAGGAAAAGAAATATCTGCCTGCCCGAATCCGCTCGGAGCGGAAGATCCGTCCGCCACGAGATCGTTCGCGGGTGTCCGTCCTTCACACGTGTGTATCAATCGCAGCTGTCGATTCCCTCGCAGATCGCACCACTGCAGATCACCGTTCGATCTGCAGCCGGGCTCGATCGCAGCGAATGGAAAGCGCCCACGATTCCCGTCAAAGCCGGATCGCACGAGCGAGTGCGCGCGTACCTCGGCCCAAGATCTTGTTCTATTGTCAGCTCCCAACCAATCAACATTTGCCACGTGTAACATTTTAAACGTGGAAATTTTTGATTGGTCCAAACTCTCAATGACTACGACCGTACGACATTTGTACGTACAATTTTTTTAGACGACTTTGGCGGGATACGTGGGCCCGTGCCATTCGCTGTGACCGAGCCCGGCTGCAGATCAAATAGTGATCTGCCTTGTTGCGATCTGCGAGGGAATCGACGGCTGCGATTGACCGCACGCGTGAAAAAAAATTCAGGTAGGCGGGATATTCAAATGGAGTGAAGGGTTATAATTTTCCTTGTTTCGCAAAAATACAATCTGCCGATGGAGGGTGGGTATCGATTCCAAAAAGGTGTGAAAAAAGCATTTTCCGGTTTTAATCCTTTTTGAAATCTGCCCGGCCGGGAAGGGGTGTTTGGATCCAAAAAAGGGGTGGAAATATCACTACCCCCAAAAAATTGAGCTTTTGGAGCGAACTACAATGGAGCATCATCTAATGGGTATCCGCCACGAGTGCAAGATTTCCAACGTGGCAAGTTCCCATTGGAGAATGCGCGACATTGCATACATTTTGATGCATTTTCAAAATTCGGAAATGGGGAATTGGCAAAAGGCAGGTGCAATCATTGCGGAGGTCCTAGGGATCGCCAGCCGTTGGCCAACCATTGGATGGCAACCATTGGATACCAATGGTTGATTGGGTCCGACGCCAATGGTTGCAGCTATTTGAATGGGTAGCACCTATTGGGCGCCATCAATGGAGGAGTCCAATGGTTGCAACCATTGGCAATGGTTGTTTGGTTCGCGAATCGCAATCGTTCAATGGTTGCATGGTTGCCAACCACTGGTTGGCAATGGTTGGTTGAGTCGCAAATATGGTTCAACCATTGGATTCAAATGTTGTCAGCCATTCGCAATGATTGGTTGAGTCGCGGAATCAATGGTTCGCAACTGGTCCAATGGTTGATCCAATGGTTGGTACCTGCACCATGTGAATGCGGCCCGGGCCTCGCGCATACAGTACGGCATATGTGGCACAGTTCTCGCGAAGCAGTTCAACGGAACGGCTGACAGGGAGCAAGGAAGGCCCTCCGCCGGGTGCATGAGGCCATGGTGCAGCTCACCCTTGAATTCAGGTCAGTGTTATGAGAGAGAGAGAGGGAGACCTTCCGCATGTTTATTCAGGCAAATTTCCTTCATTTCAGTTACAGATTTTTTCAATTTCGTTTCTTTAAGTTTTTTTTGTCCTTCCCGGTTTTTTTGACATTTTTGGTACTTTGGCATAAAGCTGTAAAGCTCCATGGAAAGCCTCAGAAATTTCGTTACTTGACTGCAACAGAGTCCTTAAGTCTATCAAGTTTGCAACTCCATTCCTTGTATACGCATAAAAAATGCTATAAACCCTCGCACACCCTCGAAAATGATTTCTCTATAAACCCTAAATTTCTGTAATTTCTACTTAGTAGAGAGACCTTGTAAATTTCCCATATCACCATTCCTCCATTTTTTCCCAATCGTACAAAAGTAGCTGCGCATCTATGTGCTTTACCTGATTGACCATTTTTGGTTCGCTTACAGAGCTGACGCTTGCCTGTGCAGCGGTGGGCTTGAGCTTTTGGTGAACGGGAAAAAGGTCCATCATGTCGATGTGCCAACTGTTGCAGAGGAGCCGCAGGTATGTCAAATTAGGGCAAGGACTGCACATAGATCTGTTTCAACTCTTATGATGGTACGCCAAGTCACTCTTTGCATGAGAGGTTGGATAAAACTTCTTGAAGGAGGAGATCAACTCATGTTTAGTTTACTCAGGTACAGAAGGTAAACTCTAGCCGACTAGGATTTACCATACTCCTTGACTAAGGTTAGCTGTATCTGGTTCAGGTAAAGGTCGGGGCCTTGCTGCTTTGGATCCGTGATCACGTCCTCGAGGAGCGGCCGGAGATGTTTCTGAAGGACACGTCTGTGTAAGTTCTCCCGCGCATATTCTATGATTAGGTCTTATCTTATTTATTTATTTATTTGTATTCATTCGTTGCATGAGACACTTGTTTATTTTAACTGGCGCTTTCGTTTGAGATCGCCTGTTCTGTGAGGGCTGCTTTGCCCTGCATTTTAAATGTCGGATCTTAGCTCATGGCTCTTACTTCAATACGAAAAGAAGGTCTGATCGGACATCGTTTAGTGCGAGGAGCAATGCAGGCGACCGGGCGTGCTTGTGTTGGTGAATGACACGGACTGGGAACTGTGCGACAGACTCGAGGGGGTTCTGGAAGACGGAGATGTGGTCACCTTCATATCAACTCTTCACGGGGGCTAGAGGAGGAAAATCACTCCTAAGTGTTGTTGTTCCTTCACATCTCGTTGAGCATGCTCAAAGGCGAACATTTCATCCCCATGTTGTAGGGGGATCACCGTGTATGAGCACACGTTTTAGTTAATAATAGTACAATTCTAGTTCTATAGGAAGAGGAAGTGGCATTGATCTCACGATGGCGATGATGGACAACATCAGCATGGGGAACCACGAGGAACTGAAAGCAAAGGACCTAAGCACAAAAGAAAAAGGCAGTGTTCTAGTTTTGCTACAGTTCTTGTTCAGTTTTCTGGTTTTGCCCGGGCACGTGAGTTTTACCCATGGTTAGCCATTGCCACCGGTACCGCAATGGCTAAAGAATTGACTAGAAAGCACACACAATGACCAAAAGTACGAGTCAACGAGCACCGACTGATTACAGTACTTCGACAGCATTGTCGATCATGACGCCACACCTTGAATTGTACGGTATGTCGGTCGTGTCACGTGGCACATCCGGGACCGTGAGATTCGGTTCGCGTTCTGGCGGACGGTGTGGATCGCCGCGATCGGGAGATTTTTTGTGTCTCCGTCGGTCCCGGCTTCGGTTTGTCCTTGTCCTTCTTATGCTCTGTCATTTTGCGTTGATTCAGCCATTTCTGCCCTTTCTGCCCTTACTTCCTTAATTTCTGCTGTCCTTTGGAAGGACTCCTATCCTTCCCTTTCTTTCCCCACTTCCTTCCCTTATCTCCCCTAGTCCCCTTCCCTTGCCTTAGTTTTCTGTAAGTCACCGTTTTTTGGGTCTTGGTATGTTCGACCTTCCTGAAGGCCCGCTTGCAAGTACGCAAGCTTCGCTCCCTATTTAGGCGGGCAGTTGGGACTCATCCCGACTGTTCGTGTAGCGCTTACTGCGTTTTTGGGTACTTGGGCTCGTGTTGCTCCTAGTTTGGCTTCATTTTTTCGTGGCAAGCATTTGTCGAGCCGTGGCGTGTGCACTGCCACGACCTTCATGCGCTCCCTTGGCTGGGATTAGCCCTGTGTGCCCTGCCCACAAACCCACACCCTGGCGGTTGTCGACCCATGACGGAATGTTCCCAAGCCGGCAACTTTCATGGCCCCACATTGTACCAACGGCGGCCGCGATCGCACAGACTGAACGTCGTGGAAAGGAAGGGCCACCGCAGTATCGATGTATCGACCAACCGGTTATCGCCAGCGTATCGGCCACTGTCCGCCGGCCACAGCCACCGGCAGCGGGGCGTCGAGGTCACCGGCAGCCGGGGACTGTACGGACACAACGGCCTGGTGCGTGCATACGTAGCGGATGACGTCATCCACCACCTGTTTCTTTCCCCCCCCCCCCCCTGCTGGTCCGCAGTCTCTGGAGAAAGTGCTGCCAGTTGAGCTGGAGCAGGGCTCAGGGGAGCTGCAGCCATGGCGGCCGTGGAGGTGCGCTGGCAGGGAGCAGCCACCGCGTCGCCCTTACTGCCGCGCTTCGACCACTCCATTACCAGTCTGGAAACTTCCGTAGGGAGGAAGGTGAGGATCGAGTGGGCAAAAAGCCGCTTTGGAAGGGAAGTTGTTCAAACATAGATTTTGCGGAAGATCTGGTTGTAGGAAGAAGAACATGCAGTGAATCTTGCGATGAGCGGAGCTTTTGGTTCAGGGCACGAGAACATGTACTGAATCTGGCGATTTGGGAATGGAGGTGATAGCAGACTGCCTAATGGATGAGCTTGTTTTCGAAACGAGTCTTGCAAGAAAATAAATATGATGGCTTAGATAGCGCTTTGCTACGAAATGAACAGTATGATATATTGCAAAACCGACTTCGTCGCCTGTTCAGTACAGGGCAATCAGAAAAAGGTCCTTCTGAACTTCGAGGATCAGTGCAAGAACGGTCTGGAGGATGGTATTCGGATCAAGGAAATTGGAATGAATCTTACCAGAAGCAGTGATTCAGGAAATCTGAAGGACGGATCTGATCCTGCAGATGAGCAAAAGGAATGAATCTTACAAGTAGCAATGCAGCCACCAGCTTGGAGTAGTTTAAGTAGAAAAAATCATATTCAAATTCTTTTCCTGCTGTTAGAGCAGTTGTGAAGTCAATTTTGCTGATCTGATTCAAGAATCACGTTGGCTTCGTTGGTTGTAGTTTAAAGATCAAACATTCGCTGATGCAAACAATAAATGAAGAAGAAATCCTGCACCGAGCGCATCTGCCTTGCTGTTCATTTGCAACAACGACTAATTAACTGAACTGACTGCCGCCATAAGTGGCTCCATGGATGTTTGGATGGAAAGTAATAAATTTGTAGGTCGAACATAGCTTCGTCTCTCAAATCCTTAAGCGCATTTCATGCAGATTTATGCCATTGGCGGCCATGGAGGATTGGACGAGGGAGAGGAGGTGGAGGTGCTGAACTCGAACATGAAGGAGTGGGTGCCTTTCCCAACATCCCTTGTTGAGGGAGTCGAGGCGGGAGCCCTGCAGCGGGGAAGCCATGCAGCAGCAGGTGAGGTTGGAATTGTACACTATCACTTGTATTACGTGTGGATCATGTTTATGACGATTGAGCACGTTCTGAGGGTTGTCTTTATTGACCCATTCGGGTTAGTTTGAACAATAAACCAAAGTAGAAATTTGAAAAAACACTTGAACCTGCAGTCATTTTTTGCAACCTTTTCAGTACCTTTATAACCTACGTTAACGTTTGTTTTATTTATCAGCACTACGATAGGCTACGGTGGATTTGTGATAAACTTGAGAGAAAACGAAGCACCAAATTATAAGAGAAATTTTGGCTAAAGTCTAAGTTTTGAATCTTTATGTGATACAAAAGGAAGCCAACTTGGTTGTTAGAGTTTTCGAAATTTTATGTGACGCCAGTTCATGTGTAATGCTATGGTGGATTGTATGCAGTTTCAGACCCACTCAAGGTTTGTAGCATTCGTTTTTTGAGGTCAATCAATGCATCTTGCCGATGTCAGTCAGTTAATAATCATTCCTTTGGACGTCACGGAGGTTTTGACAGGAAGTGTAATGCATTTCTCTAGGCACCACGGCGCATTTTCATTAGATGTAATGAGGTTTTATTTTCCTTTTTTTTTCCCTTTCAAATCCATTTATCTTAACTGGATGTCTCAACTATTGAAGTATTTCTTGAGGAAGAACTATGAATTATGATGTATTTGTTCACCATTTTACTGTTTCGCGAGGATGCTCATCTTATCGAGGAGTATATGGCTTTTTGTATTTTTATGCTAACTCTTTCCAAGTCGAATTCCATTCGTAATTTTTTATTTACAGCTGTTGGAAGTTCAATATTCGTCATTGGAGGCTTTGGTGGAGAAAAGACGTTGGTGAGTTGGCAGCCCAGTAAGTCCCAGCCATGCCTGCAGAGTTCAAACATATGAAAAGGACAACGAAATGCAAAAATAATGTAACTTTTAATCCTTTTCTTGCAGCTGAACAAATTTTGTATGAAATCATTCATTTAAATTTCGGCCAGGTGGCGACTGCGGGTGCAGGGAGATGTGCTGGAATTGGAAACGGAGGAGGGCACATGGACCATGCCGGTGCTGTCAGGAGAGGCTCCTGCACCGCGCTCTTCCCACACAGCAACGACAATTGGGACACGCATTGTCCGTTTCTTCACTCATCCCTGTTTCTATCTTGCACCATGACTCGCTGTGCTTGAGGTGTTTTGGAGCTTTTGTCCTGACAGTTTACGATGGAATATGAGCGATGGAAGCAACGTTTGAATGAATGCATGAATGAACAAAAAAAAATGATGGAAACAGCTTTCAGTGAATACAAGTTAATGGGTAAGTTTACTTCCGAGAAGAAAAGTGCTAGTTAAGCAGAAAGCCGGATTTTATGCACTTTGAAAACCATATCTGCTCTGACACTTCTCTGTTTGGCTGCAGTATGTTATTGGAGGCCACGGAGATGATGCATCTTTCAATGACGTTCATATTTTGGATACACGAACTCGAGCCTGGTACAAATTACCACATTACTTATTCGTGCAAGAAGAAACAAGGAGGGAAGAAGCCTCATCTGAGTTTCACGACGCAATCATAAAGTTCGTTCAGAGTTCTTCTAGTTTTTGTTGACCATCTCAGACTTCCTAATATAGCGTTCTCAGTGCATGATTGCAAATCACAGGATAAAGCCGATGGTTCTCGGAGGCCCTCCTCCTGCGAGGTGTGGACATACGGCAGAAGCTATTGGAACAGAACGCATTCTTCTTTTCGGAGGGTACGGAGAGAAACCGCTAAACGACACCTGGTTCCTTGAGGTGAGGTTTATTGAGGTAGAACAACTTTATTTATTTTCTGTGATGGTATGGACAAAATGTAAAAATGTCCACAAAAAATGTACAGACCGTATTGACAAAATCGGGTAGTGAATGATTCATGAAACAAGGCGGTATGGGATGTAGGATATGGACTATGTATATGGCATGAGGATCTGAAGTCTCGTCCTCAGCCGTTGTTGCTCCCACTCATCTCATCTGTTTTGTTCCTATACCTTTTTATTCTTCCCTTCTCATCTCCATTTCTCTCCCTTTGCTTTGCCTCCCTCGTCCTCTTCTTCCTTGGTCTTCTTCCTCTTCACTGGACGACATGTTTGTAGGTGGACACACCCTATGTGAAGGAACAACGTGAAGCTAAAGGAACGGAGGTCGTGGCATGGAGCAAGGCTTCAAACGGCCCTATTCCGACTCCTGTG
Organism: Zygnema circumcarinatum; assembly: GCA_037447605.1. Classification (NCBI taxonomy): domain Eukaryota; kingdom Viridiplantae; phylum Streptophyta; class Zygnematophyceae; order Zygnematales; family Zygnemataceae; genus Zygnema; species Zygnema circumcarinatum. The sequence continues at coordinate 991,713 of CM074813.1, read as the reverse complement.
GTTATTTGTGGCCCTTCCGGTGTGGGAAAGGGAACTCTAATTGGCAAATTAATGCAGGAATTCCCGAGCCGTTGTGGCTTTTCAGTGAGCCACACAACAAGGAAACCGAGAGAGGGAGAGATAGATGGAATACACTACCACTTCACTACCAGAGATTGGATGGAACCACAGGTCAAGGCGGGAAAGTTCCTGGAATCTGCAGACGTGCATGGCAACATGTACGGAACGAGTGTGGCGGCAGTACAGCAAGTAACAGACTCGGGCAAGGTACGAAATGGTTTATGCATCTGAAATGATGGATGTTAAAGGAAATCCTCTTCCTTAGCCATTCCCCTCTCTCTCTCTCCCTCTTCCCACCTCCCTTACGCCATGCCCCACGCTCACCCGTTGCCCTCACTGTCATCGTCCACCCCTTCCTGCTTGATACAAAGATCACCTGCTGAGGATATGCAAGCATGCAGGATGAAATCACATGTTTTTTCTTCTTGAAAGGACCCAGACCAGATGCTACTACCTGTATGGCAGGTGGTTCACGTGAACTTCAGAGAAGCAGCTGAAGAAGCAGATTTTTTTTCTGGCTCTTATTGGATGTCTCTGGGAATGTGTGGCGGGGTAGATGTGCATTCTTGATATTGATGTGCAAGGGGCCCAGCAAGTGAAGAATAGCGGCCTTCCGGCAGTATTTATTTTCATTGCTCCACCCTCCTATGAGGAACTGGAGAAACGTTTACGTGGACGGTCAGTGATTTTCATTCATGCGATTATTCAGATTCTGGTTGAGGGAGATGATGGTGCCGATCCTTGGCGCATTTTTTTTCTCTTTGGTATTTTGTGTTGATTGTTTTCAGTTAGCATCTCTTTTCTACTATTTCATACGACTGTCATTCATTTTAGATGGGTGTGCGATCACAAATTGTGTGATGTACAGGTAGGCACATAATGTGCGTGTGGGGGGGAGGGGGGAAACGGCGGGGAGAGCAGAAAGAAGAGAGAGAAGAGAAGAAGAGAGAAGACGCGGGAGATAGCAGTAAGAAGTTGAGGCAGATCTCAGATATGATACTGAGGGATAAAGATTGCTGTGGTTGCTGTTTCTATTTGATTGAATTCCTCTTCTTTTTCTACTTAAATTTGCAGAGGAACGGAAACGGAAGCCCAAATTGAGAAGCGACTACGGAATGCTCGGGCAGAGCTGGAAAAGGGCAAAGATACTAACCTCTTCAATCATACGTTTGTGAACGACGACTTGGAAGCATGCTACATAAAGCTCAAGGTATCGGTTTATTTTCCTCGGCTTTCTAGGTGTCTACTTCAGTTGCTTAGTCGTATGTAAGCTTCTTCCATCGCTTTCTCTTTTACTCTCGCTTTTATTTTATCCATCAAAACACCTCTCCCTTTCTCTTACACACAAGGCCATCTCTCAATATGCTGACATTCTCATAGAGGCAAACATTTCTCCTTTTCATTGTTTCTCTACTTCATTTTGCAAAGCTGATGGTTAGTCTGTGGCTCCGTTTTGATGTCAGAATGAACTTGGCCTCGGAACACCTGAAGAGGAGCTTGATGCTATTGGTATGTTCTCAGCCCAACCTGTAAGTGCTGCTCCTTGTAGGATTCGTTGGTGTGCTGCTGCTCATCCTACTTCCCTCCCGTTTCTCCCGTCGCCCTCTCTCTCCCCTTCCCTATCCATCTCTTTCCGTCTCCTTGTACCATTCTCCCGTGTCTCGCTCACTAATGTCTTATTCTCTAGCTCTCCCATTGGAGGGCACAGCGCCCTAACGTCACAGTCAGAGCGCATCGTCGTCCTGTAATTTCTAAGCTGAAGTGATTATTGATGTAACCTATAATACTTTGTTTTGTGCCCTCTCTCCTTCCCTATTTGTCACTACTTTCTGTCCCTCCCCCGCCTGTCTTTTGTGCAGAGGGTACTCCGACCCCTCGGTCAGGCCATGCTGCCGCAGTATTAGGCTCAAAGCTGGTTATACATGGAGGCACTGTCGACAAGGGAGTGGTGGAAGGCGACATGTAAGCATGCATCAATGGACTCGGCCCCTTTCAATACAGGAGGGAGAAAGGGAGAGAATGGGGGTAAAAAATATAGCTGGGGAAATAGGACAGTCAGACACGACAGAAAGGGGAGAGGAAGAGGTCAGTGGAAAGAGGGTGAGGAAAAAAAGAGTATGGACGAGAGCAGAGGAAAGCGATTGCAGTTGCTCAGCAGGGCTGTTAGTAAAGCATCATTCAACGAAAGTGGTCCAAGTGATTAGGGGAGACATGTTCGTATGAAAGTGCTCCAGTCTTGCTTATTACCTTTGACTTGACTTGACTTGACCTGACTTGACTTGACTTGACCTGACTTGACTCTGCAGCCATGCACTGGAGACGGCGTGGCTCTCTGGAGGGGCTCCGGGACCCACGAGGGGGCTCCAATGGCTGCCGGTGGTGATGGCCCCGCTCGGGCTTTGGGGGAACGTTTTGCTCCTTCTTGGAAACGACCCCACACCCCTCAACCCCATTGAACGGTACAACCACAAGGCCGTTCGACTGAGCAACACGGAAATGCTCGTTGTGGGAGGGTACGATGGACCCAATGAAAAGCCCTTGGGGGACAGCGCGGTGTTGTCCATCGTTGTGAAGTGACAAGTCGTGACAAGACGTGACAAGACATGGCTAGCTGTCAATTTTTGGAGTGACAAGGTGTATCGGTGGCGTGACGTGACGTGACACGACATAACGGCTGAGTACATATGGGATGCGACGGATGTTTCAAGTTAATGGTGAACGAAAACCTGTGAATCTTGGAAGACAAAGGATGGTGAGGGGGCAGCGACCTGCATAAGGCAGGGAGCATAGCCGCCATTATTATTATATTGGTCACGGTTTTTCCATCATTATGAGGGCTAGATTTGCGTAGGAAACTTCTGAAAGGAGAAAAACTGCTGGAATAGGGCCCTTCGGCGCTTTCTTTTGTTCGGAATCCATCCGCTAGAGCTCACCTATGTTAAAAAAATTGAAATCTCAGGTTTTCTTCCTTTCTCCACTTCCACTGTTGTTTTTCTGCCTGTTCTTTCCTCTTGTGGCTGAGAGCAGTCACTTTCTTTAACTCCTGCTTTATTTCCTCAAACCAAAAACTACTCTCTGGTTTCCTCATTCATTTTTATTTGTGACGGATTCAGGGTTCGGAAAAATTGTGAATATAGTTCAAAACTGTGTTCATGATCCTCGTCACGATTAGGACCTCGAAAACCATCTCTGTGTCATTGGGCATCTTGCTTTCTTGCAGCGAACGGTAAGCCAATGCAGCAACCTGTGATTGTATCCGACCTCTGCTTTGGGAGGGGGAGGTGGACGGGGAGGAGGCAAAGTGAAGTTGACAAGAAAAAGGAGTGGCATTCAAGAGCAGCTCCCATCATTGCGTAACCACTTCCAAATCAACCCCTTTACAAACTTTCTTCTTTTCATTTTTTGCCAATTTTGGTTCTAATCCCGCGTGGAATGTCATTGTTTCTCTCTACCCTGCAACAGAACCGTTTCAATACACCTCTGCATAGGGGCCTTAATTGAAACATACATCCTCAAAAAAATTAGCAGATCGCTTTGCAAACGAGGTGAGACCGTAAGGCACACCGCTGGTTCATTATGGTCCTGTCATTTCTGGTTTTCTAATTTTTTCTTTTAGATTTTCTTCTCTTCCTCTGCTGTAACTGCGCACTGACGATGCCTGAAGACCGCAAACCCATAACGGTAAATTCTGCCCGGAAAAAAAGTTTACCTACATCTCCGGAACGCCCATTTTCAAGGCGAGGTCCCTCATCCGCTCCTTCATAGCCTGCTCACCAAGAAAAAGGCCAATTTAGTTTTTAACAATGTGGAAAACAGTCCTCTACACCTCCAATCCAACACTGAAATAATTTGCAAAACGAGAGCGCCCGGGAATTACAAAACAAAATATCTCCAACCTTAAGCCCTACAGTTGATGGTAAGGGGGAGGAAATATCTACAAGAAAAACCCTCTAGATACACACACACCTACCTCCTCTCTGTCCCCCTTCCCCATCCACCTCCCTTCCTCCCTCCCTCCCTCCCTCCCTCGCTGCCCCCCCCCCCTCTCCCTTTCCACCCGCCCCTTTTTTCCGCCATGTCATCATTTCCCTTTCCGGGCTAATCTCCCCTCCCCCAACAGAAGAAAGCCCATCTGAAGAATTCTGCATGCGTGCATGATTCCATGAGCCAACCGTGGTCTTGACCCAACCAAACAAGTTCCTCCGCCACTGCCGCTTGTGGTTACTAAGAGGTTCAGCATTTCTTTGGTTCGATGGCTTACTAAAGGGTTGTCTAGGGTACAGCAGCCTCCCACTATTTTGATGAGTTTCAGGAACTTGAAAATTTTAATTCCAGTGATTGTCTGTCAGGACTTTTTCGAGTTCAAGAAGTCAAGGGAGAGATAAAACCGTACCGCGACACTCTTGCTGTGGGCATCCTTGTATGCCTCCGTCACCAACGCTGACAATTTCTGCTTCCAAAGAATATACGCATTACAATTAGAATTTTTCTTTTCTTGTAACCCTTTTTGTAATGCTTTTGGAAGCCCTTTCTGATAACTTTTCAAACAAGTACCAGAAAAATGATTGCATTAAAAGAAGAAGACCAAATAACAGGTCCACAAAAAGGAAGCACCTCTGCACCGAGAGTCATGGCCTCCTCTGTGATCTCCGCCCGACAAGGGGCTTGGTTTCCTGATAAAGTCACCTGCACCCTCGTAAAGTCAAGGGGATTAAGAGGAAAGGCACAGGGAAGTAGAGAAAAGATGAGAAAGAGATAGAAAAGAGAAAAAAAAGGGGAGAGTGAGAGAAGAGAGACATGTAGGAGACGGAATAGAGATAGAGGGGAAGAGATAGGGGGAGGGAGAGGAGAGAATGAAAAGAGAGTACGGGACAGGATGGTGCAGATGGGGGGAGAGAAGCGATAAGACAGACATGATGGGAGAAAGAAGATCGAGAAAGGGAGAGGTATGCGGCGACATGAGAGATTCAGGGAGAAATAGAAAAACGAAATGAGAAAGAAGGGTGGGAGGAGATTGGGAGAGCCCGATCAGAAGAATAAAATTTGGTTTCTCTAGTTTGTGAAAAAGAAGGAACAGGAGAGGAAACGGAAAAGGGGAGGAAAAAGAGAGGGAGAGAACATTCACCACCTTCTTCATAACCTCCCCCGTTCAGACGGAAACAGTTTGGCCCATTCAAAAAAATTCAATTATCCAAAATGTCGAGTTTGAAGGATTATCACCTTCACGAGTTCACCTTCACAATATCCATCGAACTCCGCCCTGAAATCGAAAAAAAACAAAAAAATAAATAAACAGGGGAAACTAACTTAGAAACTGTGAAAAAAAAAAGGGGTCCCAAGCATGCGCCACATAGAGCATGTAAAACAAAGGATGGAAAATGTTCCGCAGAGACCCAAATAAACATACAAGACAACATACGAAAAAGTAAGAAAAACCCATTAACTATGAGAAAAGCCAGAATATGTCAGTGAGCAAATAGTAAAAAGTGTGAATATTGATTAGAAAGCAACAGCGTACTCTGCGAGCTCCTTCTGGACCTTGACCGCCTCCACCTGCACCACCTGCTGCGCCTTCTTCACGGTTTCAAACAGCCCTTGCATGTTGCCCAGCCCTTGCAAGTTGCCCAAAAGGCCCGCCTGCTTGTTTCCCAAAAGACCCATTTCCAAAACCCCAATGTAGTTAAAATCTCGACTGAAAACTACGCATGTGATTTATTCAAACGATTAAAATCGACTCCTTCACAGTCCCGAACAATCCCTGCTGCCCGCCCTCCTCCCAAAGGTCGCATCCATTGACGATTGCTTCACATTATTCGTTCAATTTCAGGAGTTCTTTCGTATGTATATTATAATTGCATAAAATAGTCTTAATAGCAGAAAAGGGGCCAAAAAAAACCTTCTTCTCCATGTCCCCCTGGTCGTCCTTGCGCCCTCCGAAGAGGCCCACAATCTGAGGAGTGCCCCGAGCGCGCTGGCGGCACTGCGAGGGGGAGGAGGGCCCTGAACCCCGCAAAACCCTAAACCCCATAAGGAGCGAAACCCATTTGGCGCCATTTTGCCAAAGCCCTGAACCCTAAAGCTCCGAAAGCGACCAAAGGAGGTGCGCGAGCCGCTGGGAGGCTGACCTGGCAGCCGCACGTGCGGGCGGAGGGCGAGGCGGGAGGCCGCGGGCGGGCAGAGGAGGTGCGCGGAGGCGGCCATGGCGGCTGCTGCGGGGAACTGGGAGGGGCGACGAGGGTTCAGGGCGGAGGGTTTGGCTGGCCGAAGAGAGGCAGAAGGAGGTGGGGGGGGGGGTGGGCGAGGGGGAGGGTTCAGGGCAGACTGATGACGAGGCTGCCACGTGGCGAGCCCAAAGTTGTGACGTGGCGTGACACGTGGAAAGTTTCTCGGATGCGGAGCCGTCGGATGCCGTACACGTGGCACTGGACTCCTCCGATTGTTTGCGGAACCTACCCACGTGGAAATATCGATTTTCCGTCAAGGCGGTCTGGCAGGAGGCCGATGAACGTGGAACCAAATACCGTCTAGATTCAAAAGTCCGTGACATCCGAGTCCACCGGTTTTTTCCGAAAGTTTACACCCGCCACAGTACCGTACACGGATACCGTACAGTACCATACGGGGCACTGCGTAGCCCGCCTGCTAGGGTATGCGCTTACGAGGCGACACGTGTCCTGAGCCACGTGTCGGCGCGGAGCAATGGCAGAGCACCACGTGGCGCGAATCCCGCTGCTGCTGCTCGGGTGCGGGGGCGTGGGGAGGGAGCTCCTCGCGCGCATCAGCGCGGCTCGGGACGCGCATGCCGCCATGGTGCGCGGGCCATGCATGGATGGCATGCATGCATGCATGCATGGGGCCATGCGGAGCACACGCACACGTGCCACACATCCATGTCTCTGCACTATGCATATGCATGCATTGATGCTCGTGCATGTGTCATGGATGTGGTACAACATGGCGAGATATCAAAATCTCTTCTCTCGCTATTCCCCCCCTTCTTTTCCGTTTTTCTTTCTTTCTTTCTTTCTTTCTTTCTTTCTTTCTTTCTTTCTTTCTTTCTTTGTTTCATTTTGTTGCGTTTGCAGGGCGTTCACATTTCCGTGATCGCGGTGTGCGACTCTGAGACCCTGGCGGTGCCGCAGTACACGGTGCAAAGCGAGATCGACGACGCGGCGATCGCAGCGATCATAGCGCACAAGGCGGCGGACCAGCCGCTCAGAACCTTCCAGGAAGGTGAGGGAGGACGGAGAGAACACGGCGCGCCAAAGCTTCAGTAACCCTAATAATGGGGGGAATGCTTCAAGTTTCAAGAGCAATGCAAACGCTGGAGAATTAAAATCTTTGAATGTTGGGAAATGCTAAGCATTTTGAAGAGCCACAAAAAGCACGAAACCCACAAACTCACAAAACCCCAAAACCTCAAAACCCCACCTTCCACAAAACATCTCAACCCCCCAAACCCCAAAGCCCAAAAAACCCAAAATCCCAAAAACCCTAATTCCCCAAAACCCTAAAACCCCAAACTCCTAAATCACGTAAAACCCCAAAACCCCAAAACCCCAAAACCCCAAAACCCCACAACCCAAAACCCTACAACCCAAAACCCCCAACCCTAAACCCCAAAACCCCCAACCCCTCAAAACCCCCAACCCCCCAAAACCCCCAAACCCCCAAACCCCCAAAACCCCAAATCCCCAAAACCCCTAAAACCCCAAAACCCCAAAACCCCAAACCCCTCAAAACCCTCAAAACCCCCAAAACCCCCAAACCCCCAAAACCCCACAAACCCCAAAACCAAAACCCTAAAATCCGAAACCCTTAAACCCCAAAACCCCCAAACCGCAACCCTCAGCCCCCCAACCCCCCAACCCCCCAACCCCAAACCCCCAACCCCCTAGCCCCCCAGCCCCCCAGTCCCCCAATTTCCCCCTCCCCCCCCCCCCGCAGGGTCCGTGTTGGTTCGCCCTCGCCCCCCGGCGGCGCAGATCGCTGAGATGGCGCGGGCGGGCGTGCTCGCGGACTGTACGGCCGCCTGTACGGACGGCCTGCTCGAGGCGGCAGTGCGCGCGGGGGCGTGCGTCGCGCTGGCCAATAAGAAGCCGCTCACGGCCACGCTGGTAGGGCTGACGGGGGGGGGGGGAGTAGAGTTGTAGGGGTTCTAAACGGGTTTAAGAGGGTTGTCGGTTTTTTTTGAAATTGAATTTAGGGTTCTAGAAGGGTTTATTGAGATTTTGGTTATTAAAAAAGGATTTTCAAGATTCTAGTGGGTTTTAGAGGGCTTACTTTTCTCAAAAACAGAGTTAGGGTTTAGAATTTAGAAGGTCTATGGGTTTTCGAGTGTTTCCGGGTTTAGGGCTCTAGAGGAGATGCAGAGTTTCGAAGGCTTTCGGGCATTAGGTTGTTAGGGTTTTAGATTTGTTAGAGTATTCGAAATTATCATAGAAATTCTAGGGTTTTGATTGCAGTTTTTGGCAGTTCGGGATAAACTGGCGCAAGCTCAGGAAGGGCTTTGGAAGGGTTCAGGTATCACCTTTTTTTCCATGTCCTAATTTTTCTTGTACTTTAATTACAGGAAAGTTTCGATACAATTGTTTCTGCCGGTCGGCGATATCGGAACGAGTCAACGGTGAGTGCCTCTCAGAATAGAGGGGACGGGCTGGGGGCTCTCTCTCTCTCTCTCCTTCTTCCTCTCCCTTTCTTTCTCGCTCTTTCTCCCACTTCCTTTCTCTCTCTTTCTCCCTCTCTCTTTCTCTCTTTCTCCCTCTCCCTTTCTCTCTCTCTCTTTCTCCCTCTCCCCCTCTCTCTATCCCTCTCCCTTTCTTTCTCTTTCTCCCTCTCCCTCTCTCTCTTTCTCTCTCTCCCTCTCTCTTTCTCTCTCTCTCTTTCTCCCTCTCCCTTTCGCTCTCTCTCTTTCTCCCTCTCCTTTTCTCTCCCTCTCTTTCTCCCTCTCCTTTTCTCTCTCTCTCTCTTTCTCCCTCTCCCTTTCTCCCTCTCTCTGTGTCTCCCTTTCCCTTTCTCTCTCTCTCTTTCTCCCCCTCCCTCTCTCTTTTTTTCTTTCCCTTTCTCCCTCTTCCTTCCTCTCTCTCTTTCTCCCTCTCCCTTTCTCTCTCACTTTCTCCCCCTCCTCTCTCTATTTCTCCCTCTCTTTCTCTCTCTCCCTCTTTCTCTTTCTCTCTCTCTTTCTCTCTCCCTCTCCCTTTCTCTCTCTCTCTCTCTCTGGTTTTTTCTAGGGTTTTCTGGCTGGTCAAGGGTTCAGGGAGGGGTGCTGGAAAGGTCGGCGCAGGGCTGCCCCTCTTCGCCTCCCTCGCCCGTCTCCGCGCCGCCAACGACCCCGTCCGCCGCATTGCCGGGGCGCTCAGCGGTGCGCGCAGAGATTAGGGTTTGGAAGTTTTAGAGTGTCGGTTTTCAAGCAATTCAGGGGTTTAGGTTTCTAAAGATCTTTAAAACTGTCTCAGATCAATCTCTCTCCCCCTCCCTCTCACTCTGTCTCACTCACTCTCCCTCTCCCCCTCTCTCTCACACACACACACACACGCACACGCACACGAACACGCACACACACGCACTCTCTCGTTTTTTATGCCTTCTTCTATGATTTTATTCGTTCTAAGTTTTTGGGCATCTCCACGTTTTGACAATTTTAGGGTTTTGTTTCAGATCTTAAAGTCTTAGGTCTCTGTGGGGTGTCAGAGGCTTCAGGTTTCTCACGAGATTTGTATTTTGTTGAAGTTAAGTGAATGTTTCAGGTTCTTGTAAACTTGAAGGGCTTTGCTGTTGATCAATTTCTAGTGCTTTACTGCAACAGGCGTAAATTTTTCAGAATATTTTACGGCAGTCCGTTGTGCCTTCTTTAGGGCATTGCATTGAACTCAAATTTGCTTCAAAATTGTGGGCGGGAGTGCAGGGACTCTAGGGTTTGTGATAACGGAGCTGCAGTTGGGCCGGCCGTTGAGTGAAGCAGTACTGGCGGCGAAATCTCTCGGGTACACGGAGCCCGGTGAGGGAATCTGCGGGAATTGGCACTATTGAGGTTTAGGGCTTTTGAACTGTTAGAACTTTAGGGTTTTAAGGGCTTGAAGCTGGGCATGATGGAAAGTTTTTTAATGGAAGCTCACTACAGCAACATAGGATCAAGTCTTTCTCTCTCTCTCTCTCTCTCTCTCTCTCTCTCTCTCTCTCTCTCTCTCTCTCTCTCTCTCACTCTCACTCTCTCTCCCCTTCCCTACCCCTCTTTCCCCCTCTCTCTGGTTCAACTCTCTCTGCCATTGTGCAGATCCACGCGACGATTTGAGCGGCGTGGATGTGGCTCGCAAGGTAAAGCCTCGCCACTGCCAGGTGGCAGCATGCGATTGGATCGCCATTTCCTTCTTTCTTCTGCCTTACTAAATTGGGGTTCATAAATATTCACATTTCGAGGTTTAGGTTATGAGTTGTTTGGGTTCTTCGATGTTTGTAGCTTTCAGATATTTTACCAGGATTCGGATTTTCAGAAAATTTCGGGCAATTTGTCGTTGTAGGAGAAGTACGGTTTTTGTACGGCTTGCAGTTATAAATCAGACTGTGTAATCCCATTTCTTCTAGTTTTCATTATTTTTTATCAGTTGTTGAGCTGGAATGCAGGCTCTTATATTGGCTCGTACCATCGGATGGCGTTTGAACATGGCCGATGTAGAGGTCCGCTCTCAGCTTCAACTCTGCTAGTCTATAGACCCAAAAGCTTCAACCTTGCTGAAGTAACAAACTCGCAATACTTGAACATCATCCGTTAAAATTAAGGAATTTTAGACGGTTCGCGTTCGGGCCCGGGAAGCCTGATGCATATTGAAAGCCGGCAAACCCTGAACCTCTAAAACTTCTAACTCTCAGAATCGTAATATTTAGAGAGAGTTTATAAGCAAAAAAAGAGTTTTGAAAACCTTCCCTCTCGTAAGCCCCTCCGTTCCCTCCCATCATTCCGTCTGCAATGTGCCCACAACGGGCTGCTCTAATGTTTAGGCTGTGTGCTGTCTCTGTCGTCTGCAATTCCGTATCCGTAAAACTGCAGAACTGATTCCGTTAATTTTGACAGGTGGAAAGCCTTTTTCCGGTGTCTATGGGGCCCGACCGGATGAATGTGACTGAGTTTTTACATGAGGCTCTCCCTCAGTTGGACGATTCCATGCGCAGTCGAGTTCAGTCGGCTGCAACGGAAGGGAAGGTGCTTCGATACGCGGCGGTGCTGGAGGAAGGGAGGTAGGGCTAGCGCTTATGTTGTTTTTGTTTCCTTTTTATGCATTTCTTTTTATTGAATGTTTCAGGTTTTTAGGGTTCAGGTATCGTTGAATTTCTTGAAACTTTCACTTTGACAGATTCAGGGCAGGAAGGAAAATAACTTCTTTATCCCTGATCTTAAGGTGCTTTCTGCGAACGGGATGCTTTTGCCAGGTGTCGAGTCGGCCTCGTGGCAGTCTCCGCTGACTCAGCGTTAGGACGACTTCAAGGGTGCGACAACGTGGTGAGTGAGAAAACCCTAACCCTAAAATTGTCCCGAGTACGATCTTACATCGCGACATCCTTAAACCCCGCAGCACATACCCGAAGAAGCCCTTGCGCCATAACCCCGCGGCGGCGGCGGGCGCAGGTCGAGATCAGCAGCGCGTGCTACTCCACCTCCCCGCTGGTCCTGCAGGGCGCCGGCGCGGGGCAAGGCCCCACCGCGGCGGGCGTCCTCGCGGACGTGCTCGACATGAGGGACCTCTTCGGGGGACCGGGGAGCTGACGTGACGTGACGTGACGTGACGTGGCGAGTTGCGGAGCTCCATCCGTACAGGCGCTTATTTGCGCTCTGTACCTGGAAACAGCGGGCAGCAATTGTTGTGGCGCAATGCCTCTTTGTCTTCATGTTTATCATTTGTTGGTGCGTAGGCGCAGCTGAGGGCGAGGCCGTGCGGGGGGAAGGTGGTGTGAGGATTGTAACCCTTGAAAAAAAAGAACATGGCGGTGATCTACGGCTTGCGTTTCACAGGGATGTGTCCCTTTGCATTTTTTACATGGAACAGCGTTACATGTTACAAGGACAGTTCTGCACAGGTCGGACCATTGGATCAACCATTGCCGTCGAACCGAAACAACCATTGCCTATGGTCGTAACCATTGGATGGCGAGAGTTGCCAACCATTGCAATATTTGCGAACCGTTGGATCGTCCAACCATTGCCATCCAATGGTTGACCAACGGTTGCCGATCCCATGGTCCCTCCGCCATTCAGTTCCGCTGTCGTGCACAGCGCGGCCAGACGTTCCCTGTCAGTTGCGACCGCCTGGAGCGTGTTGCACAGTTCTGTGAACTGTCGTTGGCGCAAACTGCCATGGAAATGGCCATTGCTTCGTTTTCTATTTTATTAATACCTGGGAACTAACCTTGGAGGGGTGAGACTAAAGCTAAACCTTCAATTTAGATCGAAAAAACATCACCCATCAACGAACAAAATTTACGATTGAATGAATTGACGGTCACAACGATTGCGGCGCCGACCCCATAAGGAGCAGCGGCTCGTCCCTCTCCCTCTCTCTCTCCCTCTCCCTCTCCCTCTCCCCTCCCTCCCCCCTCTCCTCCAGCCGCCGCCCTTCGCCCGCCCAAGGGAGGACCCCGGGCTCGCTCTCGTTCTCCACCACTTCCACGGAGGTCCCCTCCGGATACGCCTCCACGATTGCCTCAAGGTCTTCCCCATACAGCTCGTTTGACTCCAGAATAACCTGCGTCCAAAAAAAAATAGAAATAAACAAACGAAACATAAACAACATCCGGCGATTCATTGATTCATCTCCGTATTTAAAAACGATTCCTTTTTTTTTTCTAAAGTTGTCAGATTCCTCACATAAATGGCTTTCGTCAGCGCTGCCCTGTGCCTCTCCAACAAGTCGTAGGTCGCTTTGTATGTCTCGTCCAGAAGCTCCTTCGCCATGTCCGCGATGACGTCATCAGTTCGCAATCCAATCCTCAAATCCGTAAACCCGTAGTCGTCATACAGACTGCCCTCGAACCCTAATGGAGGTCCCGTGAAAGACGGTCGTCTTGTCCAAGGAGCCGGGACTCCCCGGATGGCAATTTTCGGACCCATATTCCATCTGCAGTAAGAAAAACAACGTCATTGCTTTGACGCTTTCTCAAATAAATTGACGACAGTATTTGCAATTTTTTGTTCAAAAAAAAAAAAAATGAAAGTTGTGAAATCAATCCGAGGTTTTTGAATGGTTGTTTACATAGAAACGAGTTTGAAGGCCAGCCATGAAGCGTCTGGGAGATGTTCGAGGGAGTAGGTGGAGGTGTCCTGCCCGAACAACACTTCCTCCGCTGCTCTCCCGCTGAGAAGGACCTGCGAGGCATAGCATAAGAGGATAGGAAGAGAAGGAATGAATGTGGTGTGTGTGTGTGTGAGAGAGAGACAGAGAAAAAGAGAGAGAGAGAGAGGGGGAGAGAGAAAGAGAGAGAGAGAGACGCAGCGATTAGTCAGCACAGGAACACATGCGTGCAGCAAGTTTTGGCAGTCTGCGGCGACCTGCATGCGGTGCAGCAGAGTCGGCCGGCGCTCAAAAAGATACGCCTCGTCCTCCACGCGGTTGAAAATCGTTCGAGAGAGCGTCTGTCCCACCACCCTTCCCTCAGCCAGTCACTCCTCCGTACAGCGCGTGCGCGCACAACAGAGAGAGCGCGACGAACGGAGAGATAAAGCGGCAGGTTGAGACAGACAGACAGAGGGAGAGATAGAGGGAGAGAGAGTGGGATCGACCTCCCCCCTGGGCATGACGGAGATCCTCTGCGGCGCCTCGAGCTGCGCGTCCTCCCTCCGCCGCAGGAGCAGCGCCGCGAGCGCAAGTCCCGCCTCGTGCGCGGCGAGGCGGCGGCGCGCGGGCCCGGGCGGGCGGCCCCTGCGCGGGGGCCCGAGCGTGAGGCGGTCCTGCGCGCGCTCCACGTCGCGCCGCGCGACGGCCTCCGCGCCGCGCTGGGCCGCGAGGATGGCCGCCTCCTGGAGGAGCTGCGCGATCTGGGCGCCGCTCCACCCTGCGTGCAGGGGGGAGGGAGAGAGAGAGAGAGAGAGGGGGGAAGGGGGGGGGAGGGGATGAGAGAGAGGGGGGGGACGAAGGGGGAGAGGGGGAGAGAGGGAGAAGGGAGTGGGGGAGAGAGAGGGGGGGGAGCGAAGGGGAAGAGGGGGGAAGGAGGAGGGGGGGAGGAGGTGGAAGAGAAAAAGGGTTATGCAACTCGTTCTTTCTTTTGACTGCAATCGTTTCTTCTTTTGAAGTGGTGGAAGGGTGGAGGGGGAGGGGATGGGGGCAGGTTTGTTGGATCGGACACCGGTAAGGTGAATGTATGTGTGGGAGGGAGGAGGGGAACAAGGAGGGATGGAGAAAAAAAGCTGGAACACTGGAGGAGGAGGGAGTGAAAGGGAAGAAAAAAGGAAAGAGAAAAGGGTCGGGAAAGTGGCCCTCAGAAGAGAAAGAGAGCGGGAGAGAGTGAGAGAAAGAGACAGAGAGAGAGAAAAGGTTTTTTTATGGCTTTTCCACCCCGTTCGCCTTTTTGATGTTTACTTTCTGAGCGTCTCCTCTCACCCGGCAGATTTTTCGCATACGTCCAAAGGTCGATGGAAGGGTCTAGATTGACGGTCTTGGCGTGCACTTGCAGCACTTCGAGCCGCCCTTGAGCCTGCGGCGGCCGAATGGCGATCTGCGCTCGTTTTCCCGACCACCCATTATTCAAAAACGAAGCGAAGCCAAAACCCACCCCCCGACAAAAAAAAATAGAAAACTCAACAGCAGCAAAGGACGGTCACCCACCCACCCAGCCATGAAACACCAGCAGCCTAGAATCCATACTGTGCGTCGGGTAACAACAGAAGCAGTACCTTGCGGTCGAAGCGGCCCGGGCGCAGCAGCGCGGCGTCGAGCATGTCCATGCGGTTGGTCGCGCCGAGGAAGACGACGCCCAGGCCGGTGTCGAAGCCGTCCAGTTCGATGAGCAGCTGGTTCAGGGTCGTCTCGCGCTCCAGCGCGCCCGCGTCGTACCCTTCGCCGGCGCGCCCGCCCGCGCCGCTCCGTCTGACGGAACGGAACGGAAACGGAAACGGAAACGGAACGGAACGGAACGGAACGAAACGGAAACGGAAACGGAACGGAACGGAACGGGCAACATGGAGACGGAACGGAGCACGCGCCACGCAACGGAGCAGAGTGAGCAGCCACGGAACGGGACATGGAAGGGAGAGGGGAAAGAGGAGGGTCGGGGGGATGGCGTAAGGAGAGGAGAGGGGGGAGGCGCAGCAGCGGTAGTAAGGGGGATGGGAAGGAGGTGGTGAGAACGGCGATTAAGGGACGGCGGGAGAGTGAAGAGGGAGGATGGAGGGGGAGGGAGAGGGGGATGGACAGAAGGGGGGAGGTAGGTGCAGAGAGAGAGCGAGGAGAGAACGAAAAGGGGGGAAAGGAAACCGACAAAAAGGAAGACAGAGGAGGGGAAAACAAAGACAGGGAACGAGGAATGGAAGGATGGAAATGCCAGCATGAGAGAGAAACAGTGGAGAGGGAGTGACGAGGAGAGGAGAGGAGAGGGACTTAGATAGAAAAAAAGAGTATGGAGAAGAAAGAGAGAGGTATTTGGTATAGAATTCAAGAATCATAAAACTAAATTCAACATTGGAGCATGTTCGTGAACAGAGAAATGGGAAAAAATAAAGAGGAACAAAACTCACGCAGCTCCAAGTGCGTCGATTTCGTCAATGAAAACAACAGACGGTCGGTTGACCTGCCAATCAGAATCGAGGAAAGCACGATCAGTGGGCTTAAAATTCTCAAACCTTTGCCGATCTCACCATCCAAACAAACCCCACAGACTACAAAATCGCAAACCTTTTCAACTCTTAACCCTAAACCCTATACGCTAACCACACACCCTACACCCTACACCCTACACCCTACACCCTACACTCTACACCCTACACACTACCCCCTTACCCCCTACACTCTACACCCTACACCCTACACCCTACACCCTACACCTACACCTACACCCTACACCCTACACCCTACACCCTACACCCTACACCCTACACCCTACACCCTACACCCTACACCCTACACCCTACACCCTACACCCTACACCCTACACCCTACACCCTACACCCTACACCCTACACCCTAAACCCTCCACCCTGAACCCTAAACCCTACACCCTGCACCCTGCACCCTGCACCCTACACCCTGCACCCTGCACCCTACACCCTGCACCCTACACCCTAAACCCTCACACCCTACACCCTGCACCCTACACCCTAAACCCTGCACCCTGCACCCTACACCCTGCACCCTGCACCCTACACCCTGCACCCTGCACCCTACACCCTGCACCCTGCACCCTACCCTAACCCTGCACCCTGCACCCTGCACCCTGCACCCTGCACCCTGCACCCTACACCCTAAACCCTCCACCCTAAACCCTGCACCCTGCACCCTACCCTGCACCCTGCACCCTAAACCCTGCACCCTGCACCCTAAACCCTGCACCCTAACCCTACACCCTGCACCCTGCACCCTGCACCCTGCACCCTGCACCCTGCACCCTGCACCCTAGCCCCTGCACCCTGGACCCTAAACTCTAACCCCTAACCCCTGCACCCTGCACCCTGCACCCTACACCCTACACCCTGCACCCTACACCCTACCCTACCCTAAACCCTACCCACCCCCCACCCTGCACCCTACACCCTACACCCTGCACCCTGCACCCTACACCCTAAACCCTACACCCTACACCCTCAACCCTACACTCGCAACCCTACACCCCGCACCCTACACCCTACACCTACACCCCTGCACCCTACACCCCTGCACCCCTGCGCCCTGCGCCCTGCGCCCTGCGCCCTGCGCCCTGCGCCCTGCGCCCTGCGCCCTGCGCCCTGCGCCCTGCGCCCTGCGCCCTGCGCCCTGCGCCCTGCGCCCTGCGCCCTGCGCCCTGCGCCCTGCGCCCTGCGCCCTGCGCCCTGCGCCCTGCGCCCTGCGCCCTGCGCCCTGCGCCCTGCGCCCTGCGCCCTGCGCCCTGCGCCCTGAGCCCTGCGCCCTGCGCCCTGCGCCCTGCGCCCTGCGCCCTGCGCCCTGCACCCTCACCCTACACCCTACACCCTACACCCTACACCCTACTCCCTACACCCTAAACCCTACACCCTAAACCCTAAACCCTACACCCTACACCCTATACCTTAAACCCTAAACCTTTCTCGTAAACCCTAGATCTTATCCTACACCCTACACCCTATACCCTACACCCTACACCCTACACCCTACCCTCACCCTCACCCTAACCCTAACCCTACACCCTAAACCCTTACCCTACACCCTAAACCCTACACCCTACACCCTACACCCTACACCCTACACCCTACACCCTAGTCAACCCAAAACCCTAAACCTACACCCTACACCCTACACCCTACACCCTACACCCCTACACACCCTACACCCTACACCCTACACCCTACACCCTACACCCTACACCCTACACCTACACCTACACCTACACCCTACACCCTACCCTACACCCTACACCCTAACCCCTAACACCCTACACCCTACACCCTACACCCTACACCCTACACCCTACACCCTACACCCTACACCCTACACCCTACACCCTACACCCTACACCCTACACCCTACACCCTACACACTGAACCCTACACCCTACCCCCTACACCCTGAACCCTAAACCCTGGCCGCATGCGCAGCGCACCTTCGCGCGCTTGAAGAGATCGCGCACGCGCGCTGCGCCGACTCCGACGAGCACTTCCACGAACTCGGAGCCGGCCATTTGGTAGAAGGGCACGCCCGCCTCGCCCGCAATCGCCTTCGCGAGGAGGGTCTGCCGCGGGGGGGGGAGGGGGTCGGCGGGAGGGGTAGAATTAGGGTTAGGATTAGGGTTAGGGTTTGGAGAATTAGGGGTAGGATTAGGGTTAGGGTTTGGAGAATTAGGGGTAGGATTAGGGTCAGGGTTTGGAGAATTAGGGATAAGATTAGGGTTAGGGTTTGGAGAATTAGGGGTAGGATTAGGGTTAGGGTTTGGAGAATTAGGGGTAGGATTAGGGTTAGGGTTTGGAGAATTAGGGGTAGGATAAGGGTTAGGGTTTGGAGAATTAGGATTAGGGGGTCACATTAATAAAATTGAAATTAGGGTTAGGGTTTAGACAATTAGGGGTAGGATTAGGGTTAGGGTTTGGAGAATTAGGGGTAGGATTTAGGGTTTGGAGAATTAGGGGTAGGATTAGGGTTAGGGTTTGGAGAATTAGGGGTAGGATTAGGGTTAGGGTTTGGAGAATTAGGGGTAGGATTAGGGTTAGGGTTTGGAGAATTAGGGGTAGGATTAGGGTTAGGGTTTGGAGAATTAGGGGTAGGATTAGGGTTAGGGTTTGGAGAATTAGGGGTAGGATTAGGATTAGGTTTGGAGAATTCGGGCCTTGAAGGCGAGGGTTTTTGGTTAAAGCTTTAGGAGCCCTTCATCAAAGTTTTGGCAATTAATGGGCCTTGGTATAGATAGGATCGAGGTCACGGAATTTGTAAGTCCATAAAATTACTTGTTCTGTAAAATTTTGAGCATTTGGGCTTTAGGGTTTTAGGATTAGTGGCGTTTGATTATCCCGCCGCTGCTGCTCTTCAAAGGCCTACTCAATTTTCTGGAGGATTGCCGTACGTAGATCGGCACCTATGGGGTGGATCATAAAGGAGGTTTTAATGGTGTACAAATGGGGTATATCCACCTTCCCGCAGCCGGGAGGGCCCTCCAGCAGAACTCCGTGCGGCGGTTTTGTGCCCATCGTGTTGAAGCGCTGCGGGTCCTTCAAATACTCGACCAGCTGCACATGGAACCTCCGTTACACCGTCTTCAGTTCGATCAGATGTGCAACAGATGTGTTCACATTATACTACAATGTAGCGATATAACGATAGCGATCTCTGTTGCTTCCTTCCTCCCTCTCTCTTTCTCTCTCTCTCGCTCTGTGTCTCTCTCTCTCTCTCTTTCCCCCGACGGCGTCCACATAATGAACAGGCTGTACCTCCTGCAACTCCTTCACCACATCTTTAATTCCGGCGACATCGGCAAATTTCACACCCGTGGAGCCCTGCAATGCAGAAACGCCAGGGCCTATTAGTGAAAAGAAAATAGTCGATTTCAAGCTATTTCATATTCACTACTAACTACCTCTGTCCACTGGTTTACGAGCCCAAAAAAGGAAATAAATAAAAAAATCCCAAGGAGGGAACTTATTGGGGGAAAGGAAAGGGGGGAGGGGGGGGAAGGGGGAAAGAAAGACTGAGAGAGAGAGAGAACGAGAGAGAGAGGGGCCCTACCTCCACTCGTGCTTGCGGTTTGGACTGCCCAAATTCAATGGCTTGCCAGATATCCTGATCCAAGTCAAACAAAAAAAGGCAAAGGCGGAAGGACGAGGGAGGAGAAGCATCAGTTGATCCTAGCAACAACACATTCCACATTCAATTTGCTTCATTCATTGTTGAAGCAATGAATGCATTCATTGCTTCAATTTGAAGCAATGAAGCAAATTCATTGCTTCAAATTAATTAATTTGATTAATGATTTTTGAATATTTTGGTTGAATACAGTCGAACGAGAAGGCATATCAATATCGATTTTTGTCTCAACCATTTTTTGTTGCAGAAGTGTTGGATTTATATTATAATTGATGTACATTTTCTGCGACGCATCAAAGAAGTGGCAGTATTTTAAAAAAAAATTTAGACTTTAAGCTTCATCTTTCCCATCAAAAACTGGCAAAATGCAATTTTGCAACCATGCAAAAACTCATTAAAAAAACCCAAAAAGAACTTCCGGACACAAATCCTTGAGTCCACAACAAAACACACAACTTGCTCTTCAAACCATCCCAAAAAACGGAAAAGAACAAGAAAAGGTTGAAGAGTGTAAAACACCAAAAAAACCAAAAGAAAGACGAACACCTTTCCCCAAAAAAGGACAGGAGAAGGGAGACATTGCACTAACCCATTTCGAGTAATCCCGGGTCCGTCTTGTAAGGGTGAACTTTGCAAGGGCTGCCATAACCGCCAGAACAAAAAACATTGTGATCAAAGTTCTGGTCGCAGAACCCAAAGCCCTGGAGGCCACAAACCTTCCTGCATCCGTGAAAAGGAGGCCTATTCCTCTCAGGCCGCCCTCCGCCATAACGGAACTGAAAGTCACAAAATCCGCTGCAACGGATTGGGCGAGGCCGACCGCCCACATGCCCAAAGCGACCGCCAATCCCACGATTCCGTTAACCGTAGCCTTTGCCAGCCAGTAGAACGGGAAACAGAACGGTTTGGCGAGCGGCCATAGAACGCGGAGCGCTGTGAAGGTGAGGGCCGCGGCGCCGGCCTTTAAGGCGGAGGTTGCAACGGAAGCTAGTGCTGTTACAGTTACAGTTATCAGTCCAACCAAGGCGGAAACTTCCAAGAAGATGCGAGAGGAGATCGTGGCGGCTACAGGATTTGGTGCGGAAGGGGGTAATTCCAATGCTGCCTGAGAAAAGAAGAAAGGGAAGGAGGGAAGGAGGGGGATGAGGGGGAAAGGAGAGGAGGAAGGGGATTACTTAAGAAGGGCCCGGACAGTGTGCTTCGACTGGTCAGTAAATAGCTTGTGCTCTGATTTTGTGGTAAGAAAAAGGGAAAGAAAAATAGGAAACATCTTTCTTATCTTCTGCGACGTTCAGGGTTGTCTTAGGGAAAAGGTTCAAACTCAGAAGAGAGTTTTAGACTTCCCTAAGATTTACAACCAATCTTCAACACTTCCGCTTCTAAAACATGAAACTACACTTGGTCCAGAAAGTACCCCTTCTCCTTAGGACCCAAAAAGGGAAATATAGCAGCATACACCTACTTCTCGAACCACAAAAAGGGCTGGAATTTTGTGATGTAGAGTTTAATGGTTGAAAGTGTCGTGGGTTTTCAGATCAACTACTCGGTTTAGTGTTTGTTCTTACAGTGTAAATGGGCTCTACTTCCTTCTGAGGACCTGTATACCACTCCAATAGCCCCCGAGCTGTCGGCTCATCCAACCGCATTGCCCTGCACGAGCAAAGAAAACATTATCCACAATTACTGCACTTACAACTCTTACAAAACAATAGAACAACAACAATACAATACAAGACAACCTTAATCATAGACCCTAACCCCTAAACCTTGAACCCTATACCCTAACCTCTCAGCCCTAACTCCGGAACCCTGAACGTCAAATCCACTCAATTTTATACTTTACGCCCTAACACTACATCTAGGGATGGCAATGGCTCGCGAAAAGTGACATGTTGACCGTCGCCGTGATAAGCGGCACCAATCAATCGTGGCTTGCCACGTTCCATGCTTGTGAAGTCGGACACTACAATTCGCTCAATTCAGACAGTTGGCTCGAGCCGGCTCGAACAAAAGCCACCCCTAACTTCATCACTACACCCCTACACCCTGAACCCACCTAACCCTTACGCTCACATTCGAATCCACCCGCAACCCCTCTTAAACCCTACCTCCAACATTCTAATCACCCCGAACCCTCTAAACGCTACCTCTTTCATTCTGACCCCTTCCAACCCCTCCATTCTCATACCCCCTCCACCCTACCCCCTCCATTCTCATCACCCCTCCACCCTACCCCCTCCATTCTAATCCCTCCTCCACCCTACCCCCTCCATTCTAATCCCCCTTCCACCTTACCCTCTCCATTCTAACACCCCCTCCATTCTACCCCCCCTTCCACCCTATCCCCTCCATTCTAATCCCCCCTCCATTCTAATCCCCCCTCCACCCTACCCCCTCCATTCTAACCGCCCCTTCACCCTACCCCCTCCATTCTAACCCCCCCTCCACCCTACCCCCTCCATTCTGACCCCCCCTCCACCCTACCCCCTCCATTCTAATCCCTCCTCCACCCTACCCCCTCCATTCTAATCCCCCCTTCACCCTACTCCTCCATTCTAATCCCCCCTCCACCCTACCCCCTCCATTCCACCCCCCCCCTCCCACCCTACCCCCTCCATTCTAACCCCCCCTCCACCCTACCCCCTCCATTCTAATCCCCCCTCCACCCTACTCCTCCATTCTAATCCCCCCTCCATTCTAATCCCCCCTCCACCCTACCCCTCCATTCTAATCCCCCTCCACCTTCCCCCTCCATTCTAATCCCCCCTACCCCCTCCATTCTAATCCCCCCTCCACCCTACCCCCTCCATTCTAATCCCCCTCCACCCTACCCCCTCCATTCTAACCCCCCCTCCACCCTACCCCCTCCATTCTAATCCCCCCTCCACCCTACTCCTCCATTCTAATCCCCCCTCCCCCCTCCACCCTACCCCCTCCATTCTAACCCCCCCTCCACCCTACCCCCTCCATTCTAATCCCTCCTCCACCCTACCCCCTCCATTCTAATCCCCCCTCCACCCTACCCCTCCATTCTAAACCCCCCCTCCATTCACCCTCCACCCCCTCCATTCTAATCCCCCCTCCACCCTACCCCCTCCATTCTAATCCCCCCTCCACCCCCCTCCATTCCCCCCCTCCACCCTACCCCCTCCATTCTAACCCCCCCTTCACCCTACCCCCTGGCCCACCAGCGCTTGCAGTGCAGCGCCTCCTCCCCCGGCGCGTCGCGGAGCTCCACGACGAAGTGCCGGTAGTGGGCGCGGCCGTACAGGTCTGCCGCGCCGCGCGAGAGCAGCGCCTCCACCTGCCCGAGCTCCGCAAAGCGCTCGAATTCCGCCACGCTCATTCGCGGAGCCTCCTGCACTGTCTTTTCGAACTCACCCACTTCCGATACGTTCGATTTACTGGAGTGAAATACCTCTTCCGGGACGTACAAATCCCCGCGGTACTCGCGCAGAAGGTCCTGCAAATAGACGGGTTTCGCTTCTCCTCCCTCTGCCTCGTCCTCTCTCTCTACGGGGCTCTCTGCTTGGGGGGCCTCCTCTCTCTTCTCCTTCGACTGCCTGGCCAAAACCCTAAAAAGCTTAAATGGAAGAGGGTCTTCCTTGTGTTGCACTTCACGGAGTGGCAGTAATTGTCCGCCCGCTGTCCGCACATGCGGCTCCACCTGGCTAGGCGTCTGCGCCAATGTCCTGCTCACGAAATCTTCGGCCTCGTCTTTAATTTCTGCAGAATTTTCACTTTTCGGGGCCCTCCCAGCTCGCTGCCTCTTGGAGCCGCCTGCGGATTTGGAGGCGCTTTGGGACTCAGGGAGCGCCGCAGAAACCTTAAAACGAGGTTTCCTTCTGTGAGGGTTCAGGGGAGGGAGGGGAGGGAGGAAGAGCTTCTTCGCGGAGAGCATGCCGCCATGACCATGGATGCCATGGGCATGGCTGCTGTGCATGGACATAGAAATTTGGGTTGCCATGGGAGTCCCATGCAGGGATGTGCAAGCAGCCATGGGACGCAGGAAGGAAAAGCGAAACCCTAAACCCTAATTCTGAGCCAATGCAGAGCCCTAGATTGCAATTTCATACCGGTACTTGTTTCTAAACCCTAACCCTTAGGGTGCCCTCCGCTGCTCCTCTGTCTGAACCCTGTTTCCAACTAACCCCAAAGCATGGCCGGCATTACGTAGTGGCCCTGAACCCTAATTCTGCGTCGGAGACCGGCCCTGAACCCTAATTCTGCGTCTGAGGTCGGCTCTGAACCCCCCTCCCACGCCATTTCGCGCTGTGCAGCGCGCGCATAACGAAACGCTTCCCGCTCACCAAACGGATAAATTCCGTACAATAGGTACAAAAATGTACGGCCTTGATTTCAGTATGGTACGGACGTACGGCCCATAGCCAACAGGCCCAAAACAGCTTTGTTTTACAAGATATATCGAGATAATATCGCGTCGATCGTGACCTCACGGTATGGTATCGTATGATACGATATTTAACACAGATATTCAGTACGATATTCGGCACATTCACATACACGCAGTGTGGAACGCAGAGAAGAGGAAAAACACAAGTAGTGAACAGTGATCTCGTCACGTGTATTCCCTAAACCCTAATTCTAATTCCGTCATCCAAAAAATCGGCCATAGATTTGCTTGGAGTCCTGCAGACAAACCTTCATCGAAATTTGCTCTATGTTTCCTTAATTAAAAAAAAAAAATGAAAAAAAAAGCAAAACAAATTTTTGAATAAATAACATTGTCTACATCTTCCTCTCTACTCAATGGGCGCGATGACCACCTTCCCAAAGGCCCTGTCCGTCTCTAAGTACTCGAAGGCCTCCCTCACTTGTGAGAACGAGAAGGGCCCCTTGGAGTCGAGGACGGGTCTGAGGGTGCCACTCTCCAGGAGGGGGGTTAAGCTCCCGAGCTTAGCCCCATCCGAGGTGAGCACGTATCTGAACCCCGGGGCCGGGGCGGGCCCTGTGATGGCTGCGAACCTTCCGCCCTCTTTCATCATTTTGATCGATTTTTCGCCTTCACCTGCATTTCTTAAATCCGTCTTTCAACAAGTTATGCTGCCCGGCAATGATAAAGGTCAAACGCAAATCAACCTTCTTCCGGAAGAGCGTTTGAAGGAAGCAGAAAAGTAGCAGATCAAGAGAAAAGGCACGAAACAAAAGGCATCCTGTCCCATGTCCCATGCCCATGCCCATGCCCATGCCCATGCTTGCGTATCCCACATGGCATCATCGCATGACCATCATTCCATATGCATGGCATCACTTTGCATCGCAGCACATGACCCCCCATGAGTTGTCTCGTCACGTCACGTCACGTCACGTCACGTCGCACCTCACCTCCCATGGCAGCTCTCAGCGTGACAGGCGTGACGTACCGACGAGGTCAAAGACGAAGTCAAAGCGCTCGGGCCGCAGCGCGTAGTCGTGACTCTTGTAGTCCACGACTTCGTCCGCCCCCAACTCCTTCAAAAAGTTCGCTTTTGCGGCGCTCGCCGTGACGACCACGGTGGAGGCATTGTACACCTTCTTCGCCAGCTGGCAGCACAAGAACATGCCACGTGGCATCATCAGAATCGTCAAAATGCTTTATGTACACAAGCCGCAATTTGCTCACTTCTTAATCGACCATCAACCTCTGGAAGTTCAGAGCATTATGACAAGGGAAAGCCTAACGAAAATTAAAAAAAATATGACATCATTAAGTTTATTTTACCTGAATGGCCATGGTCCCAACGCCGCCTCCTCCATTCACAATAAAGACGGTCTCTCCCTCTTTAAAGTTGACCCGATCGAACCCTTCCTTCGCAGTCAAAGTAACCAAGGGCAGAGCTGATAACGGAAACGACACCGAAAAAAAAGAAGACAGAAACTTAAACTCCTCGAAATAGCGATTATCTCCAAAATTATTCGCATTGAACAAGAACTAGTTTCCGAAGTTGAAGAGAGAAGGAGCTAGAGAGAGAGAGAGAGAGAGAGAGAGAGAGAGAGAGAGGTGGGAGGCGAGAGGGATGGGAGGCGAGAGTGAGGGAGAGCACCTGCTGCCTGCTCGAAGGACAGATTTGCAGGTTTCAGTGCCAGAAGCTTCTCCTCCACCGCCGTGTACTGCGCTAACGACCCGAACTGCTTCGGCCTGCACTTAACAGTCCGCTGAGTCACAAACAGGCTAAAGCGATGAAAACAACAAACTAATGTCTTTAAAAAAAGGGCAATAAAAGAGATCGCTCATGTCGATTTCATGCAAAGGGATCCTTCCTTGTCAGTGAAGCTTGCACAGTACTCCTTCTGTTATCAACATTGAAAAAATCCCATGATGTGGGAGCATAATATGACGGTTAACGGAGGGTGGTGACACACTGTGCCAATTCACATGGTGCACAACGCAAAAATAACTTTTTTTCTTAAAGAAAAGGTTGAACTTAGAGAAAGAAGAAGCGTAATATTACTGGTTGAGAGCCGCCTCGCTGATGTCTCCGTACACCTCATCGCCGATTTTGAATTTTGTGACTGCGCTTCCGACTTCGACCACAACCCCCGCCACGTCGTAACCAGGCGTAGTCTAAAGTCCATTTCAACATGGCTCGTGTTCAGAAATATGCCTTTGTGGTTTATGTCATGCTTTAAGGGTTTAAGGGTTTGGGTTTAAGGTTTACTCGTGACGTCGATGGAGTTCCACATTTCGTTTTAGGGCTTCATTAGTTTCCGGAGACTTCAGCAACCTTGTTCGGGGCCTCAAAAAGTTCATCATGGTTTTTAGGAGCTTCAGAATTCCAAGGTTTTAGCAAATTACGGAGCTCAGTTTTCCCATGTGCTTTTGGGTTACACTGATTAGCGGAGAGGGTTTTTTCTGCGAAACTGAATTTGCAAAACCGAAAGGCTGAAACCGTAATCCTCTTGACCTGAAAACCCTAATTGCTTAAACCCTGAAGCCCTGAATCCCCCCCGTACCGGCAGCGGCGAATCGGAAGCCTTGAACTTTCCGTACCGCCGCTTAAAGTCAACAGGGTTCAGGGCCGCCGCCGCCGCTTTCACGAGCACCTGCAAAACCATAAATCCCCTCATTTAAATCCCCCCAGGCATTTTACAAATAGGCAAAATAAAAGAATATCGTCCTGATCTTCAAAATAAGCAAAATCTTTTAGGAGTACCAAAAACAATAGTTTGGGACTAAAAGATTAAAAATTAAAGACTTTAAAAGTTCCATCTTAAAGCCACCGGCAGGGGTTCAGGCCGGTGCATTGGACCTGGTCATCCGCAATTTTCGGAACAGGAATTTCCCCAAATTCCAACACAGAAGGTGGGCCGTATTCGCTGTATTGCCAACCCCGCTGGACAGCTGGCACCGCCTGATTGGCCAATGCAGCCACTGGGGCGACACGTGTCGCCGCCGTATTGACCAGCACTGCGCCCGCAGCTGACAGGCGAGACACGCGGAGGGGTGCGAGGAGAGAGGAGCCGCGCCACGTGGCAGTTCGCGAGTGGCTCCTTTTGCCGCTTGAGGGCCCCGTCAGCAGTACACGTGGCGACGCACGAGGAGGTCCGGAATGGGCAACGGCGGGGATGGCGGCGACACACGTGCGGGCGGCACCGGCAGCCATGGCCGGCCGGGACAGGGAGGGAGGGAGGGAGGGAGGGACGGAGGGAGGGAGGGAGGCGAGGCCCAAGACCCACTTTTGGGCTCTTTTGGGCTATAAAAGGACGAGGAAGTGGCATTGACCTCACGAAGGCGATGATGCCATCAAATGTACATGGACAAAATCTGGGGAACCACGAGGAACTGGCCGCTATAAAATGGAGGGAGAGGGGGCAGTCGTACTATACGGTAGCGTTCGTCACCTGACGCTAGGTGACGTCACCGTCAGACAGCCTGACGCCAGCCTCAGTTTCCGGTTTTTCGGTTTCAGTTGAAAGCCTCAGTTTGCGCGATTTAACTTTTCCCGAAGTTGGCTCGGCCAATGAAACATAGCCACGTCATTTCATATTCACAAATATTTTTAGATTCCGAAAATGGCAGAAATCTCGAAAGCATGATTATTTTAGGCTCGTTTTCCCTGCCACGTGATCTATTTTCATTGGCCAGAATCTGAATGACCAAATCAACGGAGAAGACTGTGGGCAGTTTTAGTCATACATGACTATATTGACTAGTCAGTCAGTCCCAGAGAAGCAGGAACGTTTCCTTCCGGCGGGCGGCGGAACGACGGCCAAAAGCGTTGTTCGCCGACCGTGCGCTTTCGTACGGACATTGACTTCAATCGTACTTTGTTTTTAATCAGGTAAAAAGTCTCTGCCCAATGAATCGGGCAGAGACAAGTTTTGCATCCCAGATAGGGATGGCCCGCGTTATAAATTCCGAATATATTATATAATTTACAACGGGTTTAAAATTAGTAATATATTACAAAGTAAAACACTTTATTACATATATTATACCCACTCGTTTTGAACAATTAATAACCGTACGACCGTACGAGTACGGTCGTACGGTCGTATCATACCAAAATTAGGTCGTTTTGGCGTTGGCGTTGCGAAATGTGTTCGTCTGGTTTTCTCTTTCTGCTCGTGCTCGGCCGCATAATACCGTACAGTCGTACGACCGTACATGATGTAAAGGCGTTGTAAATTAATATATATCAGCCGTTATCTATTCGTCACAGTTGTATAATATAATATATAATATATAATCGTAACTAATCCATCCCTGATCCCAGACGGAAGACGAGACTCCTAAAATCAGGAGCGAGAATCCGACGGGCTGCCCTAAAACTATTGATTATCAAAATCGTAAAATATATTTATGACGGCTGGTACGGCAGTTGACCGTACGGTAAGATAAGCTGTAAAGGTACATTACGGTAGTACGGCAGGGTGTCTTTTGTCCACTAGTACCGTACAAAAATGTACTTTTTCATACGGTACAGTACTGTACAGTACTGTACTGTACAGGTATCGTACGGCCCTCCCTCCCATATTCCCCTGCCGGCTTCCTCAGCACCCACCTCCTTACCTTCCCTTTCAAACCTGCTCCCTCCCTCTCCTCTCTCTCTCTCTCGCTTTCTCTCTCACACTCTCCCTCTCCCTCTCTCTCTCTCTCTATCTATCTCTATTCCTCTGCATTTCTCTCTTTCTCTGTCTCTCTCTTTCACTCTCTCCCTCCACTTGATAGCTATCTCTCACTTTTTTACTCCCCCCACTCTCTCTTCTCTCTCCACTCTTCTCTCACTGTCTGTCCATTTTTTATTTTTCCTTGTCCTTCCCTCCCTTCCGTTTGTTATACCTCCCCATCTCTCTCTCTCTGCCACTCTCCCTCTCCCTCGCTCATCTCTCCCCCTCACATTTTCCCCTCCACTCTGTATCGTGCCCCCATTTCCTCCAACTTCCCTCCTCTTTCGCTCCCCCTCCCTCAAACCTAAACTTTAAACCCTAAACCCAACCTTCCCCTTCCCCTAAGAGCCTGCCCGCTTAACCGCTTAATCCTGAAGCTTGTTCCTTTTGAACGATAGCGCTCAGTCCCAACCCCTGCAACAAACCGCGAACCCCCACAATCCTTCAAACGAAAAAAACTCTGTTGTGATTTCAGACCCTTGATCCTGAACCCTGTCACTTTAACCCTATTCCTACCTCTTAGCCCGAAACACCATCCTAATATTAACCTGAACGTTAATCTGAGTTTCACCTAAACATAAAATCAACCTAAACACAACCTTAATCCTTTAACCCTGACATTAAACCTAATTCTACCCCTAATATCCACCCTCACCCCAACCCTCACCCTGACTCTCACGCTAACCCTAAACCTAACCCTAGCTCTAACCCTAAAACCCTGAACTCTGCGCCATGCCGCCGCCCGCCTACGGCAGCGAGTACCGCTTGGCCTCTGACGAGCAGTCGGCCGACAGCCACCTCTTCAAGATGGTGCTCATAGGCGACTCGGGTGTGGGCAAAACCAACCTCGCCTCGCGGTTCGCGCACAACGAGTTCCATTCGGACTCAAAGGCCACCATCGGCGTCGAGTTCCGTTCCAAGTCCGTTGAAATCGACGGCAAGGAAGTGAAGGCCCAAATTTGGGACACGTCCGGGCAGGAGCGGTACCGCGCCGTGACGAGTGTGTACTACCGCGGGGCCTTGGGCGCGCTGCTCGTGTACGACATCAGCAGGAGAGCCACCTTCGACAACATTCAGCAATGGCT
Source organism: Zygnema circumcarinatum (assembly GCA_037447605.1). Classification (NCBI taxonomy): domain Eukaryota; kingdom Viridiplantae; phylum Streptophyta; class Zygnematophyceae; order Zygnematales; family Zygnemataceae; genus Zygnema; species Zygnema circumcarinatum. Next base: position 962,015 of record CM074813.1, on the reverse strand, counting down.
GCGGGAGATCAGATGTGAGTGGCCCATTTCTAAGGTGTAATCCTGAATGAGAATGGAACGGTAACGGAAGCGTGTCGGAGCTTGAACGGAACGAAGCGCATGGAAATGCAGGTCAGGGTGACAGCAACCTGGTAGTGATGCTGGTGGGCAACAAGGCGGATTTGGTGCACCTGCGAGCTGTGCCGAAGGAGAAGGGCGCGGAGCTGGCGGAGCGGGAGGGCATGTTCTTCATGGAAACCTCCGCGCTGGATGCATCGAATGTGGACGCCGCCTTCGAGCACGTCATCATGGAAATCTACAGCAATGTCAGCCGCCGGATCTCCACCAAAGGTACGGTCTTAGAAAGGGGTTCAGGGTGCAGGGTTGAGGGTTTTGGGAGGGTTTGGGAACGAGGTGGGTGGGGGGGAAGGGGGGCAGGTTGAGAGGTTTCCGGATTTCAAGGGGTTTGGACTATTAGAGGATGTTGTACTTCATGGTTATGGGGTTTAAGGGTCGAACGGCTTAATGGATTTAAAGGGATATAAGGGGGAATTGGGTTTTGGAGGGGATTGGGACTTTAGAATTAGATGGTGCCTTTGATTTAGGGTTGCCGAGGTTAGCGACTTTGCAGTTTATAGTGGTTGTCTAATCGTTGAACTTTCAAAATCTTAGGAGTTTAGGGAATAACACGATACTTCAGGTTTCTAAGGATCCTTAAGATTTTTTAGGTGTAAGGGAAAGTGGGTAGAGTTATCTTCTGGTTTTTGCACACAAACTAAAGGACTATGTGGCGGTAGTTTGCTCCCTCCCTCCCTCCCTCCCTCCCTCCCTCCCTCCCTCCACTATCTCTCTACCTCTGCCAATCCTGAGCCCCTCCCCTCCCCTCCCCCCCCCTGCAGAGGACGACCGTCCTTTGAACCTTTCCAAGGGCACGCGCGTACACGTTCCGCGCGACTCTCAAGAGGAGGGCGCCGGAGCGAAGGCCGGCGGGGGGTGCTGCTCCAGCTGAGGGCGGGGAGGGGCGGGGGAGCAGGTTCAGGGTTCAGGGTTTAGCTTAAGGCGGCAGGGGTTAGGGCTTTATGCTCTGAGAGCTTTTTCAAAAAATCAATGTGACACATTCGCAAACTGGTCCGCAGGTATCACATAAAATGACGTTATTGGGATATTGGTTTACAGGTTTGAGCAGAGATTCAGTATGGAACCGCACCGTTGTCGCAGAGTCGAGCTGATTAGAGGAAAGGATGAATGGGAGAGACTGTGTGAAAGCCATAAGGGAAAGGGGTCCGGCAGTCTCAGCCGGATTTGTGAATTATTTTCTAGTGTTTTTTTTTCTGTATTTGTAACGATAATGAAATATGAAGAATCGTCCATTGTTGCAATGTGTGCTGTGTCGAACATGATTGAAGGGCAGACAAAGGGTGCGTGATGTGGGGGTGAAATCGTATCAAACTTTGAGTCAATCTTCACGCCCGTGTGCTGCCCAACAAGATGCTCCAAGTGCAGGCCTCTTCAAATACGGGAAAACCCCTATATTTCGTAAATAGCTTATTTACGGGACAGTTTGAGATTGTTTTAAGGGGATTGACCGTCAGTGCCACGTCATCATCCGCCAAATCAGATTCAGTTCAGGCCCTGCTGATTGGCGGGCTCAGACTTGGGCTGTGTTCGCAAACGTCACGTGGCAGATCCGCGCCAGCGGGGCGCTCAAACCCTCGTTCCCCTTCCCTTGCGCCAGGGCGGCCAGTTTGTCGTTTGGGACAAGTGTGAAAATATCGTCACATCGTCGGCGTATCGCCAGCGGCCGGCAGGTCTGGCCGGCGCGCACTCGCCTCGCGGCAGGGCCAGCGCAGGACGGCGCCGACACCGGCATGTCCTACTCCTATCAGGCTATCAGTCGAATCCGATACGGAGATATGGCGATATTGCGATATTTCCATGCTTGACCCAAACGACAAACTTGGCCGCCCGATCGGTTCGAAAAAACGAAAAGGGGCGCAGAAAAGTTTCGGCCACGGCTTAGCCGTTAGACGGTTAGCCGTTGGATGCAGGGCCAGTTAGCCGTTGAACGGTTAGCCCTTTGATGCTTGCCTAGGTAGCTTTTGGAAAACAATTGATCAACTAGGCCATTGCATGAAAAGCCTGGCTGGCTGTTGGACACACCCTGTAAGCCGTTGGATACAGGTCCTCTGGGCCGTTAGATAACGACTCGCCTGAGCCGTTGGATGCAGATCCTCTGGGCCGTTAGATTAAGACTCGCCTGAGCTGTTGGATGCAGGTCCTCTGGGCTGTTAGATTGAGACTCGCCTAAGCCGTTGGATGTAGGTCCTCTGGGCCGTTAGATGAATACTTGCCTGAGCCGTTGGATGCAATTCCTCTGAGCCGTTAGATTAAGACTCGCCTGAGCCGTTGGATGCAGGTCCTCTGGGCCGTTAGATGAAGACTCGCCTGAGCCGTTGGATGCAGGTCCTCTGGGCCGTTAGATTAAGACTCGCCTGAGCCGTTCCTCTGGGATGCCTGAGCCGTTGGATGCATGTCCTCTGGGCCGTGAGATTATGACTCGCCTGAGCCGTTGGATGCAGGCCCTCTGGGCCGTTAGATTACAACTCGTTTGAGCCGTTGGATGCAGGTCCTCTGGGCCGTTAGATTAAGACTCGTCTGAGCCGTTCGATGCAGCTCCTCCGGGCCGTTAGATTAAGACTCGCCTTAACCGTTGGATGCATGCCCTCTGGGCCGTTAGATGAAGACTTGCCTGAGCCGTTGGATGCAGCTGCTCCGGGCCGTTAGATTACGACTCGCCTGAGCTGTTGGATGCAGGTCCTCTGGGCTGTTAGATTGAGACTCGCCTAGGCCGTTGGATGTAGGTCCTCTGGGCCGTTAGATGAAGACTCGCCTGAGCCGTTGGATGCAATTCCTCTGAGCCGTTAGATTAAGACTCGCCTGAGCCGTTGGATGCAGGTCTTCTGGGCCGTTAGATTCAGACTCACCTGAGCCGTTAGATGAAATTCCTCTGAGCCGTTAGATTATGACTCGCCTGAGCCGTTGGATTCAGATCCTCTGGGCCGTTAGATAAAGCCTCGCCTGAGCCGTTGGATGCAGATCCTCTGGGCCGTTAGATTAAGACTCGCCTGAGCCGTTGGATGCATGTCCTCTGGGCCGTGAGATTATGACTCGCCTGAGCCGTTGGATGCAGGCCCTCTGGGCCGTTAGATTAAAACTCGTTTGAGCCGTTGGATGCAGGTCCTCTGGGCCGTTAGATGAAGACTCCCCTGAGCCGTTAGCTGCAGGTCCTCTGGGCCGTTAGATTAAGACTCGCCTCAACCGTTGGATGCAGGCCCTCTGGGCTGTTAGATTAAGACTCGCCTGAGCCGTTGAATTCAGATCTTCTGGGCCGCTAGATTAAGAGTCGCCTGAGCCGTTGGATGCAGGTTCTCTGAGCCGTTAGATTAAGACTCGCCTGAGCCGTTGGATGCAGGTCCTCTGGGCCGTTAGATTAAGACTCGCCTGAGCCGTTGGATGCAAGTCCTTTTTGTAATGCAACGACACGCTGGCAGGTTTTTACTCTTTGTACGAAACTCCGTACATGTGATGGCATTGTACGGCAAATTTCATCATCAGAACCGAACATAGAACTGCGTTTGAGCGATTTACGGAACTAAGTCGTGCTCTATGCTCGCCAATCATCCCCGTACCGTAGTCCCTTTAGGGGGTCCACGTGTCGCGCGCAGGAGCCGCCTACCTCTCCCCTCTCCCTGCCCATCCCCTCCGCCTTCCCTCTCCCTACCCACTCTGCATTCTCCTCCCCTCCCTCCCCTCTCTCTTCCGCCCCGAAGCATTTTAGGTTTCTGAGGATCGTTCCTTGCGCCATGGAGTCATGGATTGCCAAAGCGCGCGCAATCGCCGAGGAAACCGCGAAGCGGTCGCACGAGCTCGCGCGCGAGACCGCGAAGTACTCCGAACAGCTCGCCGCGGAGGCTGCGCGGAGGTCCAAGGAGTTTGCAGAGGAAGCTGCCAAGAAGGCGGACGGAAGCTTCAAGGAGCTTGTGGTGGAGGCGGTGAGGCTGAGGGAGGTAGTGGCTGCGCAGGCTGCGGGAGTGGGCATGGGGATGGGAGTGGGAGTGGGAGGGGGAGGGGGAGGAGCGGGAGGGAGAGGAGGAGAGAGGAAGGCGGAGGAGCTGGAGGAATATGGCGTGACGGAGGAGCTGAGGGAGTTTGTGAAGGGGTTGACTTTGAAAACTTTCAAGGAGTTTCCGATGGAGGAAGTTAACAGTATCCTTTTTGAGGAGGGCAAATGTGGAGGGGCAAATATTAGGGTTAAGGATGCAAATGGAAATTTAAATCAATTGGAAGTGAAAATCTCGGCTAGGGTTAGCTAGAAATCGATTCGGTTTAAAGTACTTTATTTGCAGAAATAGCGTTTTTTTTAATAAGGTTACAAGTTAAAGCTAGTGTTGGAGCTAGTCTATGTATTGAATGTTCACAGTTCGGAGTAATAAGCTGGCTTAAGTTTAGGGTAGCATCAGGGTTCTGTTAAGAATAGGTCCATTAATCGGCAGCTAGAGCTTAGGGTTAGGGTTGAGGTTAGTTTTGTGTTGAGGCTTAGAGTCACTATCAGGGTTAGAGCTAGACCAGAATTGAGGGAGTGGTTGGGTTGGAGGATGGCTGATGCTATGTGGCTGCGAGCTCAAAGTTCCTGTCAAGGTAAGGGACAATTACAGTAACACAGACCATTACGTAATTAAAATAATTTGAGAGTAATGTTGAGATTGTCAAGGCTAACGTCATAATTGGTTCTGAGATTAGGGTTAGGGTTCAGGATACAATTTAGGGTTAAGGTAGAGTAATGCGGCAATTGTGGATTGTGTTTGCAATTACGGCATTCGTATGATTTTACAACGTTGTGGAAGTCTTTGATCATTGATGTAGCAGATATGACAGGCGTGAAGGCTCCTGCAGAGCCTAAGCCTAGTGATGGCCCTGTTGCAAAGGATCTTTCTGAATTTCAGGAACATCACGCCCGAATTATTCTCGAAGTAGTTCCAGTAAGATTTCAAGACTTATGTTACTTTTTCCACTTTTTAAAGAGCGAAATGAGTCATTCACTGCGCTTGAGGCCTTCCAGGTTTTCAGGTTGTACGATTGTTAGAGCATTATCGTTTTTGGGTTCACTTCCTGAAAAAATCTGCGGAGGGGCTGATTTATTTTGGCAATGCGATGCAGGAAGTATCTGATTTCCGCTATCTTCTATGTCCACGACGGATGACGGAAAAGAAATTTTGGAAAATTTATTTCTTACTCGTTAACTCTCATCTTGCACCGTGAGTTCTACTCTCTCCTTCTCTCCCTCTCAGTCTCTTTCTGCTCCCCCCCTCCCTCTTTCTGCCCCGTTCCCACATTGTCATACCTCGGTCGCGATGTGCTTGCAGATATGAGGCGAAAGCAACGGAAAAGGCCGCTCAAAAAACAGAAATAGAAATGGCGTCAGCTTCAGAGTCTGCCAAAACATTTGAGGAAAGTAAGAGTGCAGAGGCCAAGAAAGCAAATGTCACGCCGTTGAAGGTAGCAGCAATGCCTGCCGGAGAGGGCAAAAAAGTGGAGGGGAAGGGTAAAGCGAATGACCAAGACCTTGATGACTATCTTATGGGAGCCTTGGAGGGGGAAACTGCAGGTGTGTTTCTATGCAAATACCTCTCCTAGACTTCTCCTTATACCTTTTTTGGTCTCTTGTTTTAATTAAATAGCTGCTTGCTGTCACTTTGTTTTTCAGGAAAGGAAAGAAACCTGTATTTTTCCAAGGGGGCAAAGAAACCGTTTTTCTGATGTGCGAGAGAGAGGGAAAGCGAGATGGGGGGGAAAGAGCGGGAGATGGACAGCCTTAGGATTGAGTGGATAGAAGATAGAGGGAGAGGATGACGATGGTTTAGAGAGGGTGGAAGAAAGTGAGGTAGGGGGGAGACTAGGACTAGACTAGGAGGGAGGTGTGAAAGAAGGGGTAGGAGGTGAGGGAGAGAGGAGCGAATGGATGGAAGGACAGGGGAATACAGGGTGGAAAAGTGGATAATAACGCGTGGAAACCACGGGAAAACTTTTTTTTTTTTTCCGCATTACCAAAAATTATTTAATTTCTTGCTGTAAGGTTTGTTTGTTCTCTTCGATAGGAAGGATGCAGGGCGAACGGGCGAGGAAGTAGAAGAGAGAGACAAAGAGGAGCAGAAAAGGGGGAACAGAGAATTGAGATGGACCAAAATATCTAGAGAGAGCATGTTCGGAAATTCTCTGACGGAATTTTGGGGCTTGCGGGGCGCAGGAGAGGATGATGATGAAGGCGATTTCGATCCAGATGATTTTGAGCAGCTTGTGAACCAAACTGGGGCGAGTCTCTGATCCCAGTATTTGAAAGTATCGTTATTTCTACTAGCTAAGGTCATTATAAGCCAATTTTAAATCCATGGACAAGGCCTTTGGGGCGGCAGTGAAAGGCAGCTTAACCAAATGCTAGAGAGAAACCACTATATTTTGTTTCTTTCCGAACTAAGGCGCTCTCTCTCACACACTCCTCTCTCGCTCTCTTCTCTGCAGAACTTAGATAGCCCGTACAGTGAAGATGGGGGTCGGACAAGAACTGCTGCAAGCGGAGGAAAGGGAGCAGCGGCTTCTAGTGATCTTTCGGACGGAGAGTTGGTGGACCTACCGTCTGAAGGCGGTTCTAAGATATAGAGACTGAGGGAGAGAGGGGGTAGGGGGAAAGAAGGGGGGGGGGGTGTCAGAAGTAGGGAGGTTGCGGAGGAGTAGAAAGAATGGATAAATGTGAGAGATGGAGAAGGTAGAGAGGGCAGGAGGATCTTGTATGGTATGCTGAAGTTGAAGTGTCTGTGCTTAGAAATAAAAAAGGTGAAGGGCAGTTCTGGGTCTCAGATTGTACCGCCGGTTATGCCAACAGCGACGGATGCAAAGCGCAATTATCGCTGTCACTATGACTTAGGGTTCAGGGATTTCTTGGTAAGGGCTTTAGTGCTTTAGGATTGTGGCGAGTGGTGCTTAAAGCAGAAGACAATGCTGCTGTAGCCGCGCCGTGTACAGAAGTGTTAATGGAAACAATCGTCGGTCGTCTGTCTTCTCGTGAGAGCTTGAGCCCCATGCCGATATTGTCACAAGCACGAATTTGGGCCATGATGGGACCAATCCTGTGAAGTATTAACAACAACATTTTTGCAAAATTTCCTTCATAGAACTGTAATTCGGGAATACTGGAATATTAGTTTTCTGACCGATTCTGTTCACCGCCGTTCACCACGCTAAACTGGACACACGGAACACGACCGAAAGCGGTCGACGTGGGGCGGTCACCGAACCGGACCGGAAACTGTCACTGCGCCTCAAACTGTACCAACAACAGAGAGACGATACGAAATGCGTACGAACAACGCGGTGACGGCTCGGCAGGTACTGTACGAATTCCGTACGGTTATGTGATCGTACACTCCAGGGGGGCCAATAGGAGGCGGCTGTCGCCCGTGTCATACCTACGCCTCTCCCTCCATGTCCCTCCCTCCATCTCTTCTCTCTCTCTCTCTCTCTCTCTCTCTCTCTCTCTCTCTCTCTCTCTCCTGCCCTGCCCGCCCTCTCCTCGCTGCCCTCGACCACTCTCCGCTGCCTCTCCTGGCCTGTCTCCTCACTTCTCCCTTTGTCCCGCGCTTTCGCTCCCTCGCTCTTTTTGCCCCTCTACCACTTTCTCCCTGCCTCTCTAGCCTTCCACTCACCCTCCTACTCCCTCTCATCTTCTTTACTCCCTCTCCCCCCCTCCCTCCCTCCCTCCCTCTCTCCCTCAGAGAGGGATGGGCGCGTACCTGAGCAGCGCGTCGGTGACGAAGACGTCCAGCGATGCGGAAAGTGCGGCGCTGCGCGTGGGGGCCTCCGCCATGCAGGGCTGGCGCTCGTCCATGGAGGACGCGGTGGGGCAGGGGGAGGGGGGGAGGGAGGGGGGTAGGGAGGGAGGGAGAGAGAGAGGGGAGGGGAGAGGGAGAGTGAGAGGGAGAGGGAGTGGCCGAGGGAGAGGAGGGGTGGGACAGAGAGGGGGAGACAGCTTAGAGGGAAGAGAGGAAAGGAAAGGAATGGATACGAGAAAAATTGAGCCACGGATGGGAGTGGGAGTGAAGCTGAAGTGGTGGTAAATTGGAGTGGAGGAGAGAAAAGGAAGAGAGGAGGTCGGGATAGGCTGGGGGGACAGGAGGGCAAGGTGAGAGGGGATGGGAGAGAGGTAGAAGGGAGTAAGGGAGGCAAGGAAATTAGGCGGAAACTGAGGATAGAGTAGGAATCAGCGAGAGAGAGAGAGAGAGAGGAAGAGAGAGAGAGGGGAGAGATTCGGAGTTTGAATCCGAGAGGCGTTACATCCAAAAAAGGGTAGAAATAGAAGGTTCGAGATTAGTTTGAATAGATTGTCAAGTTACATAAAAGAATTGGTATAGACATAGGACAGGAAAATTTGAGGCTGGACAGAAAGTATAATTTGGAATTAACAATATGCCTGTCTCAATCATCTCTTAATGTCCCTCCGACTCTTTCATTTTTGCTCCATTAGTTGCACTTTCGCGTTATTAGAAACAAAAGTCAATGTTTTCATAGCAGAAACAGTTTATCATTCCTCTACGTTTATAGCTTTCGTTTGGCAACCTTCTGATACTTTTTTCATTTTTTTGTTCTTTGTCTACTTTTGATCCTCGCGGAATGGAATCAGCATGCTGCCATCCTGGAATTGGATCAAGAGACTGCTTTTTTTGGGGTTTACGACGGACACGGTGGTGAGCCTTAAACCCTAGAAACCCTAATAAGCCTATTAACCTCTTCTTTTCTCTTCTCCCCCTCTCCTCCCCTCCCCTTGCCTGTCCTATTTCCCACCTCTCCCCCTCCTCCTCTCCCTCTCCCTTTTCCCGCTTCTTCCTCCTCATCACCCCACTCCCCTCTCCACTTCCCACTGTCTTCCCTTCCAATTCTCTACCCATCTCCTTCGCCTTCTCCTCCCACCCTCCTGTCGCGCAAATTTCCCCTTCGTGCTTCGAGGCCAACTCGCCCTCTCTCTTTCGTATCTCGTCCGCTGCATTCGTCACAACTGTCTCTCAACCCCCCTCCCTCTCTCCCTCTCGCCCTCTCTCCCTCTCTCCCTCTCTTCCTCTCTCCCTCCCTCTCTCTGTCCCTCTCCAGGTAAGGAGGTAGCCCAGTACTGCTCCCGCCACCTCCACGAGGAGCTGCTCAGATCGGAGGACTTCGCGGAGGGGAGGCTGCCGGAGGCTCTCGCAGCCGCCTACCTTAAGTGCGGTCCTTAAAAATCTCATTTTTGGCCCCTCCGTTTTCAGGGCAGAGATTGCATGCAAGATGAGGGTTTGCCAAGCGAATATTGGTTGTCGAAACGTTTCAGTAATCTCAAGCAGTTAGCTGTTTGTTGGCATTAGCAGCTCATTTGCATTATTTGTTGAGAGGCTCTCTCTCTCTCGGTCGCTCTTTCTTTTGGCCTCCGCCTGTTCTCTCTTTCCCCCTCCCCCCCATCCTCTCTCACTATCTCTCACTTTCCTTCTCTCTCCACTTTTTCCCACCCTCTTCAGAATGGACGAGATGATGAAGCAAGAAGAGGGACACTTGGAACTACGTTCTATCGTTCATGGCATTTCTGTAGGAGCAGAAAAACCTGACCAGGTAAAAACCACAGAAAGTAGGAAGCCTGCCTCACAAGATAATTCAGGAGAAACCCAAAAAGAAACACAGAGATTGACGAGCAATTCATTATCTAAACCGGCGGCGCCAAAAGGCGACGGAGAAGGGGAGGAGTTGAAGGACAAGGAGAAGGCAGAAGGGTCCTCGGAGATTGAAAAAGTCAACGGTTCAAATCTCGGTTCTGGGAAGGGAGAGAAGCAAACAAAGGAGAATAAGAATGTGGGAATTAAGGGTGCAAATGAGGTACACGAGGAGGAGGATGAAGAGGAGGATGAGGACTATGTTCCAACGGAGGAAGAAGAAGAAGAAGAAGAAGAGGAAGAGGAAGAGGACGACGAGGAGATGAAATCACTCGACGAGGTTTGAAAATTTGCTCAAAAAATAAATTCGATATTTTCGGGTATTTAGATTACACAATTAGCTGGGTCTTATAGTGTTAGATCGATAGAATTTTAGGGTTCTCAAAGTTTTAAGGGTATGTAAAGGTAAGGCATTTGATTCTGGTTTTAGACGGTCTGTCTCTTGCCCCCTTTTTTGTCCTATTCTAATTTTAGTTATTCTAGGGGGGGGGTTGGGACTTGCAGTCAGAGGCAGAGGAGTCAAAGGAGACCTATAACGGCCCGACAGCTGGCTGTACGGCAGTGGTCGCTGTTGTGCGGAACGGACAGCTGGCAGTTGCAAATGCGGGAGACTCCCGCTGTGTGATTTCCAGAAATGGGAAGGTGAAATCTGACTTCTCCACTTTGCGCTCCCACTCCCTCTCCCGCACTCTCTCTCTCTCACTCTCTCTCTCTCTTGCGTCTCCTCGCTCAGTATCCCGCTTTTGTCCTTTCCGCTCTCCCTTCTACTCTCACTCCCCTTCCCGCCCGTTTTCCTTTATCTCTGTACCGTCCCTTTCTCCAGTCCTCTCCCCTACCCGTCCCAATCTCGCTGTCTGCCTTTTTGGTCTTTTATAGTTCTTGGAGGACTGTGCTAGATGTTCCGGGAAGGATTCATTCCAGTTTTTGTCAATGGATCATGTCGGCGTACCATCCTTGATTAACTTATGAAATTCTCTCTCTCTCTCTCTCTCTCTCTCTCTCTCTCTCTCTCTCTCTCTCTCTCTCTCTCTCTCTCTCTCTCTCTCTGCCTTAGCCTTAGCCAATACTTATATATATAGCAAAATATAGCCATATATATATATATATATATATATATATATATATATATATATACTCTCTCTCTCTCTCTCTCTCTGCCTGCCTGCCTGCCTGCCTGCCTGCCTGCCTGCCTGCCTGCCTGCCTGCCTCTCTCTCTCTCTCTTTCTCTCTCTCTCTCTGGCAGGCCGTTGATATGTCCACGGACCACAAGCCGGAGCTGCCGGCTGAGAGAGAGCGAATAACGAACGCCGGCGGGTTTATTTTTGACGGACGAATCAACGGTTGCCTCAATCTGTCGCGGGCGATCGGTAGGCGTTCCGTGCTCCTGTTCAACGGATTCCGTTCGACGGAGTTTCCGCTGTTTTGATTCCTTCAACAAATTCTGGAAGGGAGACCTTCTCATTGTCCATTTCATGTTCTCGTTTTTGCATTCATCACCCTTTTTGGGATTTTTTCTGGGCATTCACTTTTGGCATTGCTCAGGCGATATGGAGTACAAGCAAAATCTTCTGCTTGACCCGAAGGGCCAGATGGTCACTGCTTTTCCGGAAATAAGCCAGGTCTGTTCTCTCTCTCTCTCTCTCTCTCTCTCTCTCTCTCTCTCTCTCCCTCCCTCTCTCTCATTTCCTTTCCCCAGCCCCCTCTCTCACTTCCCCCCGCCTGTTTTCCGACCCTTTCCCCGCCTGCCTCTGTTTTCCAAGCTCCCACCCTCTCCCATCAGCTCATGACTGGAGGAATTCTTTTATTTTCACGGGACGAAAGTTTCCAACCTGCGATGTGGTTTTTTATCCGTATTAAACTGGTTTCTAAGGGCCGTTTCAGGCTTGTCTTCAAACGGGAGACGAGTTCATGATTCTTGCCTGCGACGGAGTGTGGTGAGTCGGCAGTGGCAACTCTGCCAAACAGAAATCACTCTGTTCCATGCTGAAGGTTCTAGTTTTCACTTTCTGTTTTAGTTCTAATTACGGATCAATCATGTCATAGCAATCACTTGTTCAGTTCTGATTGGTCGGTCCATCCTCTTCTCATGCTGTGCTCAGGGACGTAATGTCAAGTCAGGAGGTCGTCGACTTTGTGCGCGAACGTCTTCAGCAGCAGGTTTGCGACCCTCTCTCCCTTCCCCCTCTCCCTTCATCCATCCCTCCCTTCGTCCCTCTCCCCCACTCTCTCTTCCCCCCTTCTTCCCTCACTGCCTCCCCCTACCCCTTCCTCCCACCTCCCTCTCTCCCCCCCCCTCTCCCTCCCTCCTTCTCTGCCCCCTACCTCCCTCCCTCTCCCTCCCGCTCCCCCCACGCCCCCTCCCCCTCCCTCCCGCTCCCCCCACGGGCAACGGAGTCTGAACCCTCACCTGCATTGCAAGACCAAACTATAACCCAGTTACCACGCACGGAAACTGAGGTCTGAAATCTGTCGCATGGAACAGCCCGACGTGGCGCTCTCGTCCATCTGCGAGGCTCTGTTTGACACGTGTGTGGCGCCGAGCAAGGAGGGCGGGGGACTCGGGATGGACAACATGAGCGCGGTCCTCGTGGTTTTCAAGGCGGCCTCGAGGGAGGGGAGGCTCCCTTTGGCCGGTGGCTAAGCAGAGGGGTGGCCAAGACGGGGTTAGTTAGTTTGGTCAACGTAGCGCTGTTGGGGTCGTTCACTTTGCAAAAAATTGCTCTTAAAATTGTAATTGTTTTCCTTCTTTTCTTAAAGTTTTCAAGTTTCTCATTTTCGATATTTTTATTCTTTATGTTGTCGAATTTTGGTTTATATATATATATTTTTTTTTGGAATGAAGGGTTTTGTACAGAGGTTTGAGGTTTAGGGCCCGCTTTCATGTGGAAACCTCACTTTCTCTTTTTAAAAATACTTGACATTTTCTGACGTCGTCAGTACACTGAAGTTTGAAGTGTTTGAAGGACAGAATCCCTACTTACATACAAAAATCAAATAAATAAATAAATAAAATTCAATGTCAATTTGATTTGAATTGAATCCCCTCTGTTGGTGGGAGCGGGGCCCCCCGAGCCGTTGGATGCGATCGCTGAATGAAGTTCAGCTGCATCGAAATGGATTCCATCGACCCGAGAGGAAAATTCATCGACTCCCATTCATTTGTGTATTGTTGTTTGTGGTCAAAAAAAAAAAAAAAAATTATTAATGGGAGGGACGGCAGCAAGAGTAGGAATAAGAATGCGCACTCAAAAATGCACATGGAAGTCTTTCTAAGGTGACAGCGAACCCTTTTATTTCGACAATAATCAAAGCTCAGTCAGCACAGGGAAGAACCCGAACACGTCGATGGCCTCGTTCGAGACAGACCGACTCTACGACTTTAAAAAACTGCAAGGGAGCGAAGACAAGGCGAACAGCACCATCAACTACTTCAAAAAAAAAAAAAAAAAAAAATCCTATTCAAAAGGCAGGCCGCTTTAATGACATATAAAAAAAAAAAGGGTTAAATAAATAACAACAGTGAAAACGAAAGAATGACCTAACATTGCAATTACTCCCAATCCTACATAACCTCCCTAAACCCCAACCCCCCCCCCTAATCTCTCTCCTACCCCCCCCCCTCTATCTTACAGGCAGAGAGCGAGTCCCCCCCCCTCCCCCCCCCGCCCTAATCTACTGCGCGACCGGGTCCTGACTCTCCGCCTGCTCCTCCTCCCGCGCGACCTGCGGGAGGCCCCGCGTGTTGCGGTACCACGTGTGCACGCAGAGGCGGTTGCGCGCGTCGTAGTACCAGAGGCCCTTCGCCTTGAACCGGTTGATCTTGCTCTGCTTCCCCTTGATCCAGTTGTTGTGCAGCGTCGCGCACCCCTTCGACACGCACGCGAAGGCCGTCTGCTGCGCGTACCAGTAAAAGTATACCTTCCCGTTCGGGTGCAGGTACCGCGGGACGAACACCGTCCGCAGCCCGTTCTGCGGCCACACGCACTCCTCGATGCCCCTCGCGTACTCCCCTCCCTCCCCGCACAGCACGCGGTAGAAACTCGGCTGCTCCGACGTGTTCGTCGTCTTCGCATCGGCGACAATTGCTTCAAAGGCTTCAATGACTTTTCTTTCCGACCGAGCAAAGTAGAATCCAGAATTGATCGCTCCTCCAAGAATCGAGGTTCCATTGGCGCCGTTTGGTTTCATCTTACGGAGCGGCTGGTCGCTCTGTACAGGGAACACCCCCGGTTCGTAGGCGACAAGCTCCGGTAAGGGGTCACGGAACCAGACAATGTCCACGTCCGACCATAGAACACTGTAGCCCAACTGCAGCACATGTAACACCGTTCTCGACTTCAGTTTCGTGATCTCTTTGAAGCATGGAGTCCCAAACTTGCACGCTGCCCCGCTCCTCGTGCTCGCCAAATGAATCTCCTGCGCCGACTTGTCGAAGAACACCGCCAACCCTTGTTCTACCCCGAAATCGTAAAGCTCCGAGTCTAGGGCCGCCACCAAGGGGTTGGGCAAATCCAACCTCCTCAACATGCAGATGAAGCTCATGAGCATGTCCTTGTACAGACTCGACACCGCGACAAGGGTCACGATCTTGCGCTCGTCCGCCACCCTCGGGAGGAGGTCCTCGAGGCGGTTGTAGTTGTGTTTGGGCGCGTCCGCTGCTCGCAGGGAGCGGGGGGGGCTCTGCAGGGCGGCGAGGGACACGTGGCGGCATATCCAGTCACTGCTTGCGGAGGAGGAGGAGGAGGAGTAGTCGGCGGCTCCGCGAGGGTGGAGATACGAGCAGTTTACTGGCTTCAGGCAGAAGGATCGCTCTGCAGGAGGGAGAGGGAGAGGGAGAGTGAGAGGGAGAGGGAGAGGGAGGGAGAGGGAGGAGGGAGAGGGAGAGGGAGAGGGAGAGGGAGAGGGAGAGGGAGAGGGAGGGAGAGGGAGAGGGAGAGGGAGAGGGAGAGGGAGAGGGAGAGGGAGAGGAGAGGGAGAGGAGAGGGAGAGGGAGAGGGAGAGGGAGAGGGAGAGGGAAAGGGAAAGGGAGAAGGTGAGAGTGGGAAGGGGACAACAGGAAGGATGGAAAGGGGTATGGAAGTGGATAAGAAAATGCAGGGGAGAGGGAGCAATACGCGTCTGAGAGGGGCAAATGGCTCTATTTGTTAGACAATGAAAGAGTGAGTCACCGAGTGAGTGAGTGAGTGTGCGCGGAGGGGAGGGGAGAGAGAGGCAAAGGGTTGAGGGAGGGTGGAGGGAGAGACAATGGGAGAAAGAGGGGACTGTTCTCTTCATCAGTCAGTCAGTCAGTCAGGCAGCTTAGAGTAAAGCAAAGCATCATTCAAGCACATTCAACGAAATGCGTTAATCCTCAGTCCTCTCCGTCACCTCCTCTTTTCTCCCCTCTCCCTCTCCTGCCTTCCCTCTCCCTTCTCCTCTCTCTCATTCCCTTTCGTCCTCTCCTTCCTCCCCCCACTCACTTCGTTCGTCCTTCCTTCACCCTTTGAACTTCCTCTCATTTCTTCGTCCCCCCCTTTTGCCTCTCCCTCCTGCTATCTCTCCCTCTCCTCGCTTCTCCTTTTCCTCCCACTTGAAACATGCATCGTCTTCTCTCGCCCTCCTCTTTTACTTCTCCTTCACCAACTCTCTCCCATCAATATCCTTTGAATCGGCCCTCTCCTGCCTTCAATCTACCCCCTTTCTCCCACTCCGCCTTTCCATCGTCTTTTCTATTCTGTCTCCCCTCCCTATCCGCTTTTTCTTCAGTAAGAGAGGGGGAGGGAGAGAGGGGGAGAGAGAGTGGAGGGAGTAGAAGGAAATAGAGAGAGGGAGGTATGGTCGGAAAGACAGAGATAAGAGAGGGGGACAAGGAGGACGAGGGAGAGAAGGATGGAGGAGCCTGGAAGGATGTAAAGGAAAAAGAGAGTATGGAGAGACAACAGTGGGAGAGCGAATAAAGAAGAGGGTGAGAGAGGGAGTGGAGGAGGAGGGAGAAAAAATGGAAGCTTTCAAGCAGAAGACCTGAGATATGAACCCTCCAGCTACTACATCCCTTCAATTGTTTCTATATGTTTTTTTTTTGTCGTCTTTGCTGTAGATAAAATACAGAGATATATACTGACTGTCTCTACGTAATGAAAGTGCGGAATTACTTCTGTAGTCCTAGTCTTTCGTTCTTTGAAGGGTCAATTGAAGAAATAACAAATGTGGTCCGAAGTTTTCTGAGACGACCCATTACTCTTGCGAGCAGCTTGAAGAGCTTACGCTCCTCGTCAACTGATAGGGGCGTTTTTTTTATTACAATTTCCAAAGCTTCCTAATGGGTTGAACACAGAGGAGACAGAAAGCAAAAATGCCAAGTGCGGAGAGAGTATAGGAGGAAAGTGAGGAAATAGGGAGGGAGAGACAGGGAGAAAGGAGAAAATGTGGGGGGAAGAAGGCGAGAGGGCTGAAAAAGAGTTTGACCAAAGGGTCTATTGGACAGAGGCAGAGTCTAAGAGTGAGAGAGAGAGAGAGAGAGAGAGAGAGAGAGAGAGAGAGAGGGGGAGAGAAAGTGAGTACTGAATGCCCCACTTACTGGAATTTAAGGTGCACCGCGTTCCCTTCCACGGCTCCATTTTTCCGTTCCAGTTCCGTTCCCGAACCTCGGCCACGTGCTGCTCCGCCATTTGCCGGTTCGCCGCCACCTCCTCCAGAGTCACCCGCGGACTGTTCCACTTCTTCAGCCGAATCTTCCTCCTCTCCCTCTCCCTCTCCCCCTCTCCCTCTCCCTCTCCCTCACTCCCACCCTTCCCGGGGGGCGTTGTGTACTCGTATTCGTCCTCGTCCTCCTTCACCCTCCCACTCTCCTCCTCACTCACCTCCACCTCCTCCCCCAACTCCCTCCTCTCCTCTTCCTCCTCTCTCCCTCTCCCTCCCCCTCCCCCTCCCGCTCTCACCACCTTCACTCTCACTGACTTCACCAGATCGCTCGCATCCACCAAAGTCCTAAACCCTGCCGCTGCCACTTCATGCGCGAGCCAACTGTCATGCTTTCCCCTCTGATACGCGAAGGGGGGCATGCTCGAATTGTGCAAAGGAATGGGCGAATTGTTCCACACCCAAAACCCCACTTTGCTCTGAACCCCTCCGGCGCCCCCCCGTTTTCCGTGCCGTTCCACGTACTGTTTAACGGCGGCCTCCTCATGGAGTCCGTTGGGGAACCGCGCCACTTCCGTCTGCTCTCCCGTCATAACAAATCCGCCGCCGCCGAATTTGTGGAACGCAATTTGAAGGGCGGGAATTATATTGCTGAGAATGATCACATCGGGGGGGACAAGCATAGAAAAGGGATGCTTGGCTGCCTGCGCGTAAAAAGGTTTAAAATCAAAGGAAGAAAGAGATAAGATAAGCAGGTTTTGGAAATAAGGAAAATGTGATAGTAGGGGTCTGGGAATCTGTGGGTATTTATGGGAAGTGGGGGTGCGGAATTTAGAATACAGGGGAAGAATCTTGATTTTTTTTTTTGGGAGTTTAAAATGGGGGAATTGAGGAGGAGGACCTAACAGGGTTGAGGTTTTCGAGGAATTAAGGGTTCTGAAGTTTTGAAGGTTCGGGATTAGAAGGGTTTGAATTCTGGTTGGTTCCGTGGAGTTTCCTGTTCGTTAGTCTTTGAATTTCCCTTGCTTCCCCCTTATTTTTTTTTTTTGAGAAGAAAAATGTTTGTGCTTGACATGATACCAGAAAATTTTTAGGGTCCTGTCAACACTAAAGGTTGCATTGCAGGTGATCTCTGGGGGCCTTCCTCACGTGCGCATATTTGCAGCTCAATCATAAGTTTGAGCAAAAAAAATACAAATTTACTTCCGGCATAAGTATTTCCAAAAAAAACAATGGAGGCAAGATAGTGGAACAGAGGGAGCGCAGCGAGACGAGAGAGGGAGAGGAAGGGCGAGTTAAAGAGCGAGAGGAAGACAGAGAAAAAAAGTGTGAGAGGGGCAAAGACCAAGACAAAAGGAGAAAAAAAGGCGGGGAGAAATAAAAGAGAGATAGACGGAAAGACATTGTGAGAGAGAGAGAGAATGAGAGACAGCGCGAGACAGAGAGCGACAGACAGACAGAAAGAGAGAGACAGAGAGCAAGTGAGAAAGCGAAAGCGAGAGAGACAGAGAGACACACGTAGAGAAATAGAGCGAGACAGAGAGACAGACAGAGACAGGCAGAGAGAGCGAGAGAGAGAGACAGAGAGAGAGTGAGACAGAGAGAGTGAGAGCACAGCACCCACCATAGCCCTCGCGAGCATGGAGTTGAAGAGCGGCACTCCCCGGTAGTTGCAGTCGACCCGCGGCTCCACGCTGACCCTCTCGAACTCCCCCGCGACCGCGTAGAAGGAGGGGTGGTTCCCGAGCAGCACCACTCTCGGCGCGGGCCGCAGCCGCAGCCACGAGGAGAGCGCGCGGCGCTGCGCCTCCCCCGCCGCGCCCTCAAAGGGCCGCGGCGCCGTGAACACCGCCAGAAGCATCGGCGTGCGCGCGCGGGCCGCCACGTGGCGCTGCGCCGCGAGCCGGGAGAGCTCCGCCACGCTCTTGGGGCGGCCCCGCAGGATGCGCGCCACGGTGGGCTCCAGGACGAGGCCGGAGTCCACGCCGAAGTACTGCCAGAGGAGGCGCCGCCGGGAGGGGGAGGAGGCGTTGAGGGGGAGGGAATGGGGGGGGAGGGAGGAGGGGGAAGGGTCCGGGAGGGTGGGGAGAATGGGGTCTGAGGAGGGGGAGGAGAGGGAGAGGGTGGTTGTAGGGAGGGGGAGGGGGAGGGAGAGAACGAGGGGGAGGGAGAGGGAGAGGAGGAGGAGGTAGAGAGGAAGGAGGGAAGGGGGGGGTAGGAGGTTGGGGCAGCGGTGACGTTGCCCGGTAGGTTTCATGACGTCAGCAATGCTGTGCAGTTCGTGATGGATCCGGCGCATGGGAGCGCGTCGACTGCTGTTAAAGCGTCTCTTTCTCTATCGATCTCTCTCTTTCTCTCTCTCTCTCTGCTCTCTCTCTCCTCTACCGTCCTCTCCCCCTCTCTATGTTTTCTCTCCCTCCCTGCTGTCTTCACTGCCTCTATACCGTCCCTTTTTCTCGCTCTCCGCCGCCCTCTTCCTCCCTCCCCCTCAGTCCCTCTCCCTCCCTCCCTCCCTCCCCCCCCCTACGCGTACGGAATCAGGTGATCGTGACAGCGTCACTCCTCCTGTCACGTCGCTTCGACGTGACAGGGAAACTCCCCTGTGGCCCCTCGGGCGTCGGATTACTTCACCGCCGCGTCGACTGAGATCCACGGTCCGCTTGGACACACGTGGCGATATTATTGGCCGTCGGATGAGCCAGCCTGGAAGCGGACAAATTATAGCACAGCCGCCGGCAGTTCGCCGGCAAGAATGTTGCCGGCCGGCGAGCGAGAGCCGCCGGCCGGCGAGTTTGGAGAGGCGACTGGGCTGCCAGGCCGGCAGAATCTTGCCGGCCGGCTGATCTCATTAAGCCGGTTGTCCTACGTGTCGGTGGCGGCTTTCTGAAAATTCGCGAAACCAATCAGAGCACCGAAGTAAATCGATCCGGGCTAAGAAAAATTGTTTTTTTCAAAGAGGAAAAGGTTTGGTAATAAAGATCGGGCAGGGGAAAAACTTTCCAGTGCGACAAACTTGGCAGTCAATGCCAGAGAGGACGGACGTACGGCCCAAATGGATTATGGCATAAACGACAGTGTGTCCGTATGCATTCATATTAAAGGTCATAAAAGACAAAAACCCGTACATATTCCCAGTAGTTCACGACCCAGAAGAATCCAAATTATAGATATCCATGGTCTTTAAAGTCGTACGGACGTCCTACCCGTCGTACGGTCAATTTATTTGGAATTAAAATACGACAAAAGTTTGCAACCAGAAACTTTTGGTTTGCCAAACCCCCGTGGCAGGCAGCAAGTGGAGTTGCCTGCCGGCGGTCAACCCACCGGTCAACGCTTTCAAGGGCTTTTCTTGCCTGCCGGCCGGCAGTTACCGGAGATTCTCCTGCGATTGCCAAGCAGTCCAGCCCCCGACCTGGTCCGTACGAGGGTTCCATGCGAGGGCAGTTCACACTCCCTGCAACATTTTACAAGTGCCAGTTTTACGATTTACTTGGACGCAGTTGTTGCCGCACGGACTGCCTGCGGACGGACTGCTGTTGCTGGCGGTGACCGCCGGTAGGTCTAGATTGCACAGTTTTTCGTAGGCCTGACGACGCGGCCAATCACCGTGCGCCGTCGCGCGAGCGAGCAAGTATATCTCGCCCGACCACTCCACGGGCGCCACGTGGCAGTCACGTAATACGGGTAGATGGTTACCCGTAACTGTGAACTGCTACCGCATGGAGTGCGGACTCTCTGACATGGAACCAGTACGGACGACGACGCCACCACCTTCTGACGTCACGCCTCAAACCAGGTCCAAGTCCGCAGCTGCGTATTGGGTACAGTCGTGACGTGACGTGACGTGGGTACAGCGTGGCGTCACGCATGACAATGCATGACGTCTCCTGACCTTGGCTGGGCACAAACCACAAACCACAAACCAGCAAAGTGCAAACTATACGCTGGATTAAAACTCGCTTAAAGTCACAAATAAACAGATATGACCACACACTGTGGCGCATGCACGATCTTGTCCTGGACCCTGCGTGCATGCATGTCCTGAACCCCAAACCATAGTCTCCCTAGACATTGCCGTGACGTGACCCAACACGCCACTACGAGAGTCGACTTACTAAGCACGAACCAATTGGGAAAGTGCGCCCATCCCGCCCCTTCCTATCTACAAAGGGAACCACTGCCCAGCCCACAAGCTCACCTTCTAAGCGACTATGTACCCCATTTATACCCCACCTCTCCACTGCCACGTTTTCCTATACAAATGATACTTTATGAACGAAATTCTGCAGACTCTATTAAGATTCTATGTCCAAATACACAGTTCCCTGTACGTGTCGCCAAACTGATCTGCCTATTCACAAATATGTACAGTTGCATGTAACCCAATTTCCATGCTCGACTCGATGTCCATTTCCGACATTCCAAGGACGTGCAGCGACTAGTCCTGCTCAACCTTCCTCCGTCGTAGCCTGTTCAGCGCATCCCTCAGGTTGGCTGCATGCATGGAACATGGAACCTGTTATCAGTTCTGTGAACGGATACATTTCATCGCTGCAGAGAGAGGGTGGAGCGAGGGGGGAACATCAGCAGGGAGGGGAGGGAGGGAGGGAGGGAGGGAGGGAGGGAGGGAGGGAGGGGGAGAGAGAACCTGCATCCGCATAGCGCTCCTCCAGGGTAGCCATGGTGAGCTGTGCCACAAGCTCGAATTCCTCCGCAGCGCCGCATGGCTCCACGGTCGCCCTACAACACACACCCTCAAAGTCAACGCCCTTCAATATCTCTCTCTCTCTCGCTCTCTCACTCTCTCTCTCCCTCTCTCTGTCTCTCTCCTCTCCGCCCTCCTCCCATCCCTCTCCTCTCTTGTCATTCATACACCTCCCCTTCCACCTTCAGATTCCCCCCCCACCTTCACCGCCCACATCCCGCCACCCCCTCTTGACCTGATGCCGCGCCAGTTCCGTTCACACCTGTCCGACTCCGAAACCACAAACGGCGTCGGTGTAGTGCGAACAGCTCGGGGGGGGAACTGCACCGCATTGGCCACCAGCCGGACCCCGTCTCCTAGCGCCAGCTGGCGGCTGACCTGGATCGGCACCTTCGCCCGGGCGGCAAGATTGATGGCATCTGCCATCCTCTACCCGTCCCCTCCCTTCAGAACGCTTCCGAGACTCTGAACCCTAAAACTCTAAACTCCAAGACCCTAAGTCCCAAAAAAACATCACGGGAAAAATTCACGAAGCAGGAAGGGGATAAAACAATGGTAAGTTACCGGATGGACGTAAATCGAGGCTGAAGATAGTGCCTGACTCCTCTCCAGCCTGCAGTCCACCTTACATTTTAGAGCTTTGACGTTCTGAGTTCAGGGATTCAGAGCCTTCCAAATATTAGGTTTTTTGCAATTTTTTAGGGTTTCTAGGACTGGAAATCGCACCTTCGCAAGGTAGACTCTGGCGTGGTATGCTTCGCACACTCGGTGTGTGATCCGGACCAGCTTCACCTGTCAGCCAAATCCGTTAAACGGAAAAAAAAATTGAAGACATCTTCACTGACAAATCCGTTGCTTCTAAGGCGTCTCGTCAGATTGAAAACCGCCATCACAAACCCGCCTGAACAAATATATTAAATTGTGAAAACTTCGAATCTGTGAGACTCTCGTAAACCGGAAACTGACAAATGTATGCAACAAATCCAGAACCATTTCAACCCTAAAACCCGTGGAGTCCTAACAGCATGCGTATGCGTATGCAGGTTTACCTTATGACCCATGAGCTCCACCATGTCGCGGATGACTTGGTAAACTGTCGGCCGACTCTGGAGCCCCTCAGTTCCGTGAAAAACCGTCAGGAAGTCGAAAGAAGAATAAGGGAAATGTACGATTAAGAAAAAAAATAAGCAAAAAGTTGAAGTGCCAAATACTAGAGAAACAATCAACCCTAGACTTATCCCCGATTTAAGCAAGCTACTGTTCGCTGACCTGCAAGAAGACAAAACAGCTGAAGTCAGCTGAGGCATACACTCACCGAGGGCTTCCTCCTGATGGCCTCCATCAGCAACATGCTCGGCTGCTCCACTGATCTCCACCCCCCCCAACCCTAAAATCGCTTATTTTCCACAGACGAAAAAGGAAACCGTCCAAAAAATCATGGGCGCATTTCCACCAATGGTGTTGGCTTTGCTTTACGAGAATCAAAGAGACATAGCACAAGAAAGATGAAAACGAAAAATAGAGACGATATCCACTTACACACGATGATAGGCAGCATGAGGTTGCTCCCATCCTCCATCTTGAGCACCATGGCTGGCTGCGCAGCATAGCTCGGCATTTTCCCGCCGTCAGCGGAGTTCTGCTCACACTTCATCTGCCGACCGTCCGCCAGCCGAATAGAGAAACCGTCGCGGCCGCTGCATACTTCCACTGCAACATCACCCGCCCTTACATCATTCACCGCCTCTGCATCATACCACACTACATCACGCGTTCCTATTCACGAGATGGCCAGCAAAAGTTTCCTCGTTTCCTCACTGTCTTTCACGACATTGTCACATCACTCCCCCCCTCTCCGCAACATCTCACATGCACCTTGCATTGCATCACTGGATCCCTGGTATGCCTGCCGAACTGACTACTCCCATCGTGCATCACCCTCCCTAATAAGCACACTGTGGCATCACTGTCGCAGCCACTTACATGAACTCTTACATCACTGCTTCGGCATGCATAACGGGACACATTCAACAATGTCAGCAGCAGCAGATGTGCAATGCCACATCTTCATCATGCGTGCAGTGATGCAAACTCGGCCTATCTCGCACATCATTTCTGCAGAGTGGCCATCGCCATACACCTGCTCCAACATGACATTCTCAAAACCACCATTTCGAAAATACTACCATTCAACCGTCTAATCTGCTGCAATAGCCGGTTATTCCAGTCAAACACACTGACGGAGAAGGGGGGGGGACGAAGGAAACAAGAGTGTCAGAAAAATAAGAAAAAGAGGTAGACAGAAATAAAGTCATAAAGAGAGGTAGATAGGGATCAAGCAGAGTGAGAGCGAGAGAGAGAGAAAAGAGAGAGAGAAGAGAGAGGAGTTGGGGGGGAGAGACTCATACCAGCTTCAAGCACCGACGCTGAGACATACTTTGGGTCGTCTTCTCTGAAGTCTTCCCACATGGAACCGTCGCTGCGGGCAGTCACCGGTCCAATGGAACGCTGCTTCCCTGCATGGATCCCCTTGGAGAGGAGGAAACTTCCAGGAAGGAACATGCACGGCCGCCGCAACGCCCCATTGGTGCCACGCGGCGGCAGCAGAACGGCCGCGGGAGGCGATGCGGGGGAGAGGGCGGCGGGCGAGAGGATGCCGGCGGGGCACTTGTAGGCCAGCGTGGTGGCGGCCATGGGGTCGGGAGGGAGGGAGGGAAGGAGAAAGGGAGGGAGGGAGGGAGGGAGAGGGTGGGAGAGGGAGCGAGAGGGAGCGGGATAGGGAGGAGGACGCGACGAGGTCAAAAGGCGCTAAGGGATAGGGCTGCTTTCCAGGATTCGCCACGTGGCGTCCGCAGGACTAGTTCTATGTCCACCGTGGCGCCGTTTCCGCTGTTACATAGTTCATGGAACCTGGAGAGGCGTTTTGCTATTTCCGTGGGCACAAATAGGTGTTTTTGCAAGCACGGGATTGGCTGCGGTGGACCCCTTTGTACAAACCGCGGTTTGTTCCCAGTTTGTTGGGTCCAACTCGCCGTAGAAAGTGCCGTCGGCTTTTCTGCTGGCTTGCGATTGGCTCCGCACATTTCGGAAACGTAGAAAAAATCAGAAAGCGGTTATGAAACCACGTGGTGTACTTCATTTGTCGACACGTCAGCCGTTCCATTCGAGTGACGGGCCGTATCACATCTAGCATGCAACAGGGAACCGTTAAATGATACTACGGAAGCGTTCTCCGTTTCCCTGTCACAGTCTCGCCGTTGTCCACCACTGTGAACTGTAACCATAGTTTTCTTCATGGAAGTTACCAGTCTCCCCCGCCCCCAGAGGCCCAGGCATTGACCAATGGAAGGACGCCACGTATACATAATACCTACGTGGCGCGTCCCCACTGGAGATCGCCCGCGGGCGCCGAAAGGTCCACTTTCCGGTCCGCATTCGCTTTCCGCCCTCGCAAGGAATCCAGAGGACAACGGGCCGCCGCCTAATCCGCTGTCCCGCGGAACACCGCCGTTAGCCGGAGATGGGCGCCGTTAGGCCCGGGGCCCTTGCACGCCAGCCTCAAGCGTCGGCCGTGCCGACGACACACGTGCGCCGTTCCGTGGAACGAGTCACGCGTCGCATTCCCCGCCGCCCTCTCGCGGCCTTCGCCACAAACTTCCTCCCGTTAAGGTCGCGCACTCCCGCGAAACGGGCGCCGTTCCGCGGAACGGCTTCTTGGAACTTTAGGGCTCCGATGTTTAGCCTCATCCGAAAGTCCCTCGGTGATTGCCCTCCTACCCTCGCTCTCTCCCTCTTTCTCGCTCCCTCTCTCTCGCTCTCTCTCCCTCTCTCTCCCTCCTCCCTCTCACTATTCCAGCATGGCGGAGGCTGTGAATGTGATGGAGCTGGAGGCTATCGCGAAGCAGAAGCTCCCGAAGCAGGCGTACGACTACTATGCTTCGGGCGCCGAGGACCAGTGGACTCTCCGCGAGAATCGCGACGCCTTCGAGCGCATTAGGTGCGGTGGGAGGACTGGAAAAGGGAGAGATGGAGAGAGAGAGACATGAAGGGGGAGGGGGAGGGGAAGGGGGAGGGGGAGAGGCGGAGGGAGGGAAGGGGATGGAGTAGAGAAGGATGATGAAACATTGCTGCTTTTCGTGAGTGGAGGGAATGGAAGGGACATGCCAATGTCGCGAGAGGAAGGCTGGGAATTGGACATGTTTCATGCACTCCGTCCAAGAATCCGTTCATACGGATTTGCTGACTGCGGGTTTCAGGTGTTGGATAGGCTGGTGTGGCGTGTAGAGGGAGTGAATGTGGGGCTAGTGTGTGTGTTCAGGGGGGGAGAGGAGGGAGATTGTGTGCGATAGGAAAGAAGGCAGGGGGAGAGAGACAACACAGCAGAGATGGGAAGGATGGGAATAGGGTAAGAGAGGGAGAGGGAGGGGTAGGTGAGGGGCGACGAAAGAGGGTAGGCGGAAGGAAGTTGTTCGAGGGAAATAGGAGGATAGAGGAAGGGGAGGTCGTGGGAGGAACAAACAATAGCGTGAGTGAAGGGGAAAAAAAACTTCCATTGATTCTGCAAGTTAGGGTCAGCGTAATGTAGTTCCCATTGGCTCTCATCCATTGAAACCTATTTCGCAGGGAGGTCTGTGTGGGTTTTCGAATTAGATTTTTTTTTCAGGAAATTTCCGAGTTTGACACGCTCAGTCAGTGGTAAGCGAGATTGTGAAAACGAACTGAAAGAAGAAGAAGTTAGCTGTAAGTGGAGGCTCATCAAATCATGGGAGGGCGGGCGGTGCAGGCTGCGGCCGCGCATTCTGATCGACGTGTCGCATGTGGACCTGAGCACCACCATTTTGGGCTTTCGCCTCTCCATGCCCATCATGGTGGCACCCACCGCCATGCAGAGGATGGCCCATCCCGATGGTCTCGCTCTCTCTCTCTCTCTCTCTCCCCCTGTCTCTTTCTCTCTCTTTCTTTAACTGGCCAATTCCATCCCTTTTTGTACTTCACCTAGTTTCAAAGGAAAAGCTTCTCTTTCGTTCCTTGATCATTTGTGACTGGTTCACCTTGGTCCTCCATTTTGTCTTTCAATGGTCGTGAGACCAATGCCAATTTATTTCTCAACTTAAAACGCTCAAGGTGCTCTCTCTGAAAAAATGGCATTCCGTTTTGCCACCTTTCCTTCTCCTACCCCTGATAGGCTCTTGAAAGGGGGACGCTGCAGGGGAGCTGGCAACTGCCCGGGCCGCTTCCGCTGCCAACACTGCCATGGTTGGCTCCATCTCTCTCTCTCTCTCTCCCTCACTCGCTCTCTCACAATCAATCTCTCTCTCTCCATCCCATTTGTCTTTCCGTGTTTCCTTGCTTCGTTTCTCTCATGCTTACATTCTCTCCTCATACTCCTCTCTCTCTCTCTCTTTCTCTCCCTTTTTTCCCTTATCCCCTTGTTTGCTGCTCTTTTTCTACCTTCCTCTCCCTCTCCCTCAGTTTCTCTCTGCTGTCCTCCCTCCCCACTCTCGCCCCTCCTCGCCCTTCTTCCTTGTCCCTTCTGCACGTTCTCTCTCCCTCCCTTTGCTCTCTCCATCTTTCGCTCTTTCATTCGTAATGTACACTGGCACAATGAACAAGGCTCATTGGTCAACTGCAAACGGCCAACTTAATCAACCGAGAACATTGAAAACAATTCAATTCCCATTCAATGAACTCTATAAGTACATCTTTAGATCCCACTAATTCAGCCTCTCTCTCTCTCTCTCTCTCTCTCTCTCTCTCTCTCTCTCTCTCTCTCTCTCTCTCTCTCTCTCTCTCTCTCTCTCTCTCTCTCTCTCTCTCTCTCTCTCTCTCTCTCTCTCTCTCTCTCTCTCTCTCTCTCCTGCCAGGTGCTCTCCTCTTGGGCCACTAGCAGCGTGGAGGAAGTCGCCTCCACAGGACCCGGAATCCGCTTCTTCCAGCTCTATGTATGATACGCATGCTCGGCATAATAAAATAGCTTGCTTCGAATCCCAATCTTGCATTACTGTACTACATTTTTTGCCGGAAATCCGACAGCGAATGCGTAGCGCCAAAAATCCTCTCGATCTAATGGACATTGTCTGCAAGCTCTGATACAATCAACTCAATTTTCATTATTCTCCCTCTCTCTCTCTCTCTTTTTTTCCCTCTACTTCCCTCTCCTTTCCTTTGTTTTTGGGGTGTTTGGGCAGGTGTACAAGGACCGCAACGTGGTGAAGCAGTTGGTCCAAAGGGCGGAGCGGGCGGGCTTTAAGGCCATCGCGCTGACTGTGGACACCCCGAGACTGGGCCGCAGGGAGGCTGACATCAAGAATAGGTGGGGGGGGAGGGAGGGAGGGCTAGGGGAGGGAGAGGGAGGGGGGGGGAGAGGGTGCGGGAGGGGAGGGAAGAGGGAGAGCGAGGGCTCGAACGGGGAGAGGGAGGGTAGGAGAGGGAGAGGGAGGAAGGGATGAAGTGAGTGGTGGGGGAAGGGGAAAAATGGAGAGGGGGGGGAAAGAAAAGGACTAGAATGGGAAGTGACGGATAGGGAGAGGGAGAAGGGTGGATGCGAGGGAGGAGGGAAAGGGAATGAGAAAGGAAGGAGCGAGAGGCAGAGAGGGAGTGGAGCTCGAGGGAGCGGGAGAGGGTTGGAAGGGAAGGGAAGGAGCGAGAGGTTGGGAAGGGAACGGGGGGGATGGGGCGAATAGGACAGTAAAGTAGTGGAGAGTAAAATAGAGTGGGAGAAGAACGGGGGACGCCGAGAGAAACTAGACGAGTGGAGTTCTAGGGAAAGTAGGGCCGGAAAGATAGAGGGAAAATCGGGAAGTGGAGATAAATGGAGAAAGAGCGATGGAAGATCGAACAGAAGTTTAAAAAAGACGAAGGAGAGGAGAGGCATGCAGTAGACGAACTGCTGTCAACAGAGGAGAGGGGACGAGAGGGAAGGAGTGGGGAGCCAGAGAGAGAGAGAGAGGAGAGACTCAGTCAGTAGGCGAGGAAGTGGAGAAACAGAATGAAGCCCATTATCGTTAGTTTTTCCTCTCTCTTTAAATTAAACCTCGTTTTCTTTTCCGTCCTCAGGTTTGTCCTGCCGCCCGGCCTCAACTTGAAAAATTTTGAAGGCCTTGACCTCGGAAAGATGGACAAGGTGATCACAAATTTTTGACTTTCTATTTCTCTCTCATAATACACTCCCCACCCTTTTCGGGGAGGAGGAAGAGAGTACCGAAATTTTTTCTTTGGTGCAGCATTTGTCATCTGAGATCGGATACTGAACGGGAACTGGAACTGAAATTGAACTGAAGACTGTCACTAAAATGGAGTTTTCATGTGCATTATGTTGGCAGTCGAACGACTCCGGTCTCGCGTCCTACGTGGCGGGACAAATTGACCGCTCCTTGAGCTGGAAGGTGGGGAAAATTTTCTTAGGACAGGCCTAAAAATATAAAAAGAAATATTACTGTACTTTTGGAAATTGGGTTCGACAGATAAGGAATTACCAGAAACGTCACCTTTTTACTGGGTTCAATTCATTCCTTCTTTTCATTTTCCCCTTCTCTTTCCTCTTCTCTTTCAGGACGTGCAATGGTTGAAGACCATCACCAGCCTTCCCATCCTTGTGAAGGGGGTCATTACTGGGGAAGATGGTACATCACTTTGCATCTTTGAACTTCCCATTTACCCGTGACCTCAATTCTCGTGAATGAGAGAGTCACTCTGTCATCGATTTACACTTCTAAGATTTTTATTTTACTCAAAAGTTGACCGCGGGAAGCAGTTTTAGCAGAGGACCCACTCAGAAAATAGTTTTGGGGCGATGCCTTTGCAGCGAAATTGGCTCTGAACTGCGGAGCGTCGGGAATTATTGTGTCCAATCACGGAGCGCGCCAGCTGGACTATGTCTCGTCTACTATTGGCGCACTTGAAGAGGTACTGATTTCGAATTCAAGCATGGGCTTGCAGTTGCTGGGTCAATATGCGCCGTTAAAATGCTGAGAGTTGTCTGCACCACTGCGCTTTCATTCGCACTCAAATACTTCTCTCCCTCTGTTTCCCTTTCCCTCTCCCTCTCCCTCTCCCTCTCCCTCTCTCTCCCTCTCCTCTCCTCTCCCTCTCCCTCTCCCTCTCCCTCTCCCTCTCCTCTCCCTCTCCCTCTCCCTCTCCCTCTCCCTCTCCCTCTCCTCCCTCTCCCTCTCCCTCTCCTCTCCCTCTCCCTCTCCCTCTCTCCCTCTCCCTCTCCCTCTCCCTCTCCCTCTCCCTCTCCCTCTCCCTCTCCCTCTCCTCTCCTCTCCCTCTCCCTCTCCCTCTCCCTCTCCCTCTCCCTCTCCCTCTCCCTCTCCCCTCTCTGCACAGGTTGTGAAGGCCGTGCAGGGACGCATGCCGGTGTTTTTAGACGGCGGAGTGAGGCGCGGGACAGATGTATTGAAGGCGCTCGCACTCGGGGCCAGCGGGGTGTTTGTAAGCCCCATTTGTACCCACCCACAAAAATTGCCATAACTCCAGCAAGAGTCCCCCCCCAACCCCATCCCCTCCATTCTCTTTCCCCTCCCTCCACTTGCACCTCACCTTTTTTTCTTGTCCTTTTTCTTTATGGCGCAGGTCGGAAGGCCGGTCGTGTGGGGTCTTGCTTCGGACGGCGAGAAGGGTGTCGGGAAAGTTCTGCAAATGCTCAGGGACGAGCTGGAGCTGGCCATGGCGCTGGCGGGGTGCTGCCAGGTGTCAGACATTAACCGCAACCACGTGCAGACAGAGGAGGACCGCATCCGCATCGCTTGCCGCCTGTGAGCGCGCCCGCCCGGTTCTATGTTCTTCAGTTCAGATTTCTCCGTTTACCATCGAAACAACGGAGGTGGGGACATGGGTCTTGGAGGAAATGCGGCACAAGGCGCCATGTCGTTTAGTGTCCTGCCATGTCATGTCGTGTCACGTTGAAAGTGTAAAGGCAAGTTAGAGTTTACCATGATGTCTGTGCAGAATTCTGTTTCCTTCCCTTTAGTCTTTTTTCCTTTAGTAAGTGGGGATGTAGCCCAGAAGAGAGACGGTATTGTTTGGTTGATTGCTTTTTTTCCCTTCGTTTTTCATCTGTCACTGGCATTTCCCCATACAAAGTGTATTTGCAAATGGTAAAATGCAGAACGCTAATTATAATTTGTAGACGTGTAGAGGGAAGACCGCCGTGATATTGCTCCGTTTGAAAGACTTTGGAGTTCGCTGCTCCTAAGTGCTGTCGTGATTTCCTGTTCTTTGTCGCATGCTGTGTGCCTTACTCACTCTTCCTATCTCCATTCCCCTCCTTTTTCGTCCTCTCAATTGCAACAACTATCTTGGCTTTCCCCGTCTAACCCTTCCCCTCCCCCTCCCCCTTCTCCTTTCCTCCGTTTCTGTTCTCGATGTCTCCCCGCACCTCCCCATCCTCCCTTCTCTCTTCGGTCGTCCCTCGGCCTCTCCGGCTGCCCAATCCATGTCATCTCCTCGCTCTCCTTTTATCATCCACAACCGAAATACCGAACTGCCCTGCGACCTGCACCTAAGCCTGTGGTTCATTTTGCGCGACAGCCTGCGGCTCTCTAGGCTCTGTGTGGCTCCGCTCTCTTGTTGGAATCCAACGGCTCACCGCGACGGCATCCAACGCCAATCCTCCCCTACATCCAACGGCTCATCTCGTTGAAATCCAACGACATCCCATCGCCTAACTTTTCAGAGTGAAAGCATCCAACAACTTACCGCGAATGTATCCAACGGCTCACTGCCCGCGCATTCAACGGTGTGCCTACCCCGTTCTATGTTGAAACTAGAATGAATGATAACAATTGTAGTTTAACAGTTGGCATAAAGCCTCTCATGTCGCAATGTTCCGATATTTCGAATGGCTACAATGCGATACAGTACAGTACATATCGTACGGTCACATCGATATCAGTACAGTATCCGGCAGTGTTGAATCCGTACTCCTTATGTAGTTGCACTGTACTGGTTCCATTCCTCATTGCAGGCTGTGCCGAGCGCGCGTTCTTCAGGAATCTGGAAGCGAAAGCTGCAGTTCCGCTGCAGATCTGAAGATTTCGGGATCTGTGTAAAGACATTTTCTTAATATTTTGAGCAGACAGAGCTCTATTGATCAGAAGCGATCAGTATTGGAAGGAGCACGCTTTTTTTGTGCCTTTTTTCCTCTATTTTTCTTACCACTTTTAGGGTTTCGGATTCTTGTCAGAGCTAGAAAATGCCATACACTGGGAAGAGCTCGCTGGCTCTGGTAAGTTCTGGCAATGTGGAGCCATCAATGCCCTTCTTGAATGCTGGCGATTCATAACGAGCAAAGCAGCTTTGGTGAAGTTTATGAATGCGCAAGCGGATGCTTTTTTGCAGCTGTTCATCATTTGCATTCTACTTACAAATCGATTTTTCTCTCTTTTTCTTTCCCTTCCCTCTCCTTCTTCACTTTTTTCCTTTCCTGTATCTCCGCCTCTCCCGCTGCCTCGTCCCCTGCCTCATTGTTCCACTCCCTCTTCGTCTCCCTCTCCTTCTCCTGTGCCTCTCCCTCTCCCTCTTTCCTTCTCCCTCTCCCTCTCCCCTCTCCCTTTCCTACCTGCTTTCTCCCTCCGCTCTCCCTCTTCATCGCCCTGTCTCGTCCCTCACCTGAGGAATATTCATTTCAACATTCCATTTTTTGTTGCATTGTTTAGGTCATGTTTGGATTGCATACGGCTTCGACTCCTTAACCTGAAATATAGATTTTAACAAAACAGTGCGCGTTTTGATCGCAGGCACTGCGAGTTTCTGCAGTTACGGTCGGCGTTGTGTATGGCAGCTTCAAGCTCGGCTACTTGAAGGTGAGAATTCAAACGTTATTCTGTTTCTTTTTTTTTTTTTTTGAAATTTGTAGGCTCTTTTTGATTTTTGGAAGTGTTTTGTGGGCACTCATGCTTTACCTAAACTGGTTTGCTAGCTTCGGAGTTAAGTTTCTTTTTAGACCAAATTTTTCATAGCTGTAAGTGTTTCTGCAATCGTTCAGGATTTTAGCGTTCTTTACAAACGAGTTAGGGTTTAGCACTTGGTGAACGTTATAAGCGGGGGATGTCTGCATCTCCTTACGCCATGTTTGTTCCCATTTTCATATGTTTTTTAGTCAACAAAGAACTTCTTCCTGCTGTTCAGGTGGCTTGCATCCTCTGTTTTCTGCCTTGTCTCTTTTGCTTCCTGTTTAATGACATTTTTATTTGTTTTTTCTTTCGTTTTGCAGAGCCGAGCTAAGCAGGCTGAAAAGGCGGGGGGGCATGCCGTACAAGAAGCCCATCACTAGTTCCGTCGGTTGGAATGAGAAGATATGTCTGAATGCCCACACTCTGCCACGGACTGTTCCAGAATGGTTTTTGGTACCTCATTTCGGTTTGAGCCAGGCAGAGTTAAGCTCCTTCCTGGTCAGCTGAACTGCTGACTAACCGGTCGGTACAATGCTTTCTGAACGGTGTTTAGGAATTGCCAATATTGGTCAAACGTGGTCAAGTGCGGACATGAGTATGTGACTTTTGTTTGAGAAAAGTTGAAATCGCTGTGCTAGTGCTCCTTAGTATGCACTGAAAAGAGTTTGAAACGAAGCAGTGGACTCTTGATAACTGTGTCATTGCAGGCCGCCTTGTTGTATGACATAACTTTTCAATGCCCTTCTTGGAACCCTAAAACTCTTGAAATCCCCAAAGAAATTGGAAACTCGAGACCCTGTCCAATGCTGCCCTTCAGTTTTAAAATTAAATAGCTTTGAAGAACCTGGGCATACTGGGAACTTCAAACGGAAAATATCTTGCAAGAAATCTAAAAAATTAAGACACATGAGACACTTTGTTCTAAAAAGCCAATTTATAAAAGAGAGGCTGAATGGAAATGTTTTGAGGCCGCCGATTCCTGCCTCGTCTTCTTCACACATCTTTCGCACACTAAAAGCTGAAAAACTGTCCCTAGTCTGCAGCTTGATCTATGTGCGAAATTCGCCCTCAGTTTAGCGATAAACGATGAACACAAATTTCCTCGACCACCGAACTGTTTCATGGAACAGTTTCCCGGCCCCTAATCAAATTAAATTTGTTCAAAACTATTTACAAGCGTGTAGGCCCCTCTCCTCCGAGGGCGAGCCCTGACCCCTCCCTCCATCCCTCGCGTCAGATCTGCTCTCTCACTGCGGGCGGGGTAGAGGAGGAGGAGCCAGCTGGCCGCCATGGCTGCCACGTGGCGGAGCTCTCTCGCGCTCGTGAGCGTTGCGGCGGTGCTGCTGGTCGGCCTCTGCGAGGCTGCGGAGGAGGGGCTGCTCGTGTCGCGGCTGGAGAGGAAGGTGAGGGAGGGAAAGGGAGGTGAGGGATGGAGGGAGGGAGGGAGGGAGAGGGATGAGGGAGGGAGACGGAGGTAACGGAGGGAGAGGGAGGGAGAGGGATGCAGAGAGTTGTAGAGGGAGGGAGAAGCAGGGAGGAGGGGGAAGTGCAGGGAAGGGAGGGAGAGGAGAGGAGTGGTTACGGAAAGCAAATGTGGCAGAAGAAGAGGATTGATGAAATGTTGGAGGAAGCGGGAGAAGGAGAGGATTTAGACACAGAGAGAGAGGGAGGGTGAGAGGGACTGAGAGAGAGGGAAGATCTGGAAGGGTGGGCTTAGGGTTGTGTTTTGGCAAGTGAAGCGAAATGTTGTCAAGAGTAATTCTACTGCGTTGTTCGTTGTCTCTCCCTCTCCTTTCCCTCAGCCTCTCCCTCGGCCTCTCCCTCTCCCTCTCCCTCTTCCTCCCGCCCTCTCTCTCCCTCGCCCTCTCCCTCGCCCTCTCCTTCTTCTCGTCATTCTCCCTCTCCCTTCCCCCAGAGGCCGGGCTCAATGTAGGTATGTCTTGGAACTCTTTAAATATGGGAGGGGAAAAGGAAATTATACTTAGCAGTAGATTATCAGCAATGAAGGACTCTCTCATTGGCTGAAAAACTTGGCATTAAGCTCAAGGGATAGACTAGAAATTAGTTCTATGAAAATATTTTAACATCTTGCAAGTGCCTTGGCGAAAACGGAAGTTTAACCGGCGATGCTTTTGAATGGTATGCTGAATTGTGTAGAAATTTGTGAGAAATTTTCTTGCTTCAGTGCATTTTTTCTACTTAATTTTGGAGGATTTTTTGCATATGAGAAGCAGTATGAGAGTGATGCCCTCTCCCTCTGCCGCCTTTTCCCCCTCTCTCCCTTCTGCGCTATGCCCGCTCCCTCTACCTTTTCCTCTCTCTACTTTCTGAGTCTTCTCCTTTCCTTTCCTCTCAGCCTATTTCATTCCCCCCTCCCTCTCCTTCCCTCCCGCTCCGTCTCTCCTCGTGCCCTTAATTTTTTATCGTCAATTTAGGTCATTCTTATTCAAATTCTGCCATCTGCTCCAGTCTTTTTACCAGTCTTGCTTCTTGAAATTCGTCATCTGACATGGCGTTTGTGACAATGTATCGCAGATCGATCTTTTGAGCCAATCTGTTCGAGTGATATCTTCATACAAAGTGAGGGACTTCTGTTGGACTCTTGTGCTGTGTTGTTTTTTGAGAATTCTGTGATTAGGTCTTTCGGTGATGTGGTCCTCAAGACATTCAATCCTTTACGAATTGCAGAATGGCACATTGCCTTGGCATTTGATTGTTTGTTTCCTTCATGTTCAGAAAGTTTAGGGTTTTTGAAACGTCCATGTGCAATGCTCACACTTCCGTTATTCCCTTCCGGCTTCCCTTTCCGTGTTCAGATTGAAACCAAGGGACCCATTCCTGTCGAAGAATTTATTTTCGTTCTTCCGAAGTCACATGCACAGAATTTGGCCTTAATCAAAGCGGCTTCCGTTGAAGGAAAGGCCAAAAGGCAAATTGTTGTGCCCCTAAAGACGGAGCCTTTGCCGTCGGACGGAAAATTCTCGAACGTATCGCGATTTTCTATTGCGCTGAGCAAACCACTCGGAAAGGGAGAAGTCGTGATACTCGAAGTCTATTGCGTCGTGACAAATGTTGTGAAGCCATTTCCTGCAGAAATTTCGCAGTCCGATCCACAGCTCCTTCTCTATGAGGACAGTCACTATGGGGTTTCTGCATACCCTATAAGGTCCCAAACCACTACTGTTCGGCTCCCTAATGTGAATGTGGAATCATACACAAAGAAGGACCCGTCTAAGCAAGCAGATACGGAACTGAAATTTGGACCATACGAGCATGTAGACGCGTATGCATTTTCGCCTCTTGTCGTGCATTATGAGAACAACAGGCCTCTAGTGGAGGTGGAGAAACTGGTGAGAGAAATTGAAATATCTCACTGGGGTAACATCTACGTGACGGAGGATTACATTATGAAGAATGCAGGGGCAAAGCACAAGGGAAGCTTCTCGCGGTGGGTGTCTTCTGAACCCTAAATTCCCAAATGTTCTAAACCTCTTAAGCCCTAACCTCCTTAAACCTTGAAAAGCATGGTGTATCCTGATACCAGTGATAAATGGCACGCTTCTTCCTTAGCCCCTCAGTTGCTTTTAAAAACCCGTAATTGATGTTCTTGTTTCTGTCTCAAATAATAGTCGATTTAATTTACTTCAGTGCCATTCGAGTTTATTCTTATGCACACCGCTTGTGGTTGGTCTCTGCTGTACATACAAACCCTATGAACAAGCCGAGATTTTAAAAATCTGGTGAAAACTCCACCCCAAAAAAAAAAAAAGAGGAAAGATAAAAGAAAATGCCTACTTCGTTCCTGGTAGCAATTGGAGGGATTCAGTTGTATGCTGCAAAAAAATGTCTCTCTTCAGTGCGATTGCTCGTCACGTAAGGTCACGTCACGTCACGTCACAGACCAGCGCAGTCACTCTCTGATTCCTGGTTGCCCTTTTTTTTCAAAGGCCTTTAAACTGGCCGAACTGGTTTCCGTTACACTTCCTAAGCTGGTTTCTATGTGAAATCCGTTGTACAGTTTTGAGTACCAGTCCCGTCCCATGGCGAGCGGCGTGGCGTCCCTCCGAGGCCTTCTCGCCCACCTCCCTCCTCGAGCCCACTCCGTGTACTATAGGGATGAGATTGGAAATATCTCAACTTCTCACCTTCGGAGCGATTACACGAAGGTGTAGCTCTCTCTGTTGAATCGTTTTCTCCTTCTCCTTCTCCACCCTCTCTCTCTCCCTCTCCCAACTCGCTGCTCTTCTGTTGGTTGTTGCTGATGATCCGCTCTTGCAAGCTGTCGTTTCTGTTGGCCGTTTTTTGCAATTTGGAAAGTAATCTGCTGGTGACAAATTAGCCAGGCATATCGGTTTCCACGAACGCTTGGTCAGTCAGCTCACCCAAATTGATGCAGCAAATAGGCAGCCGGCTGGCCAAAAATGCAAGTTGCTAAGAATAGCAGCATGTTGCTGATGGCTTGGTTGCCTTGCTTATAATCGCCCTTGCCTTCATTTTCAGCACAGTCAAGTGAATACCTTTGTTCAAGGGCTTGATCTCCTCTAGGAATTTAGGTGAGATTGCTGTTTAGAGCGGTTTCAGGTGCCATTTGAAGCTTCAGAAAGTTTGGCAGGTCGTTTTGCTCTTTGCCCTTTGCAGGTTTTGTTGAGTCCTGGAGGCCTCAAAGCAAAAAGCAAAGCACAAAGCACAGGCTGAAGCAAAATAGAAAAAAGCAAAATTAAAA
>CM074813.1:912830-925213 GCA_037447605.1 Zygnema circumcarinatum | reverse complement strand
TCTGCAGCTCATAGAGCCACTTCTTCTGGTCGGTACATTTTTGTTATTTTTTCTCGCGTGTGTGACATACGTCCGCCTCGATTTTACGATTTCTCGTCACACAGCCTCCTACTTGGCGAGGATTCAGAAGGAAGAGGTAGGCAGGGCTTCTTCAAAAACCCATTCCGTTGTCTCTCAGTTCAGTTCTGAGACAGAGAACGGTGGTAACTCAACACTTTTCGGACAGTGATTGCTGATATACATCCCGCCCCCTGTCCACTATTCGGCTGTTTTTTTGCGTGAAAAAACAGGTCCTGGACTCTCTCCAAAGGCTGCAAAAGTTGATGGCACAACGGAACGCCGTTATCGATAAACTGGACGGCTCTCTCCATGCGCTCAGTCGCAGCGGTGATGTCACGCCCGCCAAGGCGGCGAAGAAGTCAGCCGAAGCGAGTCTGAAGGAGTCGAGCCGCGACCTCAAGTCCATCGTGGAGGCCATGGAGGCCATGCCCCGACCTCCCTCCGTCCTCCCCAAGGTGCTCTCGTCTCCCTTCCCTCTCTCTGCCTTTGTATGTAGCACATGAGAAACCCTAAATCCCCGAAACCTGAAGAATAACAAGTAAGTCTTTATCAATATCTTACACCCTAAACCCTAATGCAGGTGCAAGCCCTGGTAGCGAAGGAGAAGGAGAGGCAGGCGCAGGCCTTTCTGAAGCATCAGGCCATGGTGGAGGCCTACGAGCGCAAGCAGCCCGCCAAGGAGATAGACCAGAAGGTGGCGCCCCTTCAGCAGAAGTTTTTGGCACTCAAAGCGGAGGTCAAGGACCTCGTGCTGGCCGTGGAGGACTGCTAGGCCGTATATTCCGTACAGGTGTACTTGCGTACAATGTACCTTATACCTTTGACTTTATCAAAGGCCGCAGGGGCTGCAGGAGCAGTGCGTTGTAGGAAGGGTCTTAGATCGGATGCTCTTTAGTAGTTGGATCTTTGCAATGCGAACGTTTTTGAGGTTTGGAATGCTGTCGCGTTTTTGTGAGTGTGAACGTGCCACGAGAGATCTGTCCAAAAGTTGACTATTTTTGGGCTGGGTGGTTGTGCGGCTGGTTTGTTGGGCATCGTTGACATTAAATATAATTTTGTTTTTCTAAAAGGGACGTCAAAATTAATGCGACTGTTGAAGGAAAGTGTCACTTGACGTGTATCTGAATGCAAACGAATAAGCACTTAAAATAAAAACAAAAAAAATCGTATACGTACAGTTGATGCTCGACGGCGACAAGGTTCAGGGACCGTGTACCTGTTAACCGAATGTATTTATCGAGGTAATTAGGGTTTTGACTTTTGAGCCCTCTCCCTCCGATGGCTGGCCAATCACCTCACGGGATGGCCTTGAAACTCCCTTGTAGGCAGAATGGCTTCCCATCGGCCCGGCGACATCCGCTACCCATCCACATGATGCCGCCTACTCATACCCGCCGGGCCAATGGGGTGCGCGGGAATGCGGCATCCGCCGCCATACATCCCCAGGGCATCGCTTTTGGCGCGTTGCGGTCGTGTCTCCCCGTGTGCTTCAAGCTGACTGGGAAATCCCTCGCTTCGAGTTAAGTTTTTTTTTCTAAAGTTAATAAAATCTGCATAAAGTAGCACATTGATAAAGTATCCTACGAGGCTACGAGCCTACGAATAGCGCCCAACGGCAGGTGGTCAACGGTCAACTGCAGGCTCCCATCATTGTACATCAGCAACTTTGTCGTATGCAGGCAGGTAACACCTCCCCCAAATGCACCGCCAGATCTGGTCTCCGCGAGGTTGCATGACTGCCGAATTCCGATCCATGCTGCCAAATAGCTCTCCGCCTCGTAAAACTGCGCCTCCCTCTGATTCTGCGCCGTAAAACGGTCAAACGGACCACAGCAACCCGGCGGCCGGCGTCTGTCGACACGATATATCTATATATCTTTCGATATATCCCGAATATATCTGATATCGTAACGTCACGTGACGAAACGTAGCGTCACGTCACGCCCGGCCGTCCGCCTTCTGCCGCGCGCAGCGGCCCCAAAATGCGAAGCGCCGCCGCCCGGCGATCGCCGCCGTCCGTTGTCCGTTTGCGGTCGGCGCGCACTGCATGGGTTGAGAGACGGCACGTGACGTCATGTTGTCGCTTGGTGATTGGTCCACGTGGCGTTGGGTTGACTGCATGAGCGCCACGTGGGCCCACAGCGGTTGCCCCCTCCGCTAGGGACCGTACGGCGAGGCCGCCCCGCGCCATATATAGCGCGGGGAGGGGGAGGGAGACAGCAAGCGAGCTTGAAGAGAGCCTTTGCGAGCGCGCCGCCTCCTGCCTCTCTCCCTTGTTCTCTCTCCTCTCGCAGCTTCTGACCATTCACAAACTGCAATTTGGGAGTGATACTGCGGGGAAGATGGCGGGGACGACTCCAACGCTTGTCATTGCCTCGTTGCTCCTTCTCGCGGGGGCGGTCCGGGCTGCCACGGGCTCCGCAGGTAGAGGACACTACTTGAGAAAATTAAAAAAATAAGAAATGAAGAAAAAAGAAGAAGATAGAAATCTGAAAACCTGGAAATCTGCCTCTCTATGCTAATTCGCGCATGCGTGCCCGTTCCCGCAGCCATTTACATCAACTGCGGAGGCCCCGAAGTTGAGTTCAACGGAGTGACATGGAGCTCCGATGATAGCCTCGCACTGGGAGGAGAGACCTACCTCCAAGGCAACTCGTCGGTAATTTACGGAACGGAGGGAGATGGAACAGCCATCTTCCGAAGCGCGCGGTACTTCGGACCCGCGACTCCCGGAGTGAACACATACAGCTTATCTGTGAGTCAAAGCCGCCGTCATGCAATTAAACCAATTACATCTAGGGTTTCAATTTTGCAACTTTATCTCAGATTTTTTGGGTTCTGGGGTTTCATATGAAGCGTATCCCTCACTCTCGTTGGTTCTTTAACAGGTGGAAACGGCCGGGTACTACATCGTTCGCCTGTACTTTGCGGAGATTCTTTACCAGACCCCAACGGCTCGAATGTTCTCCGTTTGGATTCAGGACCGTAATGCGTTGCAGAACTTCACCATAGAAAAGGTGGAAAGTGCCATAGTGAAGGAGTTCCACGTTCCCATTCTCCAAGGAACACTGAACATCAGCCTTGTGCGGGGCCCCGTGGGAGACCCTATTGTGAGCGCAATCTCTGTCGAGCCAGCGGAAAAACTGTACCCATGGTTGGATCTGAACACCAACGGAACTGTGTTCTGGGAACGCGAGCTCGGACTCAACTGCGGGACGGACGAGACCTACTGGCCGGACAGCATGGGTCGAATGTGGACCAGCGATCTTCAGTACTTCGACACAACCACCGAAGTGGCTGACTTCAGGAACTACCCAGTTGATGATAAGGTAAAGGCGTTTTATACATCCCCAAAATAAATTAATGATATCGTGAGTGCTGCATGGATGATGAGTTCATCGTTGAATGAAAGTTGGAAGTCTTGTATCTGGAGTTGCTTTTCATTAGTCCTATGGTTAGCTTGAAAATGAAGCGAGACTGTAATATCAAATATGTTCATGGCGTTCGTTTTTGTTCGATTTATTTTTCACTTTGTAGGACGTTGAAGACTCGTAATGCTGATACAGTTGTTGTGGATATGTTATGTCTGATTGGCAGGTAGTTATCAGCGGCACAGAAAAGGCCCCTGAGTACCTTCCGACGCTGATGTACCACTCCATGCGGCGGTCATATGCGACCCAATTGGTGGAAGCATATGCGTCGCTCCTTTACGCGTACGAAACCCCCTTTTCACCCTGTCCCCATCCCGGCCCTTCCCTTCAATTTATCTTACCTTCCTTCCTCTGTTTGGTCCATCTCCGTGTCACTCCTTCCTCTTCTTTCTCTCCGCATTCGTTTTTAAATGTGGCAGGATTCTTTTTTTTTAACTTCACTCTCAATTCGCATACTTCGCCTCAGTTTCAATTCAGTTAATCTGACCGCCCTCCACAAGTTGGCCATGTCCCCTGCAGTCTGCCCGCGATTCCGAACACAATGTACCGCCTCCGCCTGCACTTTGCGCTCATCGACTTTGCCAACAACACCCCCATCACTGTTGTTGTGAACAATGTGACCTTTTTGGACAGTTTCGATATTACG
The DNA here is from genome assembly GCA_037447605.1 of Zygnema circumcarinatum. Taxonomy (NCBI): domain Eukaryota; kingdom Viridiplantae; phylum Streptophyta; class Zygnematophyceae; order Zygnematales; family Zygnemataceae; genus Zygnema; species Zygnema circumcarinatum. Next base: position 921,076 of record CM074813.1, on the reverse strand, counting down.
GAATACGGCGATATGAAGGCTTTTGTTCTGGACGTTGCGATCACTCCGACAATTGAGGAACTCTCGGTCTCTCTCTCACTCTCTCTCGTTTTTTTATTCTCTTGAATCTTTCCCTCTCTCTCCGCTCTGTTACCTATTTTTTACCTCCTCATCTCTCTCTCCCCCATTCTATTGGCCTCACTCTTCACCTCACCTCCCGCACCCAAACACCCACCCCATTCGCCCTCTCACTCGCACTCTCAGCCCTTCCTCATACTGCCTCCCACTCTCCGCTGAAAAGAATGCAAATGTAAAAAAAACGAAAAATGGGACTCTGAAAGGTGATTGCCCTCTCTCTTGTCCGCAGGTCCTCGTTACCACACCGGCCGATTTTTTCAGCCGCGCATTCCTGAATGGGCTGGAGATGTTCCGTACACTTGCCATCCTTGACGGCACTCAGCAGGTGTACCCCATTGCGGGCACACCTCCGCCTGCGGCGATTCCTCAGACGCCCTCCGAAGTGGGCGCCCAGAAGGGCTCGCGCGACAAGTGGGCGGCTTGGGAGGGTGCGGCTATCGGCGCTGCGTCCACATTGGTGCTTGTGGCTTTGGCCGCCCTCATTATGTTGAAGTTCTGGAAACCGAAAGCTGTTAAGGGGGCGGACCTGGAGGCCAACGGCGGCATTTGGAAGGGCCAGTTTCACGAGGATTATGAGAAGGCGGGAGGTGAGTGTGAGAGGGAGGGAGAGAAGGAGGAAGAGGGATGAGGGCGATTATGAGAAAAGAGTGGGAGAAAGTGAGAGAGTGGTAAGAGATTGTGAGAGGGATGAGGGAGACTGCGAGGAAGAGTGCCAGAAATGAGGAAAAGGATTGAGAGAGAGAGAGAAAGTGGACAGAGGGAGAGAGATAGGGGGAGGAAGAGAGACAGAGGGAGAGAGTGAGACTGAATGGAGACGACTGCGCTACATGCGGGAGACATCAGCATTGAGGAGATGATGATGGGGCATGTAGAGGAGCGGCAGATGGACACGATAGGACGTGGAGTACCCCTCAGGGGCTTTCGGAGCAATTGCTTTTTAGTATATCCTGCTGTATTGACCTACTTATTAATGAAATGCTTCTCGAATCCGAGAATCTCCACGTGTCATACTCTGTGCTGTGGACTGACCTTGCCACTGGATTTTGCTGTGAGATGCTGTGTTGGGTGTAGTCGAGACATGTGGGGTGTAATTGGGGGAAGGAGCAAAAAAAAAGAGAGGAACGCAGTGAGAGAAATAGATGGGGAGAGAGAGAGAGCGATAGAGAGGCCAAATTCTGACATTTTCTCTGTCGTGAGAGTGTGTAGAGTTTGGCCATGAGGTCGGCCATGCGAGCCGGTTCAGCGGATCTCTCGGCGCTAAGTCCTTCACATTCAAGGAGCTAAAGCAGGCCACGAACAACTTCAGCGTCGAGAATGTCGTTGGAAAGGGAGGCTTCGGCATGGTGTACAAGTACTGATTCCCACCCAAATATCTAAATTGTGAATTTTCTCTTGCAATTTTGACGTTTCATTTCAAATTTAGAGTCACGCAATGATAAGGTGCACACAATGGCTGGAGCAGGGCAAGCCTTTCGAATGGGACCGACGTGGCGGTGAAGCGACTTTCTTTAGAATCGGAGCAGGGAGAGAAGGAATTCCTTACGGAGGTACGATAGTGCCACCCCGGTACATAGCGTACGGCTTGTAAAACTTCCTCAAACTATCCCAATGCGTTTGACTGTGAGAGTGATATTATGCCATTACTTATAAATTAAAAACATCTCGCGAGTCTGAGTGAGCAGGTGGAGCTGCTCTCCCGGCTGCACCATCGCAACCTCGTCAACCTCATCGGGTACTGTGAGGAGGACAAGCAGCTCATGCTCGTGTACGAGTTTGTACCGAACGGAACTCTGCGAGAGTATCTTGCAGGCGCGCCTCTCTCTCTCTATCTCTCCCTAACTCACTACCCCCGCTCTCCACTCTTTCATCTTTTCTCCCTCTTTCTTCCTTTCCTTTCTTTCTTTCCCTCCCTCTCAGGCCCCAATGAAAGCTCCGTCAACCGCATGCAGATGAGGAGAAGGCGAACGCGCTTGGATGGGCTGCCCGCCTTCGAATTTTGCTGGGAGCTGCCCGGGGAGTGGAATACCTTCACCAGGGTGCCACACCTCCTGTCATTCACAGGTACTTACAATAAATACTTTGTTTATTTTGGTCAAATTTCAAACGACCCTCAAATGGGCGTATCCCTTTTTTTTTCCACTGCGTTTCTTTACATTGAATTACTTCTAAATTTCATGTTAACGTTTTAACTGGCGTTCTGTGTGAGACAGGGATCTCAAGACCTCGAACATTCTGCTCGAGAGCTGCCTTGATGCCAAGGTAATAAGGCTGCTATCTCATTTTAAGCATGCCGTTTCAAAATTTTCATAGGCTTTACCTCTTTTATCCTTCTTTTGGTACGTGAATTATAGAAAAGTTATTTCGAACCAACTTACTCCACCCTCCTTCCAGGTTGCGGATTTCGGACTCTCCAAGTTGGGCAAAGACATCATGAAGCCTGAGATCACCCACATCTCGACCGCCGTTCGAGGCACCATGGGTGAGCTTAAACCCGCACTCCAAACAGTAACTTCAAACCTCCTTGTGCGAAAATTTTAAAAATAACTTTGATCAAGCAATAACCAAACCAATGACCAATTCCGACAGACTCCAGAACTAACCCATTCCTCCCCCATTCAACCTCCCCTTGTCCCCTTGTCCGGGCAACAGGCTACCTCGACCCCCAGTACTTCAAGACGCGCCGCCTGACAGAGAAGAGTGACGTGTACAGCTTCGGCGTGGTCCTCCTGGAGGTCGTCACCGGCCGCCTGCCCATTTGGCTCGAGGCCGCCGCGCGGGAGAGCCCCGCCGACGAGTCCTCCACCTTCAACGAGCCGCTCTTTGAGAGCACGGACGGGCAGGACCGCATCAACGTGCTCGTGGAATGGGTAAGGCGGAGAGAGGGAGAGAGAGGGAGAGGGAGAGAGAGGTGAGAGAAGCAGAGAGGAGCTGTGACGTTTTTTTTTTTTTTTTTGTGATTCCTGATGTGTGTTTGAGTGACTTTGGTGTGCAGGCGCTGCCACTCTTCAAGAGCAACCAGGCCATGAAGGCCGCCGCCCCGCAGCTGCAGAACCTGCCGGCGCACCTTCTGCCGAGCTTCAAGGCCGTCACAGAGCTCGCCACGCTCTGTGTCGAGACTCAGGTCAGCATCGCCCTCATCGTATGAGCAACATTAAAGAGGACAGATCATACCATAAACTGGTTGAACTCGTTGAAAGGTCAAATCATAGTGCATAAATGTGACCATGTACTTAAGGCGCCGTTTTTCTGTTTGTGTATGTGATGGTTTGTTGTATGTTTGTTATGTGTCCTACAGCCGAAGGACCGTCCTACTATGAGCGAGGTTGTGCGCGCCTTGGAAGCGGCTTCAGCCACAGTTGGACGCTCTGTGTTCTCCGGGGCTAAAGCTAAGGCCGGTCTTCCGCCGATGCCTGAGACTCTAGCATAGAAAGTGAATGGAGATTCATTGAATCTGGGCAGCCTGTCCACGGAGAGGGTTCTGTTCTCTCCGTGGACATGCTGCTGTTCTCGAACACTTCCTCGTGGTTCCTAGCATTGGACTGTAGAGATTGGAGTGCGCGATCATGGTTGAGGATTCGTCAAAGAGATTGATTAACTAAGTAGCTTGTCGTAGGAGTGAATTTACCGCTTGCAGAGAAGCTATGCTTTACGATTCTTTGTGAGGCGGCTTTCTTATGTGTATGGTTTCAGGTGTGCGGTTGTAGTCATTTGCGGATGGTGCGATTCGTTCTGCGAACTACAGCAAATGGGCTAGGCTCTAGTATATCGGAAACATCCTTGTTCCTTCACTTTGTAAGGAATTTTTTATTAAATTTGATTCTTGATAATGAAAGGTTTTGCTATGATGTCTGGAAGGATGGGACGGAAGGGTTCACGGCGAGCGGGGGGTTAGTGCAGGCGGAAGGGCACGAAATGAACTTGGACCATAGCGCATGCTGGCCTTGTTAGGAGGCGCCGAACTGACGCCATGGCAATGGTTGGCAGCAAGCGTTGGACCGGCAACCAGCCGTTGAACTGGCAGCCAAGCGTCGACATGGCAACCAACCGTTGAACTGGAAACTAACCGTTGAAGTGGCAACCAATCATTGAACTGGCAATCAACCGTTGAACTGGTAATTAAGCGTTGAACTCGCAACCAACTGTTGAACTGGCGACCAAACGTTGGACACAACCGATTGCGAGGGCCCGACCGCGGTGCTTCGCCTCGAGCGCGGGCGGGTTTCATGAGCAATCTCAGTTCCCTTCTGTCCAATCTGCGGGCGTGCGTCCATGGAACGGTCCGCCGCGTTTCCGGGTTTCGCTAGGGCACGATTCGCCGACATTTCGATGACGTGGCGCTTACGTGTCGGCCACGCTGGTATTTTTTTCTTATTATTTGTGGAGTACTATATACCCCCCCCTTTTTTGGTTATCCCACCCTCCCATTTTGGCTATTCCCCCCCCCTCCCATTTTGAATGTTTCGGGAGGGAATCTTTTTCCCGCCCCTCCCGTCCTCTCCCCTCCCCTCCCCTCCCCTCCCCTCCTCTTCCTGGTTTGCAATTTCCACACAAATGACTGAGTATAAGACTCGCGATGAGCTTGTACAAGTCATGACCAAGCACTACAAGCAGGAAGAATTTCACATCAAAATCGGGAAGCATAGCGATAGCCGCTGACTCTACCTGCAATGCTTTAGCGGGGGGGATTACGAGGATAGAGGTCTCTCCTTTGCTCTCTCTCTCCTTTGCTCCCTCTCCTCTTCTCTCTCTCCTTTGCTCTCTCTCCTCTGCTCTCTCTCCTTTGCTCTCTCTCCTCTGCTCTCTCTCCTTTAGTCTTTCTCTCCTCTGCTCACTGTCTCTCTCTCCTTTGCTCTCTCCTCTGCTCTCTCTCTCTTTCTGTGAATGTCTGTAAGGACGCTGCGCTTTTGTGTGAGGAGGAAACAAGGGGGGGGGGAAATATCCAGAGCAGGGGGGCGGGATATCCCAAAACAGGGGACAGAATAGCCAAAATGGGAGGATAGGATTTCAAAAAAAGAAAACAGGGGCGGGGTAACCATAAAAGGGGGCGGTATATAGTTCTTTTTTATTTTTTGGAAAATAGAGTTTGGCGAGGCGGTGCCAAGAAAAAAAAAAACTTGAAAGTCTTATCCAATAGCGAGATGCCACGTGAACGTCAAGAATCCGTTGAACGACCCGACGCGACCGCCGCGCTAGGGCGCAACCCATGACTGGCGACCACGTAGGCCGACGCTGACTGGAGATTGTGGCTTCCATGAAACCTTTCGCATATTTCCCGTAAAACGCGCCATCCGACGTGGTGCAGCTCGATTCTGTTGCATGGATCCTTGAGCTGACGTGGCATCGTGGGTCGACTCTGGGCGCGACCGTACGACGTCAGTTTTATAAATGGGTCATTCTCGAACTGGAAGAGGGCATGTGGCAGTTCAACAGTAACTGAACGGGCGCATGGATCGGCTCCTCTATGCATCCCCCTCTGGGATGTTTTCCGTATTCAAGCTTCCCAAAACACTTCCACATACAATGAACATGTTTGAAAACAAACTTGAGAAATGTTGAACGAACCATGTTGTTTCACATGCTCATCCACGTACGACGTCCCTCCCTTTGCGGCAAACATTGCTTTTCCTTCCATGCTCAACGCAATGTTCGCAACCTAAAACATCTTGTTACAGCTCACACCCACATCCCACCGCCTATATGCCAGAAACTGCTGACAATTGACAAAAGCAAATAAAATAGTACTGTCCTTAGAGAAGGCGCCCCTCCGCCTATCCCTCCCTCCCTCCCTCCCTCCCTCCCTCCCGCTCCTAAGAAAAAACAGGAGGGGAGTAAGGGAGGAAGGGGGGAGAGCGACGAAAAATTAAGTGACTCAAATCATGATACATGGCGTGCCTCAAACCAAACCCCATCACGGGTCCTCCCTGTACCCCGCGCCTGCTCCCTCCGGGGGGGCCTGCGGGCTGTGGGACCTCTCAGTGGAGGGAGGGAGCAGGAGGGAGAGGGGCGCTTCAACCGCCGACTGGGAGGTGGCCGTTGACGGAATGTCTGAAAGGAAGCTGTCCAGCGGCTCCACCTCCCCGGACAAGCAAACTTCGAGCTCTCGAACAATTTCGCTCATGGTGGGGCGATCTCGAGCCTGCATACTTGTCACGATGCAGAAAACGTAAGCACGAGGAATTTCACTGGATTGAAGAAAACGGCTCGGGAAAGAATAGTCGTTTGTTGAGCAGTGAAGTTTTGCAATGGAAGGGTGGTTCTTCAGACTATAGAGTTGCGGAGGGGGGAGAGAGAGAGAGAGAGAGATGCTCCCACCTGCAGCTGCACGCAGCGGCTCGCCAGCTTCCCCACAGCATACATGGAGGCGAGGTCCCTCTTCAGCGTCTGCCCAAACTCCGGCGCCGCAATCTTTGCCACATCTCCGGCCTCTATTGCCGGCAGCGCCTGAACGCTCCAAAACGAAACAACCCCAACATTGAAAAGCGAATCACCGATAAACAAAAGCGCAGTAAGCACTTCAAACCTCTCCCTCCCTCCCTCCCCACCCCCCTCTCTGTCTCTCCCTCTCGCACTGACCCACTCCACGAGGTTGGAGACGTTGTCGTCGTCGTCCTCCTCCTCGAAGGGGTTCGCGGGGGGGCGGTACGCCGCGGAGGGCGGGCCGCGCGCCTCGCGCCAGATGGCCATGCGGCCGGAGAGGGCCTCCAGGAGGACCACGCCGAAGCTGTACACGTCGCTCTTCTCCGTCAGCTGGTGGTTGCGGTAGTACAGCGGGTCCAGGTACCCTGCGAGGGAGAGGGAGGGAGGGAGGGAGGGAGGAACGGACGTGTTATTGTTATACACACTCTCTCTCCCTCTCTTTCGCTCTCTTTCGCTCTCTTTCTCTTTCTCTTTCTTTCTCTCTCTCTCTCTCTCTCTCTCTCTCTCTCTCTCTCTCTCTCTCTCGGGGCCATCATGTCCATGTTACTGCTTGTGGGCTTTTGGCGCAAAAAGTAATCTGCAGGGGGGGCAATTAATTAATAATTTAATTTGCTTTTTGAGTGCGGTAGTCGTAAACTATTAGTGGGGGGGGACCTCACCGAGGGTACCCTTCACGCCGGTGGTTATGTGCGTGATGTTTGCGGTTTTGCCTGCGTCCTTCGGATTGGCCAATCGCGAGAGGCCGAAATCCGCAACCTAATGAAGGAGGGAAAGGGAGGGAAAGTACTACTGATATGACGGAAGGTGGAAGGAGAAATAATTCAATCAGATTATTATCTAACTGCATAGATATTTCAAAATGGCATTTGATTATCTACTGTCGATTTCTTTCCGAGCAAACACAAAATAGCTCTAAGATCTTAAAAAATCTCTGGTTTCAATTTATTCATACCCTCGCTTCAAGGTGCTCGTCGAGAAGAATGTTGGTGCTTTTGATATCTCTGCAAGAAGAAAAAAAGTGGGGGGAGGGGAGAACAATGAAATTCGCTGAGATTGTATATCGACTGTATTATCTGCCACAAGACCATATCTTTATTTGAAATAAATTGGTTTTTTTTTTTTTTTTTCGAAAATGGAGGTAATTAGTTATAGAAAGTGACCTGTGAATGACGGGGGGTACGGCCCCTCGGTGGAGATATTCGATCCCTTTTGCGGCTCCGAGGGCGATTCGAACTCGCGTATTCCAGTCCAACTGGTGCGCTTTTTCCGAGTCTGGCCAACAAACCGATGAGGGAGGGGAAGGGGGGAAAGTATATGAGTGAGGGATGAAGGAGCGAGGGGGAGAACAACCACGAAAGTCGCAAACAAAGAACTGAAAAGATGACAAGATGCAAACTACATCCGTTTCCCTTTTACTTTTGTCTTAGGCTGTTTTACTACATTTCATTTTGTTAAGTTATAATTTTACATTCGCTCTCGCCACATTATTTTCTCTTGTGTGGGTATTGTTCGCAGCACAACCTTTGAGATAGTCGCGCAGCGTGCCATTCGCCGCGTACTCGTAGACGAGCATGAGCTGCCGGTCCTCGTCGCAGAAGCCGAGAAGGTTCACCAAGTTGCGGTGGTGCAGGCGCGAGAGGAGCTCCACCTGCAAGAGAGAGAGAGGGAGGGAGAGAGGGGTGTGTGTGGGGGGAGGTGGGGGGGGGGGGGGG
>CM074813.1:899204-912221 GCA_037447605.1 Zygnema circumcarinatum | reverse complement strand
AGGGAGGGCGGGAGGGAGGGAGGGAGAGCGAGAAAAAGCAAATTTTGTGTCTCTCTTTCATTCCCGGCCCGCTCACTTGTTCATGGCTTTCCCCCACTTTGATCCACCCCCTCCCCTTTCCCCCACCTGCCATCCTCGCGAGCTGCTGTTTGCGCCAGTGCAAGTAGAGGGCCCACACGCGGCGGTGGAAGAGCGCGGCGAGCAGTCCGCAGAGCGCGAGCGTCGCCGCGCCGCCGATGAGACCGCCCCTCAGAAGGAACTCGCGGCGGCGGGAGGAGGGGGCGGGGGGCGGGGAGAAGGGGAGGGGGGCGGGGGAGGAGGTGGAGGGCAGGGACCGGTTCTCCATGTCCACGATTTGGAGGAGTTGGAGGGCGTTCAGGAAGGGGGAGCTGCCGGGTTGAGTTGCAAGGATCTCCACCTGAAATTGGAAAGTTGGGATGATGTTAAGTTAGGAAAAGATGGTGGGAAATGTGTGAGAGTGGGTGAAGAGAGGAAGGAGAGTACGGGCAGAAGAAAGTATGGCGGACCTTAAGAGTGGTTGCGTTGATTGCGGAAGAATTGAAGCTCCATGTGAAGGTAGTAAGGAGGCCGACTTCTGTGGCTACATCGAACTTTGCGTACTCCGAATTTCCATTGATGAGAACGGTCAATGGGCGGTATACATGTGGTTGCAGCTCCGCAAAGTGGAGAAAGAGTAAAATTGCACTTAAAGGGTCCACCGTGAAGCTGCATAAAAAGAAAAAATGACAAGACGATAAACTGAAAATTGTCGCTCAAAGGTAGAAATCCAACTCATCTATCTTCGAGTTCTGTTTAATTTATTAACTATTATTCTTTTTAACTGGAGAGCTATACAACTTCAACTGGGTTTCATACCTGTACGAAAGAGACACGGCGGCACTTTCGGTGGAAGCACTTGTCTTTCTTGCAGTCAACATCACTTTTGAAGGGGGGTCTACATCGGAATCTGCTGTAGAAAGCTGCACACATGGAAACTGGATCAAATGGGGGAGCGAGAGAGAGGGGGGGGCGGGGAAGAGGGAGAGTGTGAGAGAGAGAGAGCGAGAGAGAGCGAGAGAGAAAGAGAGAGAAAGCTCACTGTCTGGCTAGATGCAATGACTCCGGTTTTCGCTGTGGGCTCATAGTACCCACTGTCTGCTTCCCAGACTCTGAGGTGCAGGTCAGGACCAACACTTTTATTGCTGCCCGCGTCCAGCCTATACAGAGTTTTTAAAACAACACTTTTTCCCACATTTGAAATTCCGTACACCCCGGTAGCCGGAATAATCTCAATCGCGTTAATCATCGGGTCGCCGGCCTGCCCGCGCTCGAAAGAAATTGAAACATTTAAATCCTCCGGAGATAAGGTCAAATAAAATTCCTTCACAACCGCTACGTTGATTTCCGGAAGCTGAAATTCTTTAAGGATTTGAACGCGGTTTAAATAGACGTTGAAGGATCGGGCAGCGGCCGAAGCAAAAAGAATTTCTGCAAAGTGGAGTCGGAGCCAATATTGGCCTGGCGAGGATAGCTGGAAAATGGGAAACATAGAAATGTAGAGGGTCAAATTAGGAGGCTTTAAGGGGTGGTGAAGGTTGGCATTGAAGGGTTTTTGGAATGGGGTTAAGAAATTACTTTTACTTTACTTTTAACTACTTTTACTTTTAGGAGTTACTTTTAAGACTAGAAGAGTTGGGGTTGTGAAGGGGATGAATTTGGTTTCGGATGTCTTGATGATGTCTTAAGTTTGTGGGCCATAAAATGTGTGAGTGAGAAAAGGAGGGAAAACGGGAGAGAGAGGGTGGGGAGAGGGAGAGAGGGAGTGGTGGAGCGGGCGAGAGAAGGTGAAAACTGTGGGGTGGGAGAGGGTGCACAGGGGTGGAGACAGAGAGAGAAAAAGAGAGAGAGAGAGAGCGAGAGAGAGCGAGAGAGAAGGAGAGAGGAAGGGAGAGAGGGGTATAAAGAGCGGCTATTAGTTAGTCCTGACCATTAGTAAGTGACCATTAGTGAGTCATTCGTACCTGAAAATTGTATGAGTTGACTGGTCCAAACTGGGATCCAAAGTAGCGGATGCTCCGATATATTTGAGGATCGTCAGTTCCTTCAATTGACAAATTCGAACTTGCGGAATAAGTTTGGCCATACGAAAGGGAGCTGTCGGAGGCCCAAGTTCTGTTGAAGGAGTCGATGGTCGGATTCGGACCACATACAATGTACGTGCCTAAAATGAGGAATACAGAAAATGAAAAATTAAGGGAGGATTGTGTTAGTGAATAAGAAGAAGAAGAAGAAGAAGAAGAAGAAGAAGAAGAAAGTAATCTGGATTAAAATAATTAATTTGTTTCCAATCACTCCTCCTCAGCCTCTCTATCCCACATGGCAAACTTTTCTCGCCCTCTCCCACCTTGCTCCGCCTCTCTCTCTCTCTTCCCCCCTCTGTGTGTTTCTTGCTCTCGCTCTGCCCTCCTTTCGCCCCCACTCTCCTCGTCTATTGGTCCTTTCCCTCCCTCTCCCCCACCCTCCCTCCCTCCCTCCCTCCCTCCCTCCCTTCCCCAACTCTTGCCGTCTTAATTACCCCTATTCCAAATTGAAAAAATGACATTTTACGTTTGGTTCCGGAAATTCTGTCAGGAGTTAAATGACTGCGGCGACGCTTATGGACGAAATTTGAATCCTTTCTCCCTCTCGATCCTCGGAAAAAAGAACGGGAAAAAATAGGTTTTTCCGTCCTCACCTGAAGCAAGGTCGACCTCCGCCCTAATCGCTATTGTGTTTGCGAGTACCCCCATTATACCCAAATATAGCACCGCCATAATTCTGCTTCTTCTACATTGTATCGCCTCCCGAGTCCGCCTCACTCCTCTCTCTCCTCCCTCTCCCTCTCCCTCTCCCTCTCTCCTCTCCCTCTGTTTCGCTAAACCTTCGCAGTTTTCCAGCCTTAGAAAAAAGTTGAGGCTTCGCGCCATTATAGTTTGGTTCAGATATTTTCCGTACTGCTATGAACCCTTAATCACTTCAAATAGTAACCCCCCAGAATTCTAGAGAAATATAAAGCTTGTATACCCCTCAAATGTTTCTCGAGAAATAGTCTGAAATCTTATTCCTCCCTTTCTACGTTGAAATTCAAAGGTCGAAGCATTTCGAGCCACGTGTGAACGTGCTCAGACTTATCCAGATCTTCCCCTACGCGTGGGCGGGCTTTGCTCTTATTTCTTCTGTTTCATATCAAAATAAAATAATAAGTAAAGTAAATAATTGAAATAAGCAAATTCTTGAACTGATCTGACCTCTGCAACTAGAAGCTCCTAATTAAGTCACTTAAAAAATATTAATTTACTTCTAATCTCTGTCTGTCTCTTTCCTCGGCCCCTCCGCTCCCCTCTCAACTTGGCTTCGGAACCCTCTCTACCTGTACCTCCCTCTTTCAGCCTCTCCTCCCTTCACCTCCCCATTCTCCTCCTACTCCTCCCTCCAATCCCCACTCTACCTCTCCCTCTTCCACTCCCTCACTCGCTCTCCCCCCCTCTCCTTCCCCTTCCCTTCTCCCTCTCTCTCCTCCCTCCCTCCCTCCCTCCCTCCCTCCCCACTCCCTCTCCCTCTCCCTCTCCCCCTCCCCGCCCGACCGGCCCGGCGGTTGCCCAAAGCGTTGGTCGGTCGTGTCGGTGTGTCTCTGCTGAACTCGGCTCCCACCGACATCTGTAACCAGTGTAAGCCTTCCCTCACACGTGTGTCACTCGCCCTGTACGGCACCGACCTGCGCCCCCCCCGCCGCTCCGTCTTCCAGGCCTGCGAAATGCGAAGCGCCGCCGCAACCCTCTGCCGCCCCCCAGCCGCTGCGCGCACACCCCTGTACGACCACAACGGCACGGGGGACAAGACGGGGCTGTAATGGATGGGTTAAAACCACAGCGAATGTCCCGCCTCCAATCACGGAACTCCACGTAGGCACACACACGTTAAGTGTTTACGTGGTACATCAGGGTTGGTGCACGTCATTGAATTGAATCTCCAGTGGATGCCGCCTCCCTCAGAAGGTCCAAGGAGCATCTCCATCCTTCTGGTTGTACAGTCATATCTTCGGGCCGTACGGCCGGGTGGCACAGTGGCACTCTAGCCCTCGACGGCAGCCAAAAGTCAACGTTTGACGAAGGGACAGGGTTGGCGCACATGGCAGGAATTGAAGAGCACACGTCTGACGTCAGCACTCTGACTGGACCTGTTACTGGATCCATGCCTGCTCCGTTGTGGGGATTCAAACAATATTTGCGAATTCGTTTCAGAGTTTTACGCTTTCGTAGCATGGAATCTAACTGTTTGACGTTGCTGTCAGTCCTCTCTCCATGTGAACCCCTGTTCGACGACAACTGCAACAGGATCTACACGGGATGGCATAGGTCGTAATGTCCGATACGATATATCTCTCAATTATCGTGAACGGTATATCGAAAGCAGGCGCCAGTAGGGTCTCCTCCCCTTGCCCCACCACCCCCCCTCCCTCGCCTTTCCCCACTCCCTCTTCCTCCCCTCCGCCATGGATCCGAGCTACCCGCAGCAAACCCTAGAAGGGAACGGAGGGCCATGGATCGTGTGGGTGACGGCGCGGGCGCCCAGCAATATCGCGGTGATCAAGTACTGGGGGAAGCGCCACGTGGAGCACATCCTGCCGTTGAATGGCAGTCTGTCCGTGACGCTGAACCCCGACCAGCTGGCCGCCACCACCACCGTCGCCGCCAGCCCGGGGTTCAGCGCCGACCGGCTCTGGCTCAATGGGAAGGTGAGCTTGCGGGGGATCAGCAGGGTTGCAGGGCTCGCCGGAGAGCCGATGATGGGATGGAATTGGTTTCAGGTTTTAAAGGCATCTAAGGTTTGAAGTTTTGGAGGTTTTACTTTTCTAGAATTTTAGGGTTTTAGATTATCTCGGCTTTTCTCACTCCCTCCCCTTTCTCAACTTCTACTTTCCAGGAGCTCTCTCTTCAAGGAGTTCGTTACCAAAACTGTTTACATGAACTCCGTAAACGTGCAAAATTCGTTAAACATGAAAAGACGGGCGTGGAGATAAAGGAGAGTGACTGGCAGCATTTGAAACTTCACATCGTTTCATCGAATAATTTTCCGACAGCCGCGGGTCTTGCATCATCTGCCGCAGGGTTCGCCTGCCTCGGTAAGGTTAGACCTGAAATTAGTTTATTCATTTTTATTGATCTGAACTGCCTCGTATATTCTGAATCTAAACTTGAATAAACGGACTAGTTTCTCTTGACTCTCTCTTACTTAGTTCCATGTTCTCCATTAGTGCATACATGGTTTAATCTGTTTAGGAAGTGCTAAATTATGGTAGTTTTAAACCATTTAGAGTAACGCAGTTCTTTCTCTATGATAGGAATGTTGTATTGAGGACACCTTCGTGATTCATAATTGTCGTAGAGCATTTGCTACTTTGTGTTTTTTCCATTTGCCTTGCTTGTCTCCAAATTAGCTATTTTTTGTCAATCTCACAAGAGAAAGGATCGCTGGGGGGATTTAACTGGGCTATTGATCAGTTTATGCTTTAGCAAAGCTGATGGGAGTGGAGGAAAGTTACCCGGGAGAGCTCTCTGCTATTGCCAGGTCCGTACAGCTCCTCCCCTTTCACATGGATACGCATTTAGGGTTTGCTGCATATTTATTGCACATTTTACTCATCTTGGGTCAGATATCCAGCTTTTTTATTACAACAACATATACCAAGTGCATATCTTATTTCTACGGAGTTCGGTTTTCACGAATTCCTAGTTCTAGATTTCAAGTTTGATTCTTGGAATGATGAAATTTTAAGATCCTCAAAACTCACAATCCCTTTATATGCTCCTTTGCAGAACACGGAAACCCTAAAGATGAGCAAATTGTAAAGTCCTTAGAAAATCTAAAAACTTTAATCCCTTGGAACCCTAAAGCTGTTCTTTGCAGTCTCCTCCTTTCAGGCTGGGCTCCGGCAGCGCATGTCGCAGTCTGTACGGCGGATATGTGAAGTGGAACATGGGGCAGGTGAGGGTTGCCGCCGTTTCCATGTGTCAAATGTGCTTCTTGTTTCAGTTTGTTGCTTTTCATTGCCAGTCCAACTCCTTACTCGAGGCGTTTGTTCCCGTGGTGATTTCTTTCCAATGCTTGCGTTGAAAGTTATGGAATGTAGGAGACTCTCATATTTGAAAATGGACATGCGTTCATGCATGCATGCATGATGATGTTGCTGACGCATGGCATGCATGCATGCATGGCAGGCTGAGGACGGCCACGATAGCATCGCGGAGCAAGTGGCGGAGCACTCCCATTGGCCGAACATGCGCATCATCATCGCTGTTGTGAGTGCCTGCCCCGACATCATCATCATCATCATCATCATCATCACCGCTTGTATCATCATCATCATCATCATCATTGCCAACATCATCGACTCCGAGATCATGGACATCATTGTTTTTTTGGCATTTCTAGCGTGCTTAAGTGTACCGTGTTCTATGCGTGCAGGTGAGTGACCGACAGAAGGAGACGAGCAGCACTGCAGGAATGGAGGAGACGGTGCGAACATCACCGCTTCTCCATTATAGAGCAAAGGTGAGAGGGAGGGGGAAGGGGAGGAGAGGAAAAGGAAAAGGAGAAAAGGTGATAGAGTGAGAGTGGGGGGAAGAAGAGGAGGAGAGGCATGAAGATGGGAAATGCCAAGAGGCAGAGAGCAGATCTGAAGCCGCAAATAATAATCTAAATCTAAATAAGCACTCAATCTTCAGAACTTAAAGAATTTGAGGCCAAACTTAACGAATGGCTCACTCTCTAGATTGGAGTAAACCTGCACTGAACTTGGAAAGAACAAACTTGTCAAAAAACTGAAAACCAAGTTTCTGTAAAAACGTCAGCTCTTATCCATTCTCTTCTCGCTGAAGCAAATCGGAGGAGGCTGCTTGCAGGAAGTTGTCCCCAAAAGACTCCAAGAAATGGAAACTGCCATTTCCAAGTGTGATTTTGCAAATTTTGCTCGACTTACATGTGCCGACAGTAACCAGTTCCATGCCACGTGTCTTGATACCGCGCCTCCAATATTCTACCTCACGGATACTTCACGCAGGCATGTTGCAACTGCTCACATGGAATGGGGTTTTAGGGTTTAGGGTCTAACGAGTTTCAGATTTTAAGCCATTTTTATGATTTGTAAAATTTGCAGTTTTCTTCGGTTTTCAGTTAAGCAGCAGTCAGTAGTCACTTACGGAATCCTTGTGGTAAATGTGCGTTGGTTGGAAATTGCGTTGCAGGATAATTGGTATTGTGGAAAGATGGAACAAATTCCGGGGTGAGCCCGTGGTAAGCAGAATACTGCAAACCTTAGTTTCTCTCCTGAACCCCCTTTCTTTGTTAAGGCATTTTAGGGTTTAGGCGTTCTTTAATCCCACTTAAATTTGGCTCATCAAGATCATTTTTTGGATCTTCTGAGTTTGGTAATACTGGTTATGGAATTTTGCGTGTATTTTCTGTTTTAGGGTTTACATGCTTTTTATGATTTTGTGGCGTTTGTTTCTGAGATTGCTTTTTCCTCCCCCTCCCCCCCCTTTTTTTTTTTTTTTTTCAGGCTGCATATACATTCGACGCCGGCCCAAATGCGGTGATTTTTGTCCGCAGTGAAGACGAAAGTCAGCTGCTCAATCGACTCCTTTACCATTTTCCGCCCCCCGCAGAGCAGCCCATTTCTAAGTGCGTTTTTCTTTTTCAATTTCTTTCGGCATTCGTTAATCATTTGTTTCTCAATTTCATTTTAGCAATTGAGAATTACAGCCAATCTTGTCTCTCGGCGGGTTTCACCTGAGTCGTGCTGAAGCACACCTCTATTTCTACAACTCATTCTATGTCTGATAGTTCGATGCTCGCTCCGTTGCCTCGAACGGATTAATTTCCTGTCAGTTCCGCATGGCAATTTTTTTTTTTTCCTTCCGATAATATCTGCAGCTTTGCAGCTTTTTAGGGTTTCAATATCTTTCGTTTAATCATTTTCGGGTGATTCATTGCAGGTACGTGGTTGGAGACTTGCAGCAAAACCTCCAAGGGGTGGACCTCGATGCCCTGAACCCTCCGGAGGAAATCTCTAACCCTAACCCTAACCCTAATTCCACAATGAAGTGGAAGGGAGAGCTGCAATACATTATCTGCACTCGGCCCGGAAGGGGTGCGCACGTTCTGCCGGCCAGCGAAGACTCGCTCGTTGACCTAACATCCGGCCTTCCAATAGAGGTTAAAAATTAGGGTTAGGGTTTAGGGTTTAGGGTTCAGGGTTTAGGATCTAGAAAGTGCTTTGGGTTCCCGGGTGCAGGAGTTAAGGCTTTAGGGTTTCAGGACCTGAAGATTCCGAGGGGAGGTTGTTCTTGATTTTGGTGGTTTGGAGATTTAGGTTTGCTGAGGTTAAAGGTAAGGCGAGGATTCATGATTCTTTTGGGGTTCAGAACGTACAGAAGTCTAGGGTTCTGAGGTTTTCGATTATTTTTAGGTGTTTTTGGGGGTTTATTTCAGAGGGTCAATGCGAAAATTGGATCATTTGTTATTTTTTAGAAACGAGAATAAAATTCTACTTTCAAATGAGCGAAGAGTGACGGCAGAAGGCGCATTGCTTGCGTGCATTGTTCCTCCATCGATGCTCAATCAAATGGCTTTTACCTATGCTTCCTTCGACCCATGCATGCGTGCATGCATGCATGGGTCCATCCCAGCATCGACGCATGGCCGGCCCCTTCCAGAGGAAAGAAAGGCCAAACCATGTGCGTTTGGCGACTTGTGGAACGTAAAGTGCGCTAACGGCACACCGAAGGAGGTTGAAGACATCGCGGACACCGACCTACCTGGGGTCTCTAGGTATCTAAGGGCACCCCTCGGCGCGCTAAGCGCACCACCCGTACGGACCCAGGCCACCCCTCGGAGGACCAAAAGCAAAAAGGGAGGGGGGGAGGGGGAAAAGGGGGAAAAGCAAAAAGGGGGGGGGGGGGGGGTTTCCGGTGCGATACGATACTGTTCGATACGATACGAAAAGTTATGATTATATACGATACGGTGCGATACGATGCGGCAAGGTGCTGTTCCAGTCTCTGTATGAAGGGAAATTGCAGATGAGAACTTGTGGCTGTTCTGTCAGCACTCGCCGCACATTGTTCACTTTACGTCGTGAGCGTCAATTTGTTGTTCATATTCTTTGAATGTGTTGCTAGGGAAAATGTACACTTCAAATCATGGTTACCATGTGCATACATGCATGCATGCATGCAGGCATGGCCATGTATGCGGCATGGCGCAAACCCAAATAGGGAGGGATTTCTGACGGGCCGAGTTTTAGAAATCAGGGTTCAGAGTGCAGGAGGAGGGTTAAAGGATCTCAACTTCGGGGATGGAAGTGGCAACTAAAACCAACTTAAAAAAAAACTAAAAGGATTCGAATTTTACTACTCGACTTCCCTTTTTAATAGACGTTTTTTAACAAAGATTTCCATGCAACCAACACATGGACCTTCCAAGTGCTCAAACAGAAACTGGACCACGCCGTTCGATGCTGAAACGCAGACACAGTCATCGTTACAGTTGCAGTTCCAGTTACAGCCACATACCGAAGGGAAGAGAGCCGCCGCCATGGAGGGCCGCAGATGCTTGCAGGCGCGGAGCATATTCCCTATGGGAGGGCGGGCCGGCCTCGGGGGGGGCGCGCTGGGAATTAGGGTTAGGGTTAGGGTTAAAGGGCGCGCAGGGGGGCGGGGGTTCAGAGGGCGGGGCAGGGCCGGCCTCGGGGAGGGCGGTGAGGGGGGGCTTTGGGCGCGCGGAGGAGGGCTTGAAGGCGAAGCATGGAGTGAGGAATGCTGCGGAGCTGCAGGGGAGGGGCTCTTCTGCGTGTAAACTCTCTCTCTCTCTCTCTCTCTCTCTCTCTCTCTCTCTCTCTCTCACTCTCTCTCTCTCTCTCTCTCTCTCTCTTTATCTCTCTCTCTCTCTCTCTCTCTCTCTCGCTCTCTCTTGGACCCCCGTCTCTCTTCTCGTCCCCTTTTTTCTCTCTCCCTTCTCCTCTCCCTCTCTCTCCCCACCGACGCGTTTTTTCGTATTGAATTTGAGAGACTACACGAGTAATAATTTATTGTTTCTTAAAGGAGAAACGATATGCAGTTCAAATATCTTCTTTTTTCACCCTTTTCTCCATCTGAAAGTGAATAAGCTGCTGGGCAGGGGGGCCTGAAGCAGGCGGAAGTTCTTTATAGATTTTTCAAATCTGGCCCCCAAAGCAAGTGTTTTTTCCCAGCACCATTTTTCGCAGCAAGGCGCATCATGACCTCCTTTAAAGAGGAGAATAATTCTTTGTCGGGCAGCGAAATTGTTTCCGGGCAGAGCATCCAAGAAAGAATGAGAGCATTTTGGGGTGGTGAGCTTTCTCTTTCCTCCATTTCTCCTTCGCTTTGGGTTTTCCCTCGCCCTTAATTTTTATTTTCTTTTTCAAATTGCCCGTTTTTTCACTTTCTTCTTAATAATTTATCCTTCTGGGTTTAGCTGTGGTCTTGCAGGCGCTGCCGTTGCTCCGAACGGAAACCGTCGGCTTGTTGTGGTGGGCCACCGCGGAATGGGGATGAACACGGAACCGTCGGAGACTACGGAGTCACGAGTTTCTATCCGTGAAAATACAGTTCTGTCGTTTAACACGGCAGGAGAAAATGGAGCAGATTTTGTGGAATTTGATGTACAGGTGAAATCTTCTTTTTGAGTTAAATTCAGAGCCTGGTATTCCTTCCCCTCCCCATCCTTTCCCCCCCCTCTTTCTCTCTCTCTCACCCTCTCTCCCTCCCTTTTTCTTTTGCTTATTTTCCTGTTTGCCGTCTGTGGACTGCATGGAGCTGTTCTCATTTTGGCTGCTATCGGATTATGGAACGGAGGGGTTCAGGTTACATGTGATGGTCACGCCGTGCTGTTCCATGATGACTTGATTTTAACGGCAGACGGAGCAGCGAAAAAAATAAGAGATCTCACTTTAGAGGAATTCCGGGGGATTGGTCCGCAAAGTGATCCGACCAAAGTGAGTCTTCTCCCTAAATGCATTTTAAGTAATCCGCAAGCCGGGACCCTTAATCAACGCTGACGTTGAAAGTTGAACCCGTTCACTTCGATCCAAAACCCTAACCTAAATAGTAAAACCTAGCCCTATGCCTTCAGATAATTGCTCCATCCTCATTCATTCCCCTAAACCCTAACCCTAACTCCTCAATACTTAACCCTAACCCGAAGCTCTCAAGCCTTACCCTAAATCCCTCAATACCTAACCCCAATCCCCCATCAAACCTAACCCTAACCCCTGAACCCTAACTTGAACCCCTCAGCCCTAACCCGAGCCCCCCAACCCTAACCCTAATCCCTCAACCTTAACCCTAATCCCTCAAACCTAACCCTAATCCCTCAACCCTAACCCTAATCCCTCAACCCTAACCCTAACCCCTCAACCCTAACCCTAATTCCATCCCCCTGCCCCTGTAACTGCTCAGAGCGGCCGGGCGCTGCTGCGGCGCAGAAGAGACGGCGCGACGGCCACGTGGCAAGTGGACGTGGAGGCGCCACTTGGCACTCTGGAGGAGGCCTTCGCACGTGTGGGCGGCCACGTGGGGTTCAATGTGGAGGTGAAGTTCGCGGAGGAGGAGGCGGAGGAGGGGGAGGTGGCGCGCATGCTGGAGGCGATCCTCAAGGTGTGGGAGGGGGATTGTCCCTCTCTGGCAACTCTCTCTCTCTCTCTCTCTCTTTCTCTCTACCTTTCCTCTCGCTCTCTCCCTCTTTCTCGTTCCACTCCCACCCTGTGTTCGTCGGTCCGTCCCTCCCCCGCTTTTCCTCCTTTTCTCCTGTATTTGTCTTTCCTCTCTCCCACTCTCCCTCTCTCTCTCTCTCGCTCTCTCTCTTTCATTCCTTCCCGTTCCTTGTTTCACTTTCCGTCTCCTGTTTACACCACTTTCCAAGTTTCAATACTGTCTCTGCTCGATTCGAATTTCCGGAGTCGTCTTACTTCTTTTCTAAGCCGAGTGCAGAATGTTAAGAGTTTTATCATCCCCCCCTTCTTTGTTTTCTTTTTTTCCTTTCGCAGACTGTGGATAAATTCTGCAATGGTCGCAAGCTGTATTTCTCAAGCTTTAATCCGGACGCTGTGATTCAACTGAAGCAGCGGCAGTCGAAGTACCCTGTAAGCACAAGACTGAGTTATAAGTAGACTGCGAATCATGTATCACTTCATTTTTATTCTCTTCTTCATTCAACCGGAGTAGATCCCCTCCCCCCCCCCCCCTCAACAGAAAAAATTGAGCCCTTTTTTCATTTTTTTCCCCACTGCGCACCAAACATTTGCAGGTGTTATTTCTCACGGAAGGCGGAGTGCATGTGCATAAAGATGAGAGGCTGAATTCCATTCGAGCTGCGATCGAGCTCTGTCAGAAGAGTAAGTCCCTTTTCTGGCTCTCTCCTCCTATCTCTCTCTCTCTCTCTCTCTTTTTCTCTCTCTCCTCTCTCTCTCTCTCTCTTTCTCTCTCTCCTCTCTTTCTCTCTCTCTCTCCCTCTCTCTCTCTCTCAAACTCTCTCTTTCTCAATCTCTCTCTCTCTCTCTCTCAAACTCTCTCTCTTTCTCAATCTCTCTCTCTCTCTCTCTCTTTCTCGCTCATCTCCAGTCTCCCTTTCTGTACCAATCACGGACCTCCTCCCTCATATTATTTTTGCAGACATGTTGGAGGGCATTGTGTCCGACGTGGCCGCCCTGCTGCCCGCCAGCTGGCAGGCGGAGGCAGTGAAGGCGGCGGGCCTGCAGCTGCTCACGTACGGCAGCGCTAAGTCAGTGCACAAAAGCGCATTTCCCCTTGTAAAATTAATTAATTTTATCCCTTTTGGTCATTTAGCTTTGTTTCTTTTTTTGATTCACGTTTTCTCTAATAAGATGTTTCAATGATGTTAAGTATACTAAGAAGTTCTTTTTTTTTTTTTTTGGTTGGGGGGGGGGGGGGGGGGGGGGGG
>CM074813.1:888092-899194 GCA_037447605.1 Zygnema circumcarinatum | reverse complement strand
GGGGGTGGGGAGGAGAGAGCAGCAATGAAGTGGAGGCGATTGTTGCGCAGTACTCGTTTGGAGTGGACGGTGCCATTGTTGATGACGTGGCAGGGATGGTGAAGGCTGCAAGGGGAGCCGTTCCCCAGTGAGGAACTGAAACCAGTTGCAGGTTGCAGTTTCAGTCACGTTTCAGTTCCAGTTTTGATCTAAGATCTGGATGCCGTTTTCAAGAGATGGTTTTGGGCATTTCTGAAGTAGTATACAAGTCATAAGTCAATGTTGTAAGTTGCCCATTTGTAAATTGTTTTCGTGAGTTTTCTGTTTCCTTACTCTCTCCCCTTAATTTGCTTTTGGCAAACATAACTGCTTGTCAATTGAACTGTGCATTGATAGAAAAGTTCCCTTTCAGTAAAAGTTGCGGTTTTTTCTCTATTTACAAACTTTGCCAGAACAACTTCAAAGCAGAACCCTAAAACGAAAACCTGCGGTTGCACATGTACACAAGCTCCCAAAAAACTTTCCAAAAGACTATCATACACAGTCGAAGGACCATTCCGTTGAAAACCGTTACCGTTCCAGTTTCTGTTGTTCCCAACAGAATACCGTTGCCCATTCACAGCATCACAGTTTCGGTCCCTTGTAGTCGTATTTTCCAACAGGGAACAGCGCTTCCATGCTGCAAACAGTAAAACAAAAAAAACGCCAAAATCAATGATCAAAAGAGAACCTCAAAATAAGAAAAAAAAACTCTTGCAAGCTCTAAAGTCCCTGGGTTCAGGGCTTCAGGGTTTAGGGTTTTAGGGTTTAGGGTTTTTAGGGTTTAGGGTTTTTAGGTTTAGGGTTTTAAGGTTGAGGGTTTTAGCGTTTAGGGTTTTAGCCCCATAACCCTAATTTTTGCTGCTGACCTCGCTCCCAGTTCTTGAATGATGTCGGTGGTGACGGCGCTGCGCCCATATTTAATGAACGCGGGCAGGGCCGAGCGGCGGACCAATAGGGAGCCGGCATACGCCGCGGCCACCGCGGCGGATTTTCCGGAAAAAACTTGGCGCAAGTTTTTGGTTTCTTCGGTCTCTTCCGGAGAATTTTTGTAAAATGTGTTCGCCCAGGCGAGAAAGACAGCCGTGCTGCGAAATATTACGAGGGCTTTAGAGCTTCGGGATTAGAATATAGGGTTTTAGTGTTCAGCGGCTGGGGTTTAGGGTTTAGGGTTTAAGGATTCAGGTTTGATTTTAGGGTTCAGCGACTGGGGTTTAGGTTTTAGGGATTCAGTTTGGGGTTTGAAAGCTTCGGGTTTAAGGTTTAGGGTTTGGTTTGGGGTCTTAGAAATTAGGGTTTAGTGTTACGGGTTTTAGGATTTAAGGTTTTAGGGTTCGGGTTCGGGTTCGGGATTTCAGGCTTTAGGGTTTTGGGGTTTGGGTGAGATTCTAGGGTTCTGGAGTTTTACCTTTTTTGGTGTTTTGCGGTTTCGGCTTTTTCTGATGTTCCAGGTTTCAGGAGAGCTTGAAGGGTTTAGGGTTTTGGAATCTCTTGGATTTTGACAAACCGCAATATGAAGAAAAAAATGGAGCTTGAAAAATGGGAGGGATTACCTTCCGGCGAGAATGTCGCCCTGTCCTCCACATCTTCGCGGCGATCCGAACAGGTCATTTTCCACAACTGGGCTCCAAAAAAAAAAAAAACAAAAAAAACCCCATGGAGAGTTGAGATCAATAATGGACTATGACAAGGAAAAGAAAAAGTTGAGGGACAAAAAGTGGGGTGAGTGGAAAGAAAAAATCGAGAAAAAGGGGGGCTCTAAAAGAAAAATTGTGAATAAAATCCGTACCGATATGTCCGTCGCTGATGAGATCCACCGCCCCCTTTTGTAAAATGGTCACATTTCCCAAACTGCCCGTCCCAAAAAAAAAAAATGAAAAATATCCGTTCCCGCCTCCAAAAAAAAAAAGGAGTAAACAGCTTTAAACGGAATTCTCCCCCAAACGACCTAAACCTCTAAATCCCTAGAGGACCCGAAAACCCCAAAACCCAAAATAACAAAAAGGGGGGAAATCACACCACCTTACTGCCAATTTTTTAAGCTGCCCGTGAGAATTTTCGCTGCCCGCATTTTCACCGGGATCGCGATTGGCTGCGGCTGCGAGCAATCGCCGCCGTTCGTTCACATTTGGAGTGAGCACCGCGAGGGGGTATCCGGAGACGAGCTCTGATTGGTCGGAAATTATGGAAAGACCGTCCTGGAACCAATCAGAAAAATGGGGTATAAGGGTCGAAAGGTGGAACCAGTCAGAGAAAAACAAAACACAGAAAATTAAGTGAAAAAATGAAATTTTTATGTGAACCTAAAAAGTGTTCATAACCATTTTTTATTTCCTTTTGCTGGAAACAAGGAAAGAAAAACACATGAAAGGAAAGTTTACCCCGTCGATGACCATGGGAATGTTCGCCTTTCGGGCGTCTTTCATGACCTGCACCACACACTCCTGCACAGGAGGGAGAGAGGGAGAGAGAGTGAGAGAGGGAGAGAGCGAGAGAGAGAGGGAGAGGGGGAGAGAGAGAGCAAGGAGAGAGAGAGGAGAGAGAGGAGAGAGAGGAGAGAGAGGAGAGAGAGGAGAGAGAGGGGGGAGAGCGGCAGAGAGAGAGAGGAGGGAAGAAGAGAGACAGAGTGGGGAAGAGTGATAGTGGGAAGGGCGGGAGGGAGAGAGAGAGCTAGTGCGTGTGTGAGAGAGGCGAGAGGGAGGCGGAGGGAGAGAGTCGCAAGAAAGAGAGGGAGAGGAGAACCTTCACGCCAAGATAACTCATTAAGAACCTACATATAAATAAAGCATCCCTAAAAGGGGAATAAAAAAGGGGGGAAGGGAAAGCGATTCTTTGTTAAAACTGAAACTGAGTTCCGATCCGCACCGTGAGAAGAGGATCTCGGCCGAGGCCCGGACCAATCACAATGCAGTCAAATCTGGGAAGCCATTTTCGTATTTCCGCGTTGACTTCGTTGACCAGCTTCACTTTTTCATCTCCGTCCACTCTGAAACCATCCCAAAAACAAAAAAACAAAAAAAAAACACACACGCATAAAAAAATGGAAAGAAAGAGACAACTCGCAATCGTTTGCTTTTGCAAACTCAGCGCCTTTCGGAAAAATTCAGATTTAGGGATCAGTTTGGAGCCTTCAACCAGTGGACATTTTCGAACAGGATTTCAGAGCATGAGCAATGGTTTAAGGCTTACAAGGGTTTAGGGTTTAGAGTAAGGCTTTAGGGTTTAGGGTAGGGGTAGGGTTAGGGTTACGGATTAGGGTTTAGGGTTTAGGGTTGAGAGTTAGGGTTTAGGGTTTAGAGTTAGGGTTTAGGGTTTAGAGTTAGGGTTTAGGGTTTAGGATTAGGGTTTAGGGTTTAGAGTTAGGGTTTAGGGTTTAGAGTTAGGGTTTAGGGTTTAGAGTTAGGGTTTAGGGTTTAGAGTTAGGGTTTAGGGTTTAGAGTTTAGAGAGAGGATGCACGATGAGCTCCGGACTGTAACTTTTTATGACCGGCGCTGCCTCCTTTGAACAGAACACGTGGGACAAGTCTGCGCCCTGCGCCGGGGGGGGGGACTGGAGTGGGGACTAGGGGTCTAGGGGTCTAGGGGTCTAGGGGTCTAGGGTATAGGGGTATAGGGGTTAGGGTGTAGGGTTTACGGTTTTAGGGGGACTTAGAGGGAATACGGGCAGTGAAAAGTGAGGGTTGAGTATTTCGAGCGGGCTTTGTTGGGGTTTTAGGGTTAAAGGCAGACCGTTTTCAGCGCAGAAATGGCGGCGAAATAAGGCGCTCCCGTGTACTCCCGGCAGCCTCCGATGACTGCGATCTTGCCTGCATGCAAAAAACTTAAACCCCAATAAATTAGAAAGGAAAAAAGAAAAAGGGCTTGAGGAGTAAAGATTTCTAGGTTTGTCCAGCCTTTTCAACAAATTTAACCTCTAAGAACCTCTTGAACATTCACATAAATCCTATTTGAAAGAACTTTAAAAAAATTCAAACCTGCCTTAAACCCTACTCTAGCCTTCAACTCCATACATTTCAGGCTGGTCAGAGAAACTATGGACCGCCTACTAGTTTTGACCATACGGCCTAAACCCTAACCCAAACCCATAAACCCTAAAACCCCAACCCTGAACCTTAAACCCTAAACCCTAACCCTAGACCCTAAAACCCTAAACCCTTAAAACCCTGAACCTACACCCTAAACCCTCCAGCTTAACCCTAAAAACCCTAAAGCCCTTAAACCCTAAACCCCAGCCCCTGCGCCCACCTGCCTGCCCCTTGTGCTTGCCCTGCGACAGTTCCGGCACGAACTTCCGAATGGCCTTCACCGCCTCTTCCATGGTCACAGTTTCCGGTCCATTCCGTTCCGTTTCAGGGGAGCGTGCCATAGCGCCGTGGAACGGTCTCCCTGTGCCAAATTGCGTTTGATTTTGTGTGGATTTCTTGGGAACGAATTTTGCGGAAGAAATAAATGAGGTTTTAGGGCTTGCTTGGAAGGAGGGGAGGAGAGCGGCTCTCCCGGTGACCGAGAACATAGAGAAAAAAAAAAAAAAAAACCCCAGCCCTAAAACCCTTAGCCCTAATACGGCAACAGTTTCTGAGCCCTGGGTTTGGAAAAAAATTTAGGTTTCAAATCTGGACTTCACCCATAGTGGTTTTGAAGTTTTGAGATCCTGATTTTTTGTTTCTTGTTTTAGCCGATGTGAACGGATATGATACGCCAAAGATTTGATTCGTATCTGAACCTGTCATATCTGACGTGTCAGATCCGTCGCCAATGACTGCCTCGCGATCTCCATAATCTCGTAGAATCTTTCAGATACGAAGAATCTCAGGTCAGACGTCACCGTCGTACGGTCGCCAAACCGGGCAGCGGAAAGGAGGCACAAACCGACAAGGGCGGGATGCGCGGGTGTCGGCAGATGCACCTCCCCCGCTCCGCGCTAAGAACCTAGATCGGATCGCCGCACTTGTGGCGCAGCGCCACGTGGACGCGAAGTGCCACGTGGAGGCGGACTGCTCGCCATCGGCAGCTCCACAAATGGATTAAAGGGACAGCTGCGTAGCTGCCGTTCTAGAAGGGCCAGCCGAGAGAGCGCGCGCGAGAGAGAGAGAAAGAGGGCGAGAGAGGGGGAGATAAGTGGGGGGGCGAGAGGGAGAGAGAGAGGGGAGAGGGAGAGGGAGAGAGGGGTGAGGGAGAGGGGTGAGAGAGAGGGGGAGATAGGGGAGAGTGAGGGAGAGACGGGAAAGTGGGGGAGAGAGGGAGACAGAGGGAGAGTGGAGAGGGAGATGGGTTGAGAGGGAGAGGGGGAGAGAGGGAGAGAGGGAGAGAGAGAGGGAAGTGGAGAGAGGGAGAGAGAGGAGAGAGAGGAGAGAGGGAGCAATGGCTGGGAAGGGAATGAGGCGGGCGGTCGCTGGGCTCTGCGCTGCGTTGCTCCCGTCCTTGCTGCCCGTGCGGTTAGTCATTTTCTTTTTTTGGCCAAGTCGCCAATTATCCTAACCAAACCAACTGATTAGGGGAAGGAAAATGATAATTTTGCCCCCAACACACAAGGCAGCCCATTTTCAAGATCTTGAAAGTTCATATCATTGTTTATTCACAAAAGAATTCTGCCACACTATGCGATAGACTGCACACACTTCCACCAACAAAACGAGCTGCATGGATCTTGAGTTCAGTCTAACTGCCAGTTACAGTCAGGCGACGCTTGTACCGTTCCACGCTGGAACGGAGCTCCATGCCAACGCTACCGCCTGTCACGTCACGCCCCGCCGAGTGTAGCGTCATCTCAACATGTCACGTATTGTCATGTTACGCTTTAGGTCCGCATGAGCGTTAAGGGCAGTGTCTCATGCGCCGTCTGCATCAGATGAGAGCTGAGAGCTGAGCTCGAATTTTATCAACATTAAGTTACACGTTTAGGGTTCTCCCTTTTACTGATCAGAAGACTCAAGCAACAGCATTCATTGACTGTGATGACCTATTTGTCTGCAAAAAAGAAACTCCATGCTTCAAACTTAAAAAAAGAGGCAGACCATTTTCCCTTCACAAAGTGCAGGCTGCAACGTACCCAAGGCGAAGAAGCCCCTTCAGGAGAATCTGCAGCTCCGCTTTGAGCCTTTTTGGGCGAGTCAAAACTGACCACCACTCGAACCTCGTACTCTATGGAGAACATCCTGCATCGGAAATTTGTCCATGAAGAATGAAGAAAGTTCAAAAACAAAAGAAAGACCACACAGAAAGAGCAAACCGCGAGAAAAGTTTGACATACGATGGTTCTGCTAAAGCATAAAAGCTGGTGCCGCAAGAAATAAACAATA
Organism: Zygnema circumcarinatum; assembly: GCA_037447605.1. NCBI lineage: Eukaryota > Viridiplantae > Streptophyta > Zygnematophyceae > Zygnematales > Zygnemataceae > Zygnema > Zygnema circumcarinatum. Next base: position 892,877 of record CM074813.1, on the reverse strand, counting down.
CACAGGTCAAATGTCAAAGACCCCAAAACCTATACTCTCGAGTTCAAGAAATCTGACTTGGTGTTTAAAGAGCTAAAATTATGCGTACGATTTAAGCTGGATACCTAGTGTCATTCCACGCAAGAAAGCCTCTTTGTTGATATGGAATATTTGTAGCTACCAAAGTTTCAAGCAGCCTTTTGCATCATCATTCGTTCAGAGTCTTCAGGCTTTCAAAGAACCACATGGAACTTGAGGAATTTGAATTGCAGTAGTATAATGTAAGAGTAATATAGAGCTTTAGGGACGGCGAAGTTACTCCGCTTTCACAGTCGGGCACGTGAAGAGGCGAGGGAGGATGACGTGGACCGGCATGGCCAGATTTCTACACACATCTCCATCGGCAATCTGCACACACACACTAACCCTAAAACATGAAATCATCAACGGAAGGGGGGAAGGGGGGAAGGGGGGAAGGAAGGAAGTGGGGAAGGGGGAAGGGGGGAAGGGGGAAGGGGGAAGGGGGAAGGGGGAAGGGGGAAGGGGGAAGGGGGAAGGGGGAAGGGGGAAGGGGGAAGGAAGGAAGTGGGGAAGGGGGGAAGGAGGGAAGGGGGGAGGAGAGGGAATGAGAGGAGGGAGCGGAGCGGGAGATGGAGAGGAGGCGAAGGAGCGGGAGTCGGAGGGGGGAAGGGAGAAGAATGAGAGGAGAGTTAGAGGAGAGGGAGAGGGAGAGGGAGAGCGAGAGGGAGAGGGAGGATAGAGGATGGAAAGTGAGGAGTGTAACCCCAAATAACAGAGAGATTACAAGAAAAATATTACAGTAGCAGCCTACCTGAGTGCTTTGAATTTCACTGCTTTCCCTCGCTGTCTTCTCTCCCAAAACAAGCGTTTCCACTCGCATGAGTTTAACATCGATTGAGCGAATTGGAGTGGATCCAGAGTCCACCGAAATGTGTCCGGTCAACGGCTCAGAAATGGAACACTTGGTGGCCATTGAACCAGATATTCTGAATCCACCTAGAAGCAAAGTCAGGATCCACAATTTGGGGGAGTAAGGAATGTTGAACTGTCAGAGAATGGCATCAAGGAAAACATTTAAAGTTCTACTCTTGGGAAACCTGATTGCCAATGTCTTTCACGCATCTACACTCTCTCTTCCACAAACATAAATTCCATAACCTCTTCTCATGCACGATTTTTCGCACTCCCTCCCTCTCTCACTCGCTTCTTCCCTCACCCCAATAATACCTATATCCCGTCTCCCTCCCTCTAATAACTCCCTTTCTACTCTAACCCCAAAAATGAAATCACTGACATTCAACACTTAAAAGGTAGTGAATTTAAACTCGCAAAACTCCCTAAAGCCCTCCAACGCTCCAATCTCTACAACCCCTCAGTTTAGTTACGACAGTCATAAGAAAGCAGATTCACCGTTGCGCACAACGGAATCGAGCGCATGTTTCTGCGTGTCCGGCGTAATGACGAATTTCACCACCGCTCCGTTGTCTGGAACTGGCCCTCCAGAACCTGCAGACGCAAAAAGAGAGCGAGAGAGAGAGAGAGAGAGAGAGAGAGAGAGAAAGAGAGAGAGAGAGAGAGAGAGAGAGAGAGAGAGAGAGAGAGAGAGAGAGAGAGAGAGAGAGAGAGAGAGCGAGAGAGAGGGCGAATAAGGGGAAAAGTGGAGAGAGTGGGAAACGGGATAGTGGGAAAGTAAGAATCAGTGCGAAATAAGTCCAGGCAGCAGTACGATAATAGGGTAGAAAAAAGGATAATAGAAAAAAGGAAAAAAACCAGTGTACCTTGTTTTCCTTCAACAATAAATTCGCAGGTTGAAGTTAAGGGCTTTTGAAGCATCCCTCGATAAATTTCAGCTACGATCAAATACTGCTCCCCCGCGGCCCCCAAATTTGGAAACAACATTCTTAAAATTAGATTGAATTCTAAACATGTTTTCACTCGAAGCCCTCGAAACATCTGACAATAAAGACTCTGAAACTCTTGAAATTTAGTGAAGTATTGAGCTAAGGCAGAAGTCAACAAAGAAGAAGATAAAAGTCAACAGAAGCAAGGGCAGAAGTCAACAGAGACTAAGAAGTCAACGCCTACCTGAACTGTGATGCAATATCCGTGATAGGTCTCATACAGGCCAGTGCCATTCTCTCCCTTAGAGTCGAGTAGAAAGCTAAAAGGTATCTGTCCCGCTCAGATAATTTTTTTTTAGCAAAAAATCAAAACCTCAAAATAACAACAGCATCCAAGATGCTGGTAGAAGCTAAAAAAAGAATGCAATTAGAGAGTAAAAAAACATCACTATGTCCATAGAAGAATTTCAGAAGGTATCGTTTGAATCATGCAAGTCGACATCTGTACTTACATGCACACCACATTTAGGGTTTTAGATTTGTGAGAGAGGGGAGAGAGGGGAGATAGGGAGAGAGAGAAGGAGAGAGAGAGAGAGAGCGCAGTTACGAGCAATCATAGTAGACAGGTTCCATTCATATCATAGTTAAGATTTTTTTAGGAGTAAGGATACAAATGGCAAGAAAAAGACCGTGAGAACCATGAAAACTCTTCTTATCGAGAATTACTGTCGGTTCAATAAACTAAGGGGGAAAGTGAACTGACACTGATTCAGTAGAACAGAGCGAGCACATAGAACGCCGCTCACCTCCGTGCGCCCTTCCGGAAGCTTCCCCGGCGGACTGAGCTCAACGGTTCTATGGCTGCCTTCATCCCCTGTGCGAAGCAGTAAGTCGAATTTTTCGAGTAGGAAAATTCTTAGGCAAAATATTTAAACACGAACTTATGAAAAGCGTGAAACTAAAAACCTGGGAAACTGAAAATTTAAATGTTTTTTGCAAAAAAGTAAACGAAAGTAACTCTTAGCTTTAGGAGTTTAAAACTTTTAGGGTTTGGAGGGTTTCTGAGATTCTCTGGAAGGATTGCGCTGTGTTTTGGAAAAAAAAAAAAAAGGGGGGTCCTTCAAACCTAAAAGCGATTTAAAATAGTAAAAAAAGGAAGACAGGAAATGATCCTTACAATAACTGAACGGGTTTCAAGGAACTGTATAAAGCGTCCAAGACGCGTGTGCTCGCGCCTCCCGTCTGCGTTCAAGTACGGAAATATATTGAAATGTAAGTTTCAACCCTATACCCCAAACCTTAAACCCTAACCGTCACATCCTAGACCCTACACCCTTCACCCTACACCCTACACCCGACACCCTACACCCTCCGCCCTAAACCCCACACCCTAAACCCTAAACCTAACCCTACACTCTGGCTCCCCCTCCTAGCACACCTGCAGCTCGACGCTCCCCGTGATAGCGAGCTTGACGCCGCCATGGCTGAGTGCCACGGGAAGCTTCGCGGCGAGGAAGCCGGCCACCTCCTCCTGCGCGCCCCCCGGAACGTGCGCACATGAGAGCCACGCGTCCCCTTCACATGCGCCAAATGTTTCACAGTTCAGAAATTTAAACGCAACAGGGAACTGGCCACGGAACTGGAACTGACTCCAGGGACATGGATACGGTCCGCGCGCTCCAGCTTCACCTCCAGGCCCGCCATGGCCGGCGAGCTCCGCGGACGGACGTCTCGGTCGTCTGGAACCGAAAGGTGCTGACTGGGCACTCGAGAATAGGGCTGGCAAAAGTCCGTACAAGGGACTTCTAGAATTGGAGAATGATACTGCACCCCCTATTTTAGATATCCCATCCCCTTCTTTTTTGAAAAAAATGCCCTCCAATTTTGGTTACCCCGCCCCCTATTTTTGATATTTCACCCCCATATTTTGGATATCCCACCCCCTCCCCCTGTCTCTCCTTTTCACTACTTATCCCGGAGCGTACTAAATTCCTGAATTTCCTGAATTTAGTATGCTAAAAGTCAAAGTTTCGTGTACGAAGTCTGGTCGGGATCGACGGCTCCGCCGTACACAGCCGTACCGAAATGCGTACAGTACCAAATGCTTGTTTCGCCCGACAGGGTGACGAAATTGATTTGGCTATGTGTTAAGTCTGATCCCCCCTATTGTGCAACAAAAGAAAAGGGGATTTGCATTGATCTGACGATGGTGAGGCCATCAAATGAACATGGACGAAGTCAATAGGGAAACCACGAGAAACTGGTCGCAAAAGATCTAAGCACAAAATAAAAAAACTAGGAGCAGAAAACTAAAATAAAAATAAAACTAAACTAGGCCTAAGCGCAAAAACGAAGCCCTTTAAGCGGGGGGGGGCGGTATATAGTTCTCCAAAATAATAAATGTCGTTCTAATATCCATCCCTACTCATGAAACCCCCTTTTTTGTACGAACTAACATGTTGATTGTACGGATACGACTGAAAGTGTACGAGTAGGAAACTTCCAGTCACATGTTTCAACAGTTTCTGGACGGAGGCGTCAAGAACGGAAATGGTACGAATCGTACACTTTCAGTCGACACGGTTTTGTACGGTATACGGAAGGAGAATTTTGACCAGTAAAGGTGTGTGCGAGACAACTGGTCCTCACTCGCATGGGGAGTTGGTGGAAGGTCAAAAAACAAAAAAAAGAAAAAAAAAAATAGGGCAAGAAATTTTCACGGAAAAACACAACATGTAGAAGCAATGTGAACTGGAGTGAAAAGCTATGTTTGAACTCGTAAAGAAAGAAAGAAAGAAATTTATCTGGACGAAAGAATTGGACGGAGAAACGCAGCAGAAGGTGAACCCTAAAAACTGGTGAAGGGTGGAGCCATGGACGGCCTGAGCTTCAAAGGCTTTCTTGATCCGTACGCGCAGAGGGGAGCGATCATGGCTTGAAGGGC
>CM074813.1:865945-876005 GCA_037447605.1 Zygnema circumcarinatum | reverse complement strand
GGGGGAGGGGGAGGGGGAGGGAGAGGGAGGAGGAGAAGGGGAGGGAGAGGAAGGGGATGTGGGAGAGAGCTACGAGCCGGACGCGTTTCTGTGGAGTTCGGAGGACATATGTGCCTCTATGGAGGCAGACATGGAGGTGATGATGGGAGGGCAAGGGCTGCATCGCACGCAGTCTGTGCATCACTTGCATTCCATGCATCATGACTTCCTGCATCAGGCGCTCGGATTCGAGGGAATCGAGGTGAAGGAGGAGATGGGGGTGGAGGGAAATGAGGGAGTGGAGGGAGAGAGAGTGATTGGGTTTGAAGAGGATGAAGAGCTGAACGAAAAGTTTGACAAGTTCGACAAATACGATATGAATATGAGGATGGAATTTGGCGACGGGTCGGAAGTGATGATGATGAAATTCGAAATGGAAATGGACCAGGAGACATCGAGCGCCGTACAGCAGAGCTCTGTCACGACAGTTGAAAAAGTCGAAGCATGCAATGATGAAGACGACGGAATCAACGAGGACAAGACAAATGCAGCAATTATTGCCACGACATTTCCCGCAAAGCTTCAGCCAAAGCCGCAGGAAAGGCCTACGGAAAGAGCCAAGGAGAGCAAGGAGAGGGAGAGGGTGAGGGAGAGGGAGAGACAGAAGGTGGGAGTCCAAGCCGACCTAGAGGGGGCAGCTTCGCAATTAAATTTGTTTGGCCGAATGGACTGCTTTGGCGACGGCGGGGGGGCCCTCGTCTGCCCCTCCCTCCGCCTCAACTATGAGGACGTCATGAGCGCGTGGTCGCACCGAGGGGGGTCGCCATGGTGCGAGGACGCGCGGGTGCTGGGGGACCAGGAGGACTCCGAGCTTTCTGACCCCTCGGTGAGAGCTCCTCTCTCTCTCTCTCTCTCTCTCGGCCTTTTTTTCTTATCTTTCTCTCTCTTCCTTGCATATCTTTCTCTCACTGTAGCTCTCGTGCAAGCAGCCGGCGAGGCGCTTTCTTGATGTCTGGCCAATGTTTGGGCCTTGCCCACTTTTCTTTGCCTGCCACTTTCACCTTCTCCTCTCTCGCTTCCTGTCCCTTCACCCTTCTCTGCCACTTGTCTCCCGCAACCTCCATTTTTCCATTCACTCCCTCTCTCGCTTCCCTTTGTTCTCGCTTTCTTCTCGCTCTCTCGCCCCCCCCCCCATTCCCCTCCCCTTCTCTCCTCATCCGTCCCTCTCCCTATCTCCCCTCTTCTCATCCCCACTCTTCCCCCCGCCCATTTCCCCTCGTCCCTCCTCTCCCCCCACCTCCTCCCCCCCAAGTCCTCTACCTTCCTTCTCCCGTGTTCCATCCACATCATCTTTACTCATCCCTTTCCTTCCCGTTCCATGCTCCTCCGTTCCGTTCCGTTCCGCTCCGTTGTGCAGGGCTGCATGGAAAACGGCGTGGTCCCGGACCTCTGCTTCGGGCTCGCCTCGGAGGGCGGCGAGCCCCCTCCCCCCTCTGAGGAGGGGCTCTCCGCGGAGGCCCGCGAGGCGCGCGTCCTGCGCTACCGCGAAAAGCGGCGGACGCGGCTCTTCTCCAAAACGGTCCGCTACGAAGTGCGGAAACTCAACGCCGAGCGGAGACCGCGCGTCAAGGTACGGAAAAAGGGGAGGAGGAGGAGGGGCAGGGGGAGGAGGAGAGGGAGGAGGAGGAGAGGAAGGAGGAGGAGAGGGAGGAGGAGAGGGAGGAGGAGAGGGAGGAGGAGGAGAGGGAGGAGGAGAGGGAGGAGGAGAGGGAGGAGGAGATGGAGGAGGAGAGGGAGGAGGAGAGGGAGGGGGAGGATCGGGAGGAGAAGGAGAGGGAGGAGGAGGAGAGGGAGGAGGAGAGGGAGGAGGAGAGGGAGGAGGAGGAGAGGGAGGAGGAGAGGGAGGAGGAGGAGAGGGAGGAGGAGAGGGAGGAGGAGGAGAGGGAGGAGGAGAGGGAGGAGGAGGAGAGGGAGGAGGAGAGGGAGGAGGAGGAGAGGGAGGAGGAGGAGAGGGAGGAGGAGGAGAGGGGGGAGGAGGAGGGGGTGGCAAAAGAAACGAGGGAGGGAGGGGAGGGCTCCAGGGTTTTGGGGGATTTTTTGTGGAGAGTAGGGTTCTGGTTTTGGACGGGGATTTGCGTTTATTTATGTGAATGTTCTCTCTCCTGGGAGGGTTGTTCGATGTTGTAGTAGTTCATATGGAGGGGTACGAATGGGCATGTTTCTAGGGGTGAACTGACTCGCCGGTTTCCTGTTTTTTGGGGACATTGCAGGGTCGGTTTGTGAAGAGAGCAGACCTGTGAAGATGACGTCATTGCTAACATCAGCAAACATGCAAACTAAATACAGATTTTTGTAGTGCTTTTGGCTTGATGCTCTAAATGAGGGCGAGTAGATTTAGCTGAGATCTCCGAAACCCTATTTTGGAGTTTTTCCGGCGGATGTTTTGAAGGTAGGAGGAGGAAGCCCACTGTTGTGGCTCTATTCGGTGTTCGTGTGCCTATAAGTATAAGCCTACTACTATAGTTTTTAAGTCTCTAAGGGCTAGGAATGTTTAGGGTTTAGGCCTTTCCTTCGGTTCAGCAATAGGGTTGAAGTATGTCCAATATTTTGTGTCCACTCTCTCTCTCTCTCTCTCTCTCTCTCTCTCTCTCTCTCTCTCTCTCTCTCTCTCTCTCGCTCGCTCTTTCTTTTCCCTGTTTGTTTTGTGTGTGTGATTTATTATTATTCTATTTTTGGGGAAAAACAAGGCTATTCCCTCCTGTAGGGCAGTTTCAGTTTCCATTCGTCGAAAATAAGTCGTGGGACTTGACTTGAGTTGACTCGACTTGACTTGACCAAGAGCAGACGTAGGAAGAGATGTGGCTTCGCAGTGGCAGACTGATCGCAGGATTTGACTTCACTGTGTACATAATTTTTTCGTCAATGGAACCAGTGACCGACTTGGCTGACTCGTTGACTTTGTCTATGATCTGGTTTTCTCTCTGCATGGAGGATATACATCCATGCATACGCAATACAGTGCTATGGCATGTTCATGTATGCGTGTTTTTGCCATGTGTGTGCATGCGTGCTGCATGCTAAGGCACGTGTGCATTGTGCTTGTTCCATGTGCTGTGCGCATGTGTACTAAGTGCGTAAATGTGTGCATGCTCTGCGCCCATGTATGTGTCGCATGCATGCATCCTATGTCAGACGGCTAGTGCCACCTCGGCTATGTTTTGAAGCTTTTCATTGTCAATGCACGCTTGTCCATGGCGTTGTTGAGCCTAGGCGTAGTTTGCCGCTCCTAGCTTTTTTCGTTTTGTGCTTAGGTCCTTTGCGACCAATTCCTCGTGGTTCCCTATGCCGTTTTTGTCCATGTACATTTGATGGCCTCGCCATCCTCAGATCAATGCCAGTTTCCTCGTCGTTTGTCCATCGCTTCACGCGTGCTGCACCTGAGATGTCCTTCGTCTGTTGCACCGTAGTTGTTAAGTGATTACCGCAGTGAGGAAGTGCGTGGTCCGAACTGCATACATATAGGATTTTTAGAGTCAGAGTCCGGCCTGGAGACTTTTGGTGAGGAGGTACGCCAAAATCTCCAACATGCTTTTCAGTTTGCCACGGCAATGCTTTGGCAACATGAGTCATGCCATGCCATGCGATGCTGCGCACGTGACCGCTATGTGACAACACAACAGCATTGCAGACATGACGGCCTCCCATTCTCCAGCATCCAACAGAACCTTTCCATAGAGCTTATCTACAGGGCTACATGCCAAATTCGAACAGTTAAACGAATTTGGAAACTGCGCTGGGCTTCCATGTGACCTGTTGGAACCTGCATCTCATTATCCTCTACAAAGACTGAACTCTTGAGCCCCCACCTCCCTTCCTCTCTCTCCCTCTGCCTCACTCGCTCTCTCACACGAACTTTAAGCAAAACTATACAGCAATTTAACACTTTCACTACTACCTACAATATGCCACGTCACATCGCGTCACCCGCTGTCACACTCCATCGCCGTGACACATTGTCACGTCCCGGAGCCTCCCTCCCTAGCTGAAAAAGTAGCGGGCCTTCCGAACTTCGTTCAAATCGAGGTCGCCGCGCGGGGGCACTTCTGGAAATTGAATGTCCGGATACGTCGTACGGAAGTGTTCCAAAAGCTGAAATGTCGAAGGACACCCAAGCACAAGTTAGAAACCCAAAACTGAGAAATCCAGAAACTGGGAAACTGAGAAATGGAGAAATTTCCACAGAAACCGAAACAACTGATAAAGAATCCTCACAAAAACCGTCTTCCACTTCCATCACACGCTCCCCATCCTCCCTCCCTCGCTTTACCTCCCATCCCTCTCTCTCTCGCCCTCCCACTTTACCCCTCTCCCTTCCGTGCCCCTCTTCCTCCCTCCCTCTACCCCCCCCTCGCTCTCCCTCCCCCCCTCCCTCCCTCCCTCCTACCCACTCCCTCCCTCCCTTCCGCCCTCTCTTTCTCCCTTCCTCCCTTTCGCCCTCTCTTTCTCCCTCCCTCCCTTTCGCCCTCTCTCTCCCTCCCTCTCTCCCTCCCCTCCCTCAGCCCCTGGAATGCGCGTACATTTTCCAGAATGGGTTGACTGTAGAGCTGCACGAACTCCTCCCGCAGAACTTCGTTCATGACGTCAACATCGCCCGCATGAGTCCAAAACGAATCGTGCACTCCTGCAGGCGTTCCATGTAGCCGAAATCCGTTCAACAACAAAAAAATCGTGTGGTCCAAAAAAAACTATAATAGTCGCAAATCCGAAGATTGTCAGTTGTGCAGCAGTTCAGAAAAAACTATCCCCCCCACTCCCCATAACAACAACGTAGTCGACAAAATGATAATCACAGAAATCCAGATTTCTTCTTTACCGCTTACCTGTTCGAACGTAGTGACACATATCACATTTTAAGGGGAAAACAAAACAAACATGAACATAATAGAGAGAGCAAGAGAGAGAGAGACAGGGGGAGAGAGAGAGAGAGAGAGAGAGAGAGAGAGAGAGAGAGAGAGAGAGAGAGGCTGAGGGTTTAGGGTTCAGGTACCTGCGAAAACAAGGCCCCTCTGTTTGCATGCGAGCGCTGTCCGCATCATGTGAGAGCTGTCCAGGGAATGCACGAAGTTGGGGGGGAACGCACTCCGTTGCCGGGAACTGACTACCTGTAGTTTGGAGGGAAACCGAATCAGATAAGTCTTTTTTCTCTTTCTCACCCACTCCTCCATCACTCTCTCTCTCTACCCCCCTCCCTTCTCTCGCTGTCTCTTTCACTTTGTATATGCATCTATAACACTAAGCAAAACTGGTTGCGAAGGGGGGTGAGAGAGCGAGAATGAGGGAGAGCGTATGTGTGCGGGGGAGGGTGAAAGAAGGGGGGCGAAAGGAGAGAAAGTAAGAAACAGTTTAATGTCCTTTGAACCGCAAATTTCGGGCAGCTCTGCTGATCCAAACAAGGTCTCAGCAATCCTACGGGCAGAGCAAAAATTTCGAAGCCTCACCTTCAAGGATTCATTGCATGTGGAGATGTTGATGACCTGCAGGGTCGTCCTCACCTGCAAAAATCCCAAAAAATTGAGGACTTCTGATCTTTAGAAAAGAAGATTAAGAATCTGCAATGAATGGGTACAAATGACTTTGGCATCTGAATCATGTGGAATCAGTTTGAGATTATAAATAACTACCTTAAAAAAGGAAGATGACGAGCTGAGCTGAACTCGATAGAGATTACAGTCAGGGTCGTAATAGTGATTGCAAAATTGGGAGAGCAAGAGGGAGAGGGAGAGATGGGGAGCTGAAAGGATAGGGGGAGAGAGAGAGAGAGAGAGAGAGAGAGAGAGAGAGAGAATTAGAGCGGCGGAGGGCACCTGCTTGGAGGCGGCCCGACGGTACGGCTGAACCACGGGCAGGCCCATGGGGGTCACCCACGCCACCGTCTGATTCTCCGCCGCGATCAACTGCGAGAGAGAGAGAGGGAGAGAGAGAGAGAGAGGGGGAGGGGAGGAAGGTAGGGGGAGGGAGAGAGGAAGGGCGGGAAGGGCGAGAGGGAGGGACGGGGGGAGGGAGAGGGGGAGAGCGGGAAGGTGGGAGAGGGAGGAAGAGGGGGGAGAGCGGGTGGGAGGGGAGAGGGGGAGAGGAGGGTGGGAGAGGGAGGGAGAAGGGGAGAGAGGGAGGGAGGGGAGAGGGAGAGGGGGAGAGAGGGAGGGAGGGGAGAGGGGAAGAGTGGGAGGGAGGGAGAGAGAGCGAAGGAGAGAAGAGGAAGGGAGAGAGTAGGAGAGAGTGCGGAAGAAGGAGAGAGAGATGGGGGTAGAGGAAGAGAAGGGGAAGAGTAAGTGACGATAGCAATGAAGTAGTCATTCAAATCTTGAAAACATAACAATTAACAAAAAACAATTCCAAGATATTGATGTTATAAACAAGCAAACCGTCCGCATGTAGGAGGAGGCCTAGGGCCAAAAGTTCATAAGCTCGAGTTTGAGCTCCTATCTCCCTCCCTCCCCTTCCTCCTCTCCCTCCTCTCCTTCCCCCTCTCCCTCCCTCCCCTCCTTTGCTCACCTTCGCACAGTCTGCCAACCACCCCATGATTTTGCGAGCGGAAGAGAACATCTGCGAGAGAGCATCGAGCGTTACCTGCACACAAGAAAACAAATCTCAAAATTCATCCTCTGGTCATCCAGAAAAGAAAAGGGAAAAGAAAAATGTTAAAGTTCCCCTAGTTAAGGAAGTAGAGGGGGGAAGGAGAGGAAAAACGAGCCTCTCCTCCAACTTAAAATATAAAACCAGGGAAATACATCCTCCTCTTCTCCTTTCCTCCCTCTCCCAGCCCCTCTTACCACTCTCGCATTTCAACTTCATCGCAAATTCTTAAAACACTTTAGACATACTCACATGCCACTTTAGAACACACATGCCCTTCAACTTAGAGACAAAATTAAATACAAAAAGACCCACAGTGCCTCAAAAAAGAAACACATTATGCAATACTGAAAGAGCTGCATAGTATTCCTATAACATTGAGATCACCCCTTACCCGTGCTGCATAGGAGGATACTCTGAACTGCAAATCATCGTCACAAATTCGACCCTTTTCTTTGATTCTATTGTGAATTTGGCTCCGAGCCCCCACATATGTCACGCCGTACACTGAAGTCATCACTGTTTGCTTTACCAATTTCCGATCCACCTGCAATATTTCATAATAACAATGTGGGAAAAAATCATCAAGTTGAAAAAACGAATAGTTTACAGGGGGTCCAATGGTTCGTGAATGCACTTGTTCAGATATTTGAAGTTTGAAGTTTTCAGTGAGGTAGGGTGGGTAGTGATCAGAAGCAAAAAGGGATTTCGTAATGCCTAAAACATTCATGCTTTGGTAAAAGGGCTAATAATTTCTAAGATGGAAGGAAGTCAGAAGTTACATCAACTTCTAAAGCACCGAACTCGTCCTTTAAAAAGATAATAATGGGATATCAGAATCTTTCACGTATTTGGAATTTGACGGCTTTCGAGTTTCCTTAAAAGTAGGATTGTAATTACTTACTTGCCCCTTCAACTGCTTGGCGAGATCTGCTTTTATGGGCTCTTCTGAAAACACGTCCTCCTCAACAATCCCTTTCACACTGCATCATTTCAACCCCCCCCCCCAAAAAAAAACCCATAAGGAAAAAAAAAGGCGAAAATAAAAATTTGGGAAAGGGAGAAGATCCCGCGTTTACAAACTGATGATGTTCTTAAAAATTTCGTGTATCCGGTCATCTCATTTTTTTTTTTTTTTTTTTTTTTTAGAAGCTCACATTTCGGAGATTCCGGTATACACATCCTGCGGACGTGAGCATGGCGTCATGTTCACTTGCTCGGCTCCGGCCTGAGAACAAAGAACAAAGAAAAAAATCAGTTCCGTTCCGTTCATTTCAGTTCCGTTCCGTTCATTTCAGTTTCGTTCCCTTCCGCTCCTACTGCTCTTGTCGCCGATCTGCCAGTGGATTTCTTTCTCGACAAAGCTAATGATGCATGAATGAAATTGATAATCATAAAGAGGAGATTACTCATTACGGAGGAGGGAGAGAACGAGGGAGTGGACAAGTGGATGAGATTGGAAAGGAAGACAGGAAGAGTGAAGACAGGGAGGGGAGAGAGGGTGGCCTGATCGAGAGTGAGAGTGAGAGTGAGTGGGTGAAGAGGGAAAAGGCTAGGAGAAGGGAGAGGAAAGGGAAGGTCAGAGAGAGTAGCAGCAGACGAGAGGGGCAGAAGAAGACGGAGGGAGGTGATGGAGTAAAAAAGAGAGAGAAAGAGGGAGGGAGAAAGGGTAGGGAGAGGAGATAGAGTGGAGGGAGGGGAGAGAGGAGAAGGAGGGGCAGGAGGGAGGAGAGAGATATAGAGAAAATTGAAATTCATTTTCTTACCTGGTCTCGGCCCAAAGCAGCATAATGTTGCAGGCCGTTACAAGAGCCATCCTGAAATTATTCACAAAATAACAAAATTGAGAACCATTTAGAGGGAGAAGGGAGGGAGGGAGGGAGGGAGGGAGGGATGCGAGGAGCGGGGAGAGAGAGGCAAAGGAAGGTGTGAGAGTGGGATAAGAGAAGCAGGGCGAGTGCAAGGAGACAAGGAAAAAAAGGGAGAGGGTTTGTGATGGCATGGGAGGAGAAGGGAAACATGCAGCAAACGACAAGCCAAGAGAAAACGAAGGAGAGAAGAGGAAGGAGTGTGAGAGAGAGAGAGAAAGGGAGGGTGAGGAGTGAGTGGGAGGGTTAGGAGAGAGCGAGAGCGAGAAAGAGAGAGAGCCAACCTGATGCACAGGCAACCTTGACATGTATGTTTCCGGATTTCCCGACAGAATCGCATCCCTTATTTCTATGCACGCCGCCAAACATTGGAACGGATCTTCCGCCTTTAACCACCACCGTTTTCCGTTCAACGGATTTTCCGCCGAATCAAAAATTTCCTGCATGTTCTCGTCCGCATATTCAGCCCGTTCCTCCATAGAGCGTTTATCTACTCCCCCTCCAAACACATTTGCCAGGTGGACCTTTAGCCACCATAGACCCCTAGACCCTAGGGGTCTAGGGTCTGCAAATTCGAGCATTCCCCGGGAGGGATCGGCCCCCAAATGGTTCAAATGGGGATGCATGGGATACGCTCTCCCGCGGAAATCCACATTGTGGGGGTAGTAAAACCGCTCCTCGTTTCGAAAATCTCTCACGACCTGAGAGATAGAGAGGGAGAGAGGGAGAGAGGGAGAGAGTGTGGGAGGGGGGGGCGAGAGAGGAAGAGGGAGAGAGATGGGGAGAGAGAGGAAGAGTGAGAGAGGCGGGAGGGGGGAGGAAGAGGAGGGGGGCGAGGGGAGGAAGAGGTGGTAAAGGACGGGGGTGTAAGTCTGTGGTAGTAAGCTTTAGGAATGGGATAGACGAGAGATTGGAGAGAGGAGAGAGACTTGTACGTACAAGAGGTCAGTGGGAGACTCAAGTAGTGAGAGAAGAGCGCAGAAAGCGGGGGTGGGAAGGGGGGGAGGGGAAGAGAGAGAGAGAGAGAGAGAGGGCGAGCCGGGCGGAGGCATACCTGCAGTTTCAGGTCCATGTCGGCCTGCAGAGAGTGTCGTTCCGCATTGATTTTTTCATTTTTTCTTTTCTCCTTAATATGCTCCCTCAGCAGGGCGGGGTCTTCCGCCTTCAGTCTCTTATACTCCTCTTTTTCCAAAACAGGCACAGGCTCCTGAAATAAAAAGCAAAGAAAAAATAATAAGAAATAATAGAAATTGGGGGGAGGGGGAGTTATCGCTCATGAGGTAGAGCGCGATTTCCCTCCTCCACGAGGAGAGGGAGACAGGGAGAGGAAGGGATTGAGGGAGAAACAACAAATTAAAGCACTAAAGGAACAACAATTAGCCATGATTAACGGAAATCTCACATTCTGCCTAGAAACCAGTCCTCCCACATTTCCTCCCTCTTCCCACAGCTGTTCCAGCACGGTTGCGACGCGACGATTTATCCGCCATGGTGTGGCTCCAAGCACATCCAAAGCCTGCAGGCACAACTCACAAAATACTCTATTTAAAATACTAAAGGCCTCCCCATCCCTCTTCCCC
>CM074813.1:846600-865935 GCA_037447605.1 Zygnema circumcarinatum | reverse complement strand
TCCCTCTCCCTCTCCCTCTCCCTCTCCCTCTCCCTCACCTGGAACACCTTCTCCAGCCTCTCCCCCGCCTGCTTGAGCGCCCTCTTCTGTCCGACCGCTCCGTGCGTTCGCATCATCGCGCACGGCAGGACTAGGTGCCCGCCGGAGTTGTAGCTGTCACGTCACGTAACGTCACATGATGCGTAAGTATTATTAACACAAACACATTTAATAAAGGCACACTTTCGAAACCATCACAGATTTCCAAAACAGGCGAGGACGAGCATGTGTCCTCAGTGTAAACTTGTGTGGTCACAATTGATATTCATAAAAAATATCAACTTAACACATGCACACATGAACACAAAAAAACCTGACAGATAGTAAATGATACCTGCATTGAACCCTACTTTATTCTTTTTGGCAACATAAGTTGATCGGAAAACAGTAGCTTTCAACCAATATAAGATTGTCCTTCAGAATTTTTGAAGTAAAAGGCATTGAACTTGTAGTTTCAAACAGTTGATTTCTAAGATTACATTTCCATCCCTTTGTATCCAGAAGGGGTTTTTCCGTAGCATACCTTTTCCACTTCCTGGGTCTCACGATCATCGGCATGTACGGAAATGTAGGAACAAATCCGTTTGCCTGCTCCAAAGGGCAAAAATAGTAAATAATCAAAATTACAATAGGAATATCACCGGCAAGAATGAAAGATATATAGATAGAGAGAGAGAGAGAGAGAGAGAGAGAGAGAGAGAGAGAGAGAGAGAGAGAGAGAGAGAGAGAGAGAGGGAGGGGGGGCAGAGGGAAGTCTGAAGGTGGTATGGAAACGAGGAAAGAGACGTAGAGAAAGTGAACTAGAAAGAGAGGGACGTGATAAGGAAGGGGGGAAGGGGGGAGAGAGAGAGAGTGTGTGTGTGTGAGAGAGAGAGAGTACCGAGTCGTCAATGAGCGCCTTGACCTCTTGAGTGCAGCAGATCGCCCCGTAGCGACGGTTGGGCCTGTTATACTCCACCTCGTTAGCAGCCCTGCCACGAATCACGTCAAAAAGTGCACAGAACAACTCCATCCACAAAAGAAAAACATACATGGCGAAAATGCAAAGGAAGCTCACACGCTTGTCGAACTGATAAACCAAATTAACCAACAAAGCAGACAACAAAACAGGCTCCGATTGCAGGGATCATCCATGGCTTCAGCTCCAAGATAAGAGCAAAAAACATCACATTGTAAGGTCACACCTTTTTGTCAACTAATGACCTAATTTTCATGAATTTGCAGCTCAGAATTTTTCATGAATTTAGAAGTGGAGAAATTCTCACTGAAGGTACACGTGGTCGTGGATGAAGGCGGGCCGCCATTCCTCTTCTTTGGAGTCGGTACCGCCCGATTCCTTCTTGCCAGGCAGACTCCCCTCCCTGGCCTCCGGCAAAGTACTTGTTTCGGATTCCTTCGTCCGCTTCCGCTTCCTACCAGAAAGCAGCTTCTCCGGCACTCGAGCCGTTTTTATGAGGTGGTCAATAAGGATCATGCCGACCTGGAGATAAAAATATTTAAGGAGAAATAAATTAGTTGAATTATAATAGTTGAATTAATTTCTTAAGAATGGAAAGGGGAGGAAAGGAGAAGGAGAGATGGTGAGGGGCAATAATGTAGAATAAAATAGACCAAGGGGGTCTTGTGGAGTTGGTTTGCTCGTTGGTAAGACGTGGTTAGGGAGGAAGGAAGGAGAGCAGCAGATTGAGAGGGCAGGAGAGAGTGAGAGTGAGAGGACTTTGAGAGGGGAGGGACAGGAAGGAGAGGGCGAGGGAGGGAGGGAGGGAGGGAGGGAGGGAGGGAGGGAGGGAGGGAGGGAGGGAGGGAGGAGGGAGGAGGGAGGAGGGAGGAGGGAGGGAGGGAGGGAGGGAGGGAGGGAGGGAGGGAGGGAGGGGAGGGAAGACAAGATTTGAAGAGATGATGTAGAATGACTGAAAATGCCCACATCCCTTTCTCTCCCTCTCCGCTCTCCCTTCTTTTCTGCCTTCGTCACTCTCACCTGCACGACTGTTTCTTCATCCCAGCTCTCCTGCCCCTGCGCAAACCGGGCAGCACTCGTTTTGTCTCTTTCGAAAAGTTTTTTTGCTTCTTCTTTTGTTGGAACTGAACCTCGTTTCATCCACGAGGGGAAGTAGAACTGCGATGAACTTTGCGAGGGGGGGGGAGTCTCCTCCAACTTCGCTTTGTCGCTTGATTTCCATTTTGATTTCGACGGTTTCGAGCGTACCTTTTTCAAAGCGTTTGTGACCTTCACCTGCACATGTATTCAGGTAAGAGAGTGGAGCAAGGGCAGATTGATAAATGTAGGTATCCTTTTCCTTTTTTCCTTTTCAATTTATTGGTATCGAGATAGAAGAACAAAGTCAAGCGATTAGGAACTACTAGAGTGTGAAACCTGAAACTAGAAAAACCGTGAAGGAAAAACTGATAATTGAAACTCCACGACTACTTAAATATGACCTTCGGAACTATTCCGACAGCCTCGAGTTTTGGTAAAGCATGGAACCTCCAAAATTTAGGCTTTCAAATATTTCGCAAAACTTAACAACTGTAAGATCTTCAAGTTCTTGAAATAGCCTAGACTTTCCATTTGTTTGAAATTTTTTGTTTGAAATTTGAACGTGATTACAAGTTCCAGGGTTCAGTCAAAGCTCAAACTTTACAGATTCAGAGTTCAGGCCATCGAGGTTTTAGAGTTCTAGAATTTTAGGGATTTGAAATCACCTCCATTTCCACGGCCCGCCCGACACTCAAGGCTGCCACAATCATCTTTATGAAGCTCGGATATCCCTGCAAACTTTTTGGAAAAAAGTTGCTGTTCATTTCAAGCTTTCCCTGTGCGCTATTGAACCGTCCGTGTTCCTGCAACAGCAGTTCCACAATACGGTGCGAAACCAAAACTGCCAAAATTTCCGCATCCAATTCCAGGAGATAATTTCCGTAGTTCCTAACGAAAAGCCTCGTTTCTGTGCCTGCTTTCAGCGATTCCTGCATCTGTCTTATTGAAAGTAGGAGGGGCTCAAACCACGAGAGAATTAGGGCTCTTCCAACGGGTAAAGCAGGCCCTAAACCCTTCTCATTCATCTGATTCAACAATTGTTGATATTCCTCTGCCGCCATTCGATTTGCCTCCATTTCTCGAACCCGTTGCCGTTCAATTCTTTCATAAAATTCTGCGTGCCGTCGATGAATTTCAGCTCTTTTTTCTTCAATTCCGCAGAGGGGTGGTTCATCCGGCTCCGTCTCCTCCGCCTCCTCTTCGTCCTGCTCCTCCGTCAGTTTGTTGAATGCGAAACGGATATCGCTCCAGCCGTATGTGTCAGGCACTCGCATAGTCGGGCGGGGTATTGGTTCCGGTTTCGGTTTTACGATTCTCGGCACCCGATCTCGCTCCGGCAATCTGTGCAGGGTCCCTCTCATTTCCGGCACCGCTCCCGAACTCAAAAATGGACCATCCACCCTCCCTGAATTTTCGCGAATTTGAAAGTTTGAGAGCTCCATTTTCTGAGAGAAAAAATCCGAGCATTCCAAGAAGTCGCCACTCAAATTACTCAAACCCCTTTCATTACCATTAAAACTAGTAACATTATAGCGTTTCCTCACGTCGCAGGCTTGATCAAAATTTACAATCGCGCTCTGAATGGCTCCGACCAAATTTCGCTTCAAATCCTCCTCGAGCTGCATCTTTGCACGAACTGACGTCAGCGTCGACGTCAGCTGAGCCAGCTGTTGCTGGGGTTTCAAAAGCATCCCAGGAGATCGTAACAGAGTGTTGTCCGTTTCTGTGACATCCGTCACGGTGGCCAAGAAAGGCGACGACGCCTCCGCGTGCTGCCACCTCACACTCTGACCCGAAATTCCGTTCTTTCCATTTTTTTTATTTTTTTCGGCGACGCTTTTAGCAACGCCAGCGGCATTTCCTAACGGAAATTTTCCTCCACGGAAGCCATAGAACCACTGCCCCGTCACCACAGCCTCCATCCCGCAGCCGCAGAAGATATTGCTCGCATTGAACGGCGAGCTCTCTGATAGGCCCACGTGGCGCCTCCGCAAGCCCCGGACCTTCCGACTCGGCAGCTGCCATGCGGGTCTCCACATGAGACGTTCGCCGTTACCTGCGACGGGCCTGCAGTTCGGTTTCATGTCGTTCCGTTCAGTTTTACTTTCAGTTTCAGTTTCAGTTTGGTTGAGTCAATTTTGTTCTGTTTCCATGCGATTTAGATTGAGTTCAGTTCGATAGAAGTCAGTTGGGGTCAAGTCGGGCCACAGTTTTCAACATAAGAGAGAAAAGAAGAATTGAAATTGAGCAGACTCTAAGGATTTAGTTATTAGATGCCTCACTCTTTTTTTTTTTCCATTTTCCCTTGAAATTGCGTGAGAAACTTCATATTTGGAAATGTTAAGGACAGGTCAAGGAGTCTGTGCACTGGAACAATAACCTTTGACCAAAAGAAAAGGGGGGGAAAGTAAACAATTGGCCCTGAACTTCATACGGATATCTATATGAAAAGGAGGATACACAATGGTAATTAACTAACTGACTACAAATTTACATTCTTTAGACTCAGAAAACGAAAGCTTCCCATCGGTCACAAGTGGTCGACCATTGGTGTGACAGCTGGTGCCCGCTCTACCAGTCAGCATCTTGAAAAGTAAGCAATGATCATACGGGAAAACAAAAGGAGGCCGGAGAGGGGGGGGGGGCGGACCTGCTTATCAGAAATTCCGGGTTCAAAGATGCGGACTGACTGAGGTTCATATACTTGAAAAGGAATCAGCTTATGCTGAAAAGTGGCGGCATCGGACCTACAAAAAGTTTGAGGGAAAGAACCAGGTTCATGACAAGGGGACAAAGCGAGAAACCGTGGTAAAGTATTTGTGAACGTTAGACATCATGCAGCAGAGGGAGGGGGAGAGGGAGGGAGAGAGGGCGTTATAATTGAGGGAGGAGGGGCGTGAGAGTGCAGGAGAAGGGGAGAGCGAAGAGAACAGATAGAGAGAGGGCGAGTGAGGACGAAGGAGAGAGGGAGGGAGAGTGGACGAGGGAGGAAGCGAGAGAAAGAGAGAGAGGGAGAGAGGAGAGAGAAAAGAGAGAGGGAGAGGGAGAGGGAGAGAAAGGAGAGAGGGAGAGGGAGAGGGAGAGAGAAAGGAGAGCGAAAGGGAGAGGAAGAGAGAGAGGGAGTGAGACAGGGAGAGAGAGAGAGGAGAGAACGCGCACTCACCATCTGAGCTCCCTTTCCGCCGGTCTAACCTCTAACACAGAAAACATGAAACGGCTCCAAATTACAAACCCTAAAATCTGAAAACCGATTTTGCATCCCGATTCTCAGGCGCTCAAGAACATCGAAACTTCGGAAAGTGGTCCGTGAATCACATCCTCATCATCGGGAGATGCTTCTTCTTTTTACGAAGAAGAAATCAATCTGAACTTGTACTGTAAAACAAGGGGTCAGACTCTGAACCCTTAACCCCGGGCGAGGGGAAATTCGCCTTCCGCAGCCCCACCCTCCCTCCCTCTCTCGGCTGCGAAGCGGCAAAACCCCCTGGGGGAGGCACGCGGGAAGCTCAAGTTCTGGGGTTCAGGGCTAAAGTACACTGTACAGTGCCCTTTCAGACTCGTAGGCTTCGGGTTTTTAACGGTACTGTACGGTTTCTCCGTACAGAAGATATTTAAGGGGAAACTGGATGTACGGCCTGTCACCGAACGGGAGTTTTTACTTTTTACAGATTCTGTAACACAATGTACGGATGACCATACAGTACGGCCCTAGAGCAGGGGCAAGCCTCCAAGCTCGTCCTTCAAAAAGTCGAGGTGGCAATTGGATTGCCATGTGGATGCAAATATACGTGGCACTCTTCCATTGGGAAATACTCGCTCGCAGCTCGCCACGTCAGGCAGCCTGCGCACGAGGCAGGCCTGATTGGCAATAGCCCCAGAACATGCCCGGAGAGGCCCCCCTGCTGCAGGCTCTGGCCCTGGCCCTGGCCATGGCGGGCGCGGCGGCGGGCGGCCATGGCGGGCCGGAGGGGACCGAGGGTGGCGCAGGGCGGCGGGCCTCGCTGTTCGCGGGGATGTCGAACATGGAGCTGCTCTTCTGGTGCCTCGTCATGGCGTCTCATGTAGGTCAGTCGTCCATGCATACATCCGTGCATTCATCCTTACATGCGTACATTCATACATGCATCCATACATGCGTACATCATCCGTACATGCATACATGCATACATGGATTAGTACATACATCCAGGCATGCCTCACAGTTGTAATCCCTTCAGCTGTTTTTGAAGCTGTTGTTTTGCATAGGCATGATAAACCGGATGTTTAATGTAGGGTTCTGAATGCAGCGTATGGAATCTACTCAGCGTGGAAGCTTCTAACTAAGCCGGCAGATCCGTCCGCAAGCGAAATACCTGTTCCGATTATGGTACTTGATCCTCTAATCCATGCAAGGTCCTGTTTATATTAAGCCACGTCAGTATTTCGTCACGTTAGCTGCAATTTTCCATGCATACGCATTCGCTGTCTTGTGCAATTGAAGCATGCTACGTCCATAGTATTTTTGCGTGTCGTATTTGTTTCCTCAGTTAAGAAATGTTTTACGATAGTTGTGCGCCTGTATGGGGAAGTATCCCTTGCAAGCGTGAGTCGATTTTCACGAAAGCCTTCTCTTGGTTTTGATGCGGTGGCCTCTCAGGACCGTGTGAACGGCTCTTCTTCCACCTCTGCAAAAGTTAGAAGGAAGAAGGCAAACAAAAAGTGATTGTTCTTTCAGGAGGGTTTCGTCTATTGTACAAAGTAAGTCGTACGCTAGGTACGTAATTTGATTCCTTTAGTTTATTCTTCAAGACGAATGATTCATTTTTCTTTTTTTTACGAATCGAATACATTTTCGTGAGACGCTTTAGCAGGAGCCTGTCTGCGTTGGACTTTCTCTGACTGCTTTGTATACCTACTGGTCTGCCTGTTTTTGTGTGTGAGAGAGAGAGAGAGCGAGAGAGAGAGAGCCCCTGCATTCTTTTGCCTACTATACACTATTTCACTACACAATTTCTATCGCTGAACCCTATCTATTCTCAATACTGATAACCTAAATCATGGCCTCAAGGCCACCCCATGCTCCCGGAACATGTTGGGATGCTGAGTTCAGCATGCCATCATAGATGCTGAGAGGGGCTCCATGGTAGACTCGCCATGGCTGTTGCAAGACCTAATGCAGGAAAAGCCATCACGCCATCATGAGGTCACCATGCAATAAAGCAGCCATGACATATTGAACCCTTGAAGTGGGCATGCGATGACCTCCATTGCATGCCATGGGAGCCATGACATGGGGCCCTTCTCATGAAATGGGAGCACAACATGGAGCATAGTATGGGGCAACGAGCACATACTGCCACATCGCACAAAATTTGCAAGACTTCCCTTCCACTCTGACATAGCATATGCTCAGCTTGTACTGTGATATAGGACTCCAATTGTTATATGAAACCATGTTGCTGTAGTTCTGTAGCGTATTTCTGCTTGTAGTTGAGCTGGTGGCCGCTTAGTCCTTCAAATTGCTCCTTACAGTGTGCATCTCTGATTCCAAAAGGAGCTTCAAGGAGCGCTAAAAGGAAGGGAAGGGAAGGGCCTCCTCTACTTCTGTTCTCCCTCTCCTGCCTCCCTGAGCCTTCTTGCGAAGTACTCCTTCAGCTGCCGTACCAGCTTGCGGCAGGATGACATGATGTGCTGAAAACAAGGAATTGAAAGACAAGGCAAATTTCCGGATCTTTTAGGGTTTCGAGGAACTTCTCAATTCCTCAATAACTGTCATCCTAAAACAATAATAAATGAATTCACATCGTGCTTCAAACAGGGAAGTAGAAACAATGGCATAGACAAAGGGGTAAGGAAGATGCTGAGAAGTACTGAAACCCTTAGTCGAGTCAAACCCTAAAATCATATCCTTCATAAAGTCATTCACATCAAGAATGAATCTCTATCTAAGTCACATTTGAAAGATCCCAAGGAAAGTAAAGCTAATCGAAACGACATGTTCTTCGTAAAGAACTTCGTGAAGCAGAATCAATGACATACAGGAGGGAAGGAACTACGAAGGTGATTCAAAGTCAATTATTGTGTGGAGTCAACACTTTGTAAAATCATATCCTTTGTAAAATCACGCCCTTCGTAAAGTTGAATAGTTACGAACTGACCTGCACGACATGCTGCCCCGAAGGGACATGGTGCGACGAGCCGCCATAGACGCCGTCTACTTTTTTCTCGTCGATGGCGTCGAGTTCTCCCTCCACATCCTTCACTTCTTTGACAGAAAACTGTTCAGGAGTGCGTTTCATCACCCGCAGATTTTCCCTGCAGACCATCACATTGCAGAAACAATTACAATCAGCTTAATGCGACCACTTTGTGGTCGAATCGATCTCTCTGCAAACCTAAATTTCTATACCTAAACCTAAATTTCTGTTTAGCGATTTGGCAGTTTGCAGCAGAAAATTGATTGCCGCGTTTTTTGACTATCTGATGCCTCCAGCTGACCTCAGCTCGAGCAGCCGGTCGTAAATTTCAAGTAGCGGCTTCTCCGTGTGCTGTGCGGAGGGCTTCAGTTCTTCCAGGAGGGCTGCATTCACAACTCAGCAAAACAGGCGAATAAGAACAACAAAAAAAAACCAAAAAAAACAAAAAAACAGTAACGCCAATGGACCTACAGCACTTTCATCATATGCATGTGTGTTGCTGCTGAAAATCGCGCAAATACACTGGTATTTTAAACAGCGGAAACTATGAAAAACGAAATGAAACGAATGATTAAAAAGGTCAAACTGAGGCACCGTAGCACTGCGAAAGAAGCTCCGAGCATTGGGCCTGTCCCGCAGGGACACGTGTCTGGGGAGAGCCGCAGAATATTCCGTCAACTCGAGCGCGGTCGACCGCATTGACCATCTGCATGCACGTGTCAAAGTATTGAAAAAAGAGGTAACAAACTTAGCAACAAAACGGAGAACATACTATGAAACAGCCTGCATGTACAGCTAACAGGACTTTTTAACAAAACTTATTGAACGTACAACATCAAGAAAGTGATCCCTCTGACATGCGACAAACAATCGTAGAAAGAAATGAGGAAAGGAAATTGGCCAAAAGATCTAAAATCCCAACCTAGCTTTCTAACTCCAGGAGATTCTCTTCCCTATATGTTCACATGTTGTGTGAAAACGGTCGAGTCCATACAACCTGCTCGTAGAAGCGCAGGTCTTCAAAGGTGTAGTCCGACCCCCTGAGCCGCGCGAGGCGCCTTGCGATCCCTGTGAGCTCCGCCTGTACGGCCAGGACGGAGGGCTCAAGGGGGAGGGCGGTGCTTATCAGCTCGTCCAATATGTCGTACGCCTCGTCCATCACCTGCACGATTAAGATGAATAAACGCGATAGAGTCTATATGTCATCCAGTTGTGGAAAGAACATACGCAAAAGCGTAGACAGGAGCTGACACATACTAACACTAGGAGGAGGGGGAGGGGGAGGGGGAGGGGAGAGGGGAAGGGGAGGAGGAAGGGAGAGAGGGAGCGGGATTATTCGTCCAATCGGAGCTTGACCTCGTCAGTTGCTTCACATCCGTTCCAGTTGCAGCAAAAAACAAAAAAAGAAAAAAACTTCTTAGATGTATGAAAAAAAAAAAGAATGGGCCGCACTTCGTAGCACGCAGCCTGCCCGGGCGGAATGACGCCCTTCTGAAGAGAGCCTCCGAAGATGCCGTCCTTCCGGCGGCTGTCGATGGCGTCCAGCATCTGCTGGTAGTGGCGCAGGTCGTCCATTGTGTGGGGCTCGGACCGCTCCTTGAAGTACTGCAGCCGCTTCCTGCAGCAGACGATCAAAGAAATCAAATAGAATAGTTAAGAAAATAAAAGATATACGAAAGGGGGAAAGGAGTATCCGGTTTAGAAACCATCACGCCACTCATGGTGGCTATATCCTTATACATTTTTTGAATATTTTTGTTGAAGAGCCGACCTGATGCCCACAAGAGAGCTGTAAATTTCGCGCACTTCAGGAGCCATCTCCGCCCACTCTCGTGGAGGGGACGTCTGCAAAGTCTCTTGTTGCGCCTGCGCCATGGTTGCGGGGAGCTGAGAGAGAGAGAGAGAGAGAGAGAGAGAGAGAGAGAGGGGGAGAGGAAGGGGGGGAGAGGGCGAAGGGGGGAGAGCGAGAGCGGAGTGACAGAGCGAGCGGAGCATCCGACGGGTCTTCCAGAAGCGGCGCGCTGGCATGTCCCTGCATGCGCCGATCCCCGCTGGCATCGGGCAGGGCGGTGGAAACGTTTATTTTCTTAAATATCGGACCGCGGTGAGCTTTGAGACGCAAGTGAAGTTTGTTTAACGTTTGTTTTGTTCGACACGTTTTTAATATGCCACGTGTACTCCTTGAATTGGCTAATATAAGGAATTTAGCTTGACAAGTACTTGTTTCTATCCATGCTATTCTTCTCAAAATACTTTTTGGGTACTGCCCGAAAATATATATATATATTTTTATCCCTTCTGAAAACATTCTTGAAGCTACCCGTAAAAGGTCGTTGTACGATAGTATCGTATTGGTAACGGTATGATCGGTTTTGTACCGAGAAGCCAATACGGTTTACGATACGATATATTGTCTTGGATATATCACGATTCGATATACAGTACTGGCTTTGGCCCTCAACGTTCAAAAGTTCAAAAACCCAGAAACTTGTTGGTTTTAGTTTCTGCGTTTTGATTTCTGCGCCTTTCCAACATTTTTGAATCGCCCGCCAACGGATTCGAAGCTTCGTCCTTTGAAGCTCCCTCCCCTTCTGAGGGTTTCGGGTTTTAGCTATGTGAGCTCAGCCTTCAAGCTTCAAGCTTCAGCCTCGGGGGTTCGGTTAGGGTTTAGGGTTCAGGATTTCCAGGAGCGCCAGGTCGTAGAGCAGCGTCAGGGCTAGAGAAAGGCCTTCTTGCAGGTAGGGTTTTAGAGTTTTACGGTTTTAGGGGTTTAGGACACGCAGGGTTTTAACTCTTGTAAATAGGTAAAGTGTTGTGACTTTGAGTTTCAGAGTTCAAGGATTGGAGGATTTTTTTGGGTCTTGAGAGCGATCTGAGGGGTTCAGGGGTTTTAGAGTTGTAGGGTTTTAGGGTTTTAGGGTTTCTGGGGCACAAATGTACGGCCAGGATGTGGCCTCCGTGGATAACCTCAAAAGTTCGATTTTACGGTGCAACTCGGCGGCGGCGGGCTGTAAAGAAATTCAAAATTTTCTGAACGAGCACAGCCACCTTTCTCAGCTCTTTTTCAAGGTCTGTCCAGATTTTGCTTTTTCAGATCCAGATTTTTGCTTGTTTGAAGGCTAGAAGAGAGGGATATAGAAAAAAAAAAAAGAACAAGACTGCTTTTGAAATTGAGATTTCATGAGTATACATATGAGTATACATACATATGTTATATAATATCATTGTAACATAATGATGACAATGATCATCATGATCATTGGTGATCATTGATCATTGTTTTGTGTACATTTTTGCGAAGCAGGATATTTTTCCTGTTCTGTTGAGAAAAATTTTTGGACTTGAAGGAGGAGAGCCTTCCTCCGTCGTGGGGTGGCTCAGCGCTGCAAACAGGTGAAGATTTTTTTTTTCCCACATTACGTTATTACGTTTTTTTTTTTTCAGTAGACATTCTTTTGCCTTTGAAAGTTTTCCTTATTTTAAAAGTATATTCCATTTTCTTCAATTTTTTTTTCATATTTGCCCATTTTTGTTTTTCGGTTCCCTCTCCAGATCCGGAGGCGAAGCCGATGCCAACGCCCTCATAGAGCTTCTCTCACCGACTGGCAATCTCTTCAATGTAAGCGCAAAATTCTGAAAATCAGAAACTGAGATGAAGTTGCATTTTCGTTTACTTGAAACGAAAAAAACCAAAAACGAACAAGTAAACTTTTTGTAACTAAATAAAATGCATGATACCTTCAAGCGACAGAAGAAGAACTCTTTATGAGAGCCCGGAAACCCTCCAAATTCCTTAACCCTAATAACCCTTAAACCCTACAAAACTCTAAACCCTACACCCTACACCGTCCACCCTACACCCTACACCCTACACCCTACACCCTACACCCTACAGCCTACACCCTACAGCCTACACCCTACACCCTACACCCTACACCCTACACCCTACACCCTACACCCTACACCCTACACCCTACACCCTACACCCTACACCCTACACCCTACACCTTACACCCTACACCCTACACCCTACACCCTACACCCTACACCCTCCACCCTACACCCTACACCCTCCACCCTCCACACCCTACACCCTACACCCCACCCTACACCTACACCCACCTACACCTACACCCTACACCCTACACCTACACCTACACCCTACACCCTACACCCTACACCTACACCCTACACCCTACACCCTACACCCTACACCCTACCCTACACCCTACACCATACACCCTACACCCTACACACTACACCCTACACCCTACACCCTACACCCTAAACCCTACACCCTACACCCTAAACCCTACACCCTAAACCCTACACCCTACACCCCTGCACACCCTACACCCTACACCCTACACCCTACACCCTACACCCTACACCCTACACCCCTACACACCCTACACCCTAAGCACCCTACACCCTACACCCTACACCCTACACCCTACACCCTACACCCTACACCCTACACCCTACACCCTACACCCCTACACTACACCCTACACCCTACACCCTACACCCTACACCCTACACCCTACACCCTACACCCTACACCCTACACCCTACACCCTACACCCTACACCCTACACCCTACACCCTACACCCTACACCCTACACCCTACACCCTACACCCTAGACACCCTAAACCCTAAACCCTGACGTATTTGTCCTGTCCTGCGCAGCGCCTTTTGGCGGCGGAAAAAGACGGAGTGCGGTTTTACTTTCCGGCCAATCGGCTTCCGGACTTTGTTCAGCGCCAGCTCGCGTCCGAGGCGGAAACGGAGGTTCTATGTCAGAAATTTCCGTTATACAAACACCGTATAACAGGGGAGAGATATCGGCCAGTAAGACTGGGGAACTTTACTTCTGAGTAGATTTTCGTATGCTTAAATTTGAGTTTTGCGCCTGATCTGGAATTTGAATTTGAACTTGAATGTTTATGTGAGCTTCAGCTTGAATAACGTAAAACCACCTCAGAAAGGAAGGAGAAGAAAACCCTAAAAGAAAGGGAAAGAGAATCTTCAGTATCTTCTTCAGTGACAGTTTTGACTAACACTGCCTCCTCCTCCCTTCTCTCGCTGTTCCTTCCCTCTCCTCACCCCTCTCTCTCATCTTCGGTGCCTTTTGTCTCCCTCTGTCCTCCCCTCTCTCCCAATCGTCTCCTCCGCTCTCCTACTCCCCTCCTTTTCTCTTTCTCTCCGCTCTTGATCTTTCTACTTCTCTCTCCCTCTCTCGGCACCCCCGTGTCTCTCTCGCTCTCCCCCATCTCTCTCTTTTTCTCTCCCTCGTTTCCTTTCCCCTCGTCCTCTCTCTCTCTCTTTCTCTCTCCTCCTGCAGATCCAACTGGACCTGTTTGAGTACTACATGTTCTGGTTTGCGTATTTTCCTATTGTCAAAGACACCGAACCCAAAGGTGGTGGCAAAAAATCCGGATCCGCTTCCTCGCCCGTTCACACTATGCGAACGCCTCTCCGGTCTCAGTTCCAAAGCTGGGCTTCGGCCCTGCCAGGTTCACACCTTTGTGCTTTTTCCTGTACTTGTTTTACCCAGCAGCAATTCACAACTCAAAGACTCTAAACTAACTGACCAATTGACTAGCTAATATACCATGACTGACTAATATGATAACTAATTTTTTCAACTGCAGGGCTTCATTCCCCAGGAAAATCCAAACGGAATCCTTACAAAGAACTCCTCCTCCAATACCTAATTTTTTTCCTTTTCCCGCCGAAGTTGAACTCAGAGCCACCTCAGCAATCTTCGTGGCCCTCAGACTCCAAACCGTTCATGTCAAATGTTGGGTCGGGCGGCAATCTGAGGTTGATGGAAACTCGACCATCACATGGAGACATTCTGCTCACAACTTTGATCGATTTTTGGTTCATTCAAGACGATCCGAATCCCATGTACTTGTCCAAATTTGAACTTCACAAACTGGCGCAGGTGGCTCTCTCTCTCTCTGTCTCTCTCTCTCTCTCTTTCTATCTCTCCTTATAGGGCCTTATAGCTCGCTCTCTCTCTCTCACTCGCTCTCACCCCACCCACCCCTCCCCCACCCTTCCCCCCCCCCCCAACCTGCAGGATCTGCAGGCTAAATTTCTGCCTTTATTCGAATATTGATGGCTTTGTCTCGAAGCTTAAAAAATGTTATATTTTTTTTTCTAAATAATTCATTTTTGGGTCGTTGGGTTTTTGGGTCCCCTTTTTTTTTTTCCCAGGCGGCAGGAGGGCGTATGGATCCATTCCCAGTATCTACTATCTATAGAGTTCGACCCCCCTCGGAAAATTGTACGGATTTGCAAACAACCCTAATCACGAGTATAAATGTGAACATTGACAGTTTGAACAGCAACTTGGAAGCAGGATATCAGCCTATCGGGACTGAACTTTTGACTCCCACTAAACTTTTTTCGCCTAACCGATCGGTATTTTTTTCGTCTCCAATTTCCGGCCCTGCTGATTCCCCACCGGTTTGGCCAATCAGCAGCTTCGAATCGGTTGCCCGAATAAATGCAAATTTGAAATCTTCAAATTCGGTTTTTTTACATGATGACAGAAGGGGTACTCCTCCGCCCGTTTCTGTGTCGCCGTTCTCAATGATCCAGCGACCGCTGTACCGATTCTTTCTTCGAGCATTCAAAAATGCGTGGTCACAAGAATGGCAGATTTTACGGATTCTTCGAATAATTGACATGTGGATTGTGTATTTGGAGCCATGGAAAACTGTTCCCGAAAATGAGGACAAAAAACGGAGTTTGGAAGAGAAAGGGGGAGTGAAAGAGAGAGGAGAGAGAGAGAAGAGAGAGAAGGGAGAGAGAGGAGAGAAAGAGAGAGGAGAGAAAGAGAGAGGAGAGAGAGGAGGCAGGGACGAGTCCGACAGAAGTGAAACTCCCATTGGGCAGTACGCAGCCACGTGGCAGTCCTATGTGTTGGCGAACTATCCGTTCTACAATAATCTGGTTTTGCATTTTTTGGATTTTGCGAGCGCCAATACGGCGGTGGATGCGGACCTCATGCTGCACGCGGCGCTCAAGGTGAGGGGCTGGGGGGTAGGGTTTAGGGTTTTAGGGTTTTTAGGTTAAGGGTTAGGGTATAGAATTTTAGGGTTAGGGTTAAGGTTTAGTTTTAGGTCTTAGGGTTTAAGGCATAGGGTTTTAACATTTTAGGGTTCTGGGTTCAGGGTCTAGAGTTTAGGGTTTTTGGATCCAGGATGTTAGGGTATACGGCTTAGTGTTTAAAGTTTTAGGAGTTAAGAGTTCTGTGGTTGAAGGTTTTAGGCCTTAGGGTTTTAGGAATTAGGGTTCTGAAGTTTTAAGTTTGGGGTTTAGGGTTTAGGAGTTATGGTTCTGGGGTTTTAGGTGTTAGGGTTTAGAGTCTTAGGTTTTATGGTGTAAGATTTTAGGAGTAAGGATTCTTGGGTTATAAGGTTTAGGGTTTAGGGTCTTAGGTTTTGGTGTTCTGGGGTTTTAGGTTCCAGAGTTTGGGGTTTTAGGGTTAGGGTTCTGGGGTGAGGTTTAAGGGGTTTCGAGCTATTGGAGAACCCTAAACCCTAAAAACTATTAATAGTTTTTAAGCTAATGATTAATGATGTGGGTTTACTTTATATATTTGTTTTTTTTTTTTTTTCCAGGTGTTGACTGTGTTCCAATCGTCGCCTCAACTTTTGGAGGTTTTGAAAAACGTGGAAATGGCGGAACTCCAGAGCAGCACGGCGAGCCCTTTCCAGCGCAGCCCCCGCGGAAAAATATTTTTGGACTGGCTGCCCGCTATAAAGGAAAAAATTGAGGTAAATAGATAGGTATATAAATATGTTATTTTGGGATTTTTTGGATTTCTTATTGCCCTTCTTATGAGGCCTCAAAACCGCAAAATGCGGGAAGCCCAAAAATATAAAATCTCGGAATCTCCCAAAAACGCAGGCGGACAAATTCCACTTCAAAACCCTAAGAAATGTGAAGCCCGAAAACCCTAAAACTTTCCGAACTTTGGCGGCTTAAACCCTAAAACCTCGAAGCACCCAGAACCCTAAATCCCAAAAACTAGCCTCACTGAAAGCTTCGAACCCTAAATCCTAAAACCCTAAACCCCTAAACCCTGGATGCCGAATGCAGGAGTGGGAGTGTACGGAAATGGGAGGAGAGGGAGAGTCTCTCCCCTCTGTGCAGGTTTCAAAACCTCCGACTTTTCGTTTGTTTTCAAAAACCGGCGGAGCTGCCCAACACCTGCAGGTTTGTGGGAATTTTCTTTGACAAAGTTTGGGAAAGAACATGCAAAATAGCAAAAGGGGGAGAAAGGGGTGAAGGAGGGGGAAGAGGGTAGAGAAAGAGAGATTTCTTTTTTTTTTCCTAAAATGAGGACTGAGACTCAGATTATTCAGAAAAACCGAGTTTTCAGAATTCCCTGATATTCCTAAAACTCGAAAGCTTAAGACCAACCCGAGTTTTTTCAATAGCCCTAAAACTCTCCCGGAGACCGTCCCTCTTTTTTTTTTTTTTTTTTTTTTTCAGGCTTTGTTGAACCGCGCTGAACTTGAACTCGCTAATAATAACACGCCCGGAAAAAGCGATGAACTGCTGAAAAATGTCAAAGAAGCTGCCCAACAAGTTTTCAATGTTCCATTTGAAATTCGAGCAATATCCGCGAGCAACGGAGCTCCAGGAGGATCCATGGGTCGCAGTTCAACGGATTCCGTTGGAGGACGGGGACTGACGTCCACGGAACGGGGCTGGGGGGGTTGGGGAAAAATCGGACGAATCAAAGAGCTTGTTACGGTTAGTACAGCAGCTCGAGCAGGGAATGAGGTGGGAGAGAGAGAGAGAGAGCGAGAGAGGGAGAGGAAGAGAGAGACGGATGTGGGAGCGGGAGAGGGGAGGAAGGTTGGGATACGAATTCGGAGGCATACTGTTGACGAGGTGAAGTATAGGGGAGATTACATGAGGAGACCGATTCAGCCTAACGAAATCCCATTCTTGGTTCGGTTTTTAGTCGACTTATCTGACCGACTAAATGAGCGCTTAGGGTTGGGAGAATACGCGGAGAGGGAAGGAGGTGAGCAGGTTCAAGCGTCCGAAGAGGAGAGGGAGAGAGGGGAGCAAGGTGGGAGGAGAGGCGAGGAGGGAGAGGGAGAGGGAGTGAGGAGGGATGGTGAGAGGTCGACAGAGGAGGAGAGTGAGCGCGAGAGGGAGGGAGAGAGAGCGGGAGAGGGCTTGCGGTGCAGACGAGAGAGAGAGAGAGCGGGGGAGAGGGAGGGAGACGGGGTGAGTGAGGAGACAGCTTTACGGAACGGAGACCATGGAACAGGGGGCGTTGAGGGTTTAAGGGACTACAGGGTTCAGCTGCGCGAGGTTGTAAATTTTGGGTTTCGCTGCTGGCAGTATTTGGAAGTGCGTTTGTATCCAATTCTGATTTGGGCCCGAGATCAAGCAAGGCAGCGCGGGTGGCGGGTTAACCTTCGACCCTTCGCGGAGATTCAAGCTTTTGTGCTTTTGGGAATGGCGTTGATCCTGTGGTGGACCTGCTCCGCTTTCTTCAGGTGGATCTCAGGTGCTGGCAACAAAGGGTAGTTGCAGAGGTTTCGCAGTTTTTCGAGGTTTGTAAAGTGACGGCGAACGTGGGATGGTTTGGGCCTTGAGACAGGGAAGGGTTCAGAGAGCAGTCCGGTCAGGGCTTTGGGATTTTTGGTTTTCAGTTTTGTGGGCATTC
This sequence comes from Zygnema circumcarinatum, assembly GCA_037447605.1. Taxonomy (NCBI): domain Eukaryota; kingdom Viridiplantae; phylum Streptophyta; class Zygnematophyceae; order Zygnematales; family Zygnemataceae; genus Zygnema; species Zygnema circumcarinatum. The sequence continues at coordinate 847,971 of CM074813.1, read as the reverse complement.
GCACTTTTCGAGGAACTCCCTCATTTTTGGCGCGCACCATTTCTGTATTTTTTGTCATATTCCAACGGCTTGGCACTGCATCGCGGTTAAATTTGCCTCGGTCTCTCTTATCTCCCTCTCGCTCTCCCTCTCCCCCTCCCTCTCCCTCTCCCTCTCGCTCTCCCTCTCTCTCCCTCTCTCTACCTGTCGCCCTCTCTCCCTCTCTCCCTCTCGCCCCCTCTCTCTCCCACTCTCTCCCTTTCCATCCCTCTCTCCCTGTCTCTCCATCTCTCTCCCTCTCCCTCCCTCCCTCTCCCTCCCTCTCTCTCCCTGTCTCTCCATCTCTCTCCCTCTCTCCTCCCTCCCTTTCTCTCCCCCTCTCCCTCCCTCCCCCACTCCCTCGCCCAGGACGTGATTAAGACCACGTGGTGGTATTGGCCGATGCCTGGCCTGACCCAACAGCGTCCAACTGTCGCCGTTCACAGTTCAGTGTCGTCCCCGTCGCAGCGATTTACACCTACAGGCCGCGTTCCATGGCCGTCTCGTCATGGTTTACGGTTTTCATGTCCGCCAGTTGGCAGCGACGAGTTGCAAACCGAGGCGGAAAGTTTTGCAACCTCCGAACCGAAGTCTCAAAATCGTTGACCTCCAACCGTCCGCAAGTACGAGCCGGTTGGACCGTTCAACTTGAACGGCAGATGGAATCCCTTCGGCCGCCGTCTTTCGAGCAGTTACCGCCAATGAGAATCTGTCACGTGGCAGCTTGCCTGGATCTACGAGTCGTACGAACGGCACATGATTGGTACGTGACAAGGAACTTGACGTGGCGTTGACTGAGTGGCGTCATCCTCCATGCTGCAGCCAATGACAGGCCGGCACCGACATTCCGCGACTGCCGGGCGGTACGGACTGCGCCGCGGCCAACGGGAGCGCGTCGTCGCACATGTAAAACTTGGCACGCGCGAAGGAAGGTTCAGGAAGCGCCAGGTGGTGCCGTGCTCCGCCAGAATGCGGAGCTTCACATGGGCGTGAGAGGGGGAGAGAGGGAGTGGAGAGAAAGGGACGGGGAGGGAGAGTGGGAGAGAGTGAGAGAGGGGGAGGGAGAGTGGGAGAGACGTAGGCGTCGCCTGCTATGGCGCTCATAGACCTTCCACGGGTGGCGGAGGCAGTGGGGCTCTCCCCCTCCGTGCTGTCCTTCCTGCTCGCGTTCCTCGCCTCGCTGCCGGTGAGCTTCCTCCACCGCTTCGTCCCGACGACCTCCATGCGGCACCTCTATTCGTTTCTGTCAGGAGCTGCGCTTTGTTGGTTCGCCTATGGGGGCCTGCAAGGTCAGAGCCCTCTCTCTCGCGCTCTCTCTCTCTCGCGCTCTCTCTCTCTCTCGCTCTCTCTTTC
>CM074813.1:839100-844100 GCA_037447605.1 Zygnema circumcarinatum | reverse complement strand
CGTCCGGAACCTTCCCCGTTCCTTCCGGCGGCCCAAAGTTTTGCGCAGGCGGTGGTCTCCCTGGCCGTGTACCAAACCCTAAACACGTACTTTCCGGGAAGCTTCCTGGTGGATCCGAGGTTTTTCGCCCTCAGCTTCACTCAGCGGTAGGCCTCGGAGAAGGGGAATTTGCGAATTTAAAAAAGTATATTAATATTAATAATAAAATTTCTTAATTTTCCTTTTCTTTTTTCGATTATTTATCGATGGAGCCGAGCCCCAATTGCTTGGAGACAGTCAAATCTTTTTCTGGCCTTAAATTCCCTTAAACCCTTCTCTTTCACTTTATTCAAAAGAAAAATTTACGTAAAAAAACTCCAAACCGGGCTCTGAACCCCGAACCCCTCCTTCCAAATAAACCTGGTTGACCTGGTTAAACTAAAAATCAAATGAAATTAATTAAATTAAAGTGCATTGACCTCCGGCTGGCAGGTGGGCGTACTTGATCCTGGCCGCGTTCGCCTATCGGTGGATGTTCTACTTCATTTGGAGCGTAGCGGAGACCGCGATGATCCTATCGGGCCTCGGATTCACCGGCTGGTCCACGGTGGATCCGGATAAACCCGAGTGGTGCGGATCCACTTTCTCCCACTGTCTTCAAAAAAAGAAAAAAGAAAAATCAAGAAATTCAAAGGAGGAGGAGGAGGAGGAGGAGTTTGTTATTTACACACCCTTTTTGGCTAGATACACACCTTTTAAAAAAATCCCAAAACTCTAAAAATTCTAAGATAAAGTCTGATCGCCGAACAAGTTGTGTATCTAGCCACAAAAGGTGTGTGTAAATAGACCCCCTAAGATTCAAAAAGTGGTAATTTTGTTTCAGAAGGTCCGCGTGGCTTGGTCCAGTGTGGCGCTTTGCTGTCTGCTGATTAGTCGACCTTTTTTTTTTTCGGGCAGGAAGAGGGCCCAAAATGTGGATATTTTACGCGTGGAGTTGGGCTGGTCGGCGGCGCAGCTGCCCGCGTTTTGGAACATGTCGGTGGCCAATTGGATGCGCCGCTGTATCCTATTTTTGGAAAAATATTTCCCATCATTTAGGGTCTAGTTACACACCTTTTTTGGCTACATACACACCTCTCTTCGCTGGTCAGATTTTATTCTAGGGCTTTAGGAGTTTTAGGGTTTTGGGATTTTCTTTTTTAAAAGGTGTGTATATAGTCAAAAAAGGTGTGTAAAAAGTTAACTCCTTACTATTATTGTTTCTTATTTTTTTTTTTCCCAAAATTTAGACACATCCCCGCCTCCCATCCCTCCCTCAAACCCTATTTTCTTCCATCTTGCATTCCATCGATCCAATTTTTTGAGGGACAAAAACTGCAATAATCATCACTACAATGCCACGTGGCAGTCTTTGACTGGTTCCCCCCCAGACGTGTACGACAGGCTGGCGCCGCCCGCGGGCCGGGCGGGCCTTTGGACGCTAGTGGCGACGCAGGCAGTCAGCGCGCTGTGGCATGTGGGGCCCACCGGTCGATGCTGACGTGGCGGGCTCTGATTGGGGGAGCGGGGAAGCTGGATTTGGAGTTTTTGCATGAGGGCGGAAGTTTGATTTTTCTTAAATTGAAAAATTGAACCACTTCCTTTATCGAGAACCTTAACCCTAAACCTTAAACCCTAAACCTTAAACCCTAAACCTTAAACCTTAAACCCTAAACCCTAAACCCTTAACCCTCAATCCTAAACCTGAAATCCTTAAGTTCAAAACCCCAAGTCTAACCCTAACCCCGAACCCCTAAACCCTAGACTCTTTCTTTAACTCTGAACCCTTCAACCCTAACTCTAAATCTTAAACCCCAACCGTACGCCCTAGATCCTAACCCTCACCCTATTCATAAAACCTAAACCCTAAACCCAAAACTCCAAACTCTAATCCCTCAACCCTAAACCTTAAACCCTAAGCCCTAAAACTTAAACCCTAAACCCTAAAAACCCTAAACCCTAAATCTTAAACCTTAAACCCTAAACCCCCAACCCTCAACCCTCAACCCTCAACCCTAAACCCTCAACCCTAAACCCTGAATCCTAAACCCGAAACCCTAAACCTCGAACCCTAGACCCTTAACCTAATCTCAACCTAAATCCCAAACGTCAAATCCTAAACCCTAAACCCTAATCCTGAACCCTAACCCTAAACCTCAAGCCCTAAACTGTTAACCCCTGACCCTAACCCTAACCCTAAACCCTAAACCCTAAACCCTGAGACAAATTTCCATTGAAATAAAGTTTTTGTTTTGCCCAGAAAGAGAAATATTTCATTTTCCCTTTTTTTTATTTTATTGACTTATTTCTTTGGGGCAAGCAGGGGCTATATCCGGGCTACTTTCTTTTTTTCTTAAACTGCGCGCTTGCTCAACATGCTTCCAAAGGTGAGCTCAATTTTTTTTTTTTTTGCCTTTGCTCCACCCCCTTTTTTTCTTTTGGAAAAAATCGTTCGTTTTTATTCCCAATATTTTACCTAGTCTGAACCTTTCACTACTGAAGTTAGGACCTGCCGAAATCTTCTAAAATCAAAATATTTTTTTTTGGAACATGAGTTGAAATGAAAAAAAAATCGAACTTGCAACTTGAAAAGAGTTAAGCAAAAAGGAAAAAGCCTTTTTTCTATTTTTCATCAAACAATGATAATTTTTTAACGGTAAATTTTCCTTCAAAAAAAAAACTCCTGCCCCCCCTTCCCCAGCCCTCTACAAAATCTATTCGGCAATTTCCGACGAATCGATCGCAAAAAAACGAATCGCAATTGCGGCTCAGTTTGCGTTCACGCATGCAGTCGCAGATTTTTCGGAAGTTGGCTTTCTTGTAAGTTTTTTTTTTTTGTTGTTCAGGTCGTCTATTTATTTGTAAATTCAGAGTTTCTTTTCCTTGGCTTCGTCTGCATTTAGAGAGGGAGGGAGGGAGGGAGAAAGAGCAGGGGGGAAGGTAGAGAGAAAACGGAAGAAAATAGGCAGAGAGATAGGGAGGGGAAGGAGAGAAACAGCGAGAGAGAGGGAGAGGGAGAGGGAGAGGGAGGAGTGAGAGGACAGAGTGGAGGGAACTTATGTATGAGGCAAGTGAGTGGGAGAGAGGGTGGGAGAAAGGAAAGAGAGAGAGCGGGAGAGGGAGAGAGGCGTGCAGTGAGAGGTAGAAAGAGAGAGAGAGAGTGTGCCCATATTAGAACTTCGATTCTGTCGTTTAATCGCTGAAATGCGACGAATTTCTTTGAGCATAGAACTCCGTTTCACGTAAATTCGGAGTTCCATGCTCTGACTTTACATGCAGTTCCGTTGCCGCGTTTCTCAGCCGTCATGACCGCCGGAAACTGAATTTCCATGAAAACTGGAAATGCTGAAAACTTCAAAACTGGACACCAAACCAATCACTTTAACAGCTAGTGTCCCAAATTTGTAAAGTAAAAAAAAAAAAAAAAAATTTGAGAATAGGCAGTCCCAGGAAACCCTAGAGCTCGGAAACCACCTAAACCCTAAATACAGACATCTTTTTCAATTTGCTTTTTTGGGGGGTGTTTTTTTTTTTTGGGGGGGGGGCTATTTGGGTACCAGTTATTTATAGAAAGACAAGTAGTTCGATTTGGGCGAAGCAATCACAGTGGGAGAGAACAAGTGTTCTGATTGGCCAGTTTTTATTCAAACATTTTATGATCAACTATTCTATCTCCGGCTTTATTGTAAGTCATATGCGCGCATTTCCTCAAATTCAGTTACCGCGAAATTTAGCATTTAATACCGGAATTTTTTTCCTTTGAACGGCTTTTCTTTTTTGATGCCATTTAAACAAAAGGATTTTTTGTTCTATATTTTGCTCGGAAGCGTGACGTGACTTCGAGTGGTCAAGTCTACTTCTCTGGGGCCCCAAATCTGAGCACCTTAAGAAAAAATCGAAAGGAGTTATACCCATTGGTCGTTAAATGGGGTATAAAACCTGCTTCGAGGAAGAGCGTTAAAGATGCATGTGCTGTCAAACGTGTAGATGAAAGGGAGAGGGGGGCGGGAGGAGACCTAATGCGTAGAAAGAGGAACGAGAGAGGGGGAGAAAGAGAGGGAGAGAAAGAGAGAGAGAGAGAGAGAGAGTGAGAGAGAGAGAGAGCGAGTGAGAGAGAGAGAGGGAGAGGGAGAGGGAGAGGGAGAAATGGATGGGGAAGGTGATGGATCTGAAAGATCAGAGGAGGATTATATCTTTCTTTCTGTCATTGTTTTAATTCAAAGCAAAATCAATAAATCTTCCACGTTTCCTCTAGTCTCTCCCTCTCCATTCCCTCTGTTATTCCTTGCCCTTTTCGCCGTTAGCCTCCCCTCTCTCCCCTTCCACCACCCTCTTAACTACCCAACTCTGTCTCCCTCCCCCTCTCTGCCAGCCCCCTCTTCTCCCTCCCTCCGACTCTCTCCCTCCCTCCGACTCTCTCCCTCTCCCTCCTCTCCCTCCTCTCCCACCACTCCTATCTCCCTACCTGCTCTCGTCTCCCCTCCCCCCTCTCCCCTCAATACACACTCATTGCACATCTTATATATCTGTAAAAGCTCGGATTGAACCATCTCCCTTCTGCCCCCTTCCCATGTGCAGCTACTGCGAGGAGATCACACCCTTTCAGTTTGGCGTTCAGTTTATTTTTTGGGTTCAGTTCTGCCGATCACTGTCATCATTATTCTGTCGATGGGCTTCGCCTCGAAACACAAAAAGAAGAAGGGAGAGTGATTTATCCTCGCTCAAAATTAATTCTTGGTATTATTACCTTTCGCACGCATGGAAAAGTGACTTCAATTACGGTCTCCGCACCTTCAGTGCGTCTTAAAGAAGGTTTAGAACTGAGGTAAAGAGGGAGTCCCACATAGAACCTGCGATCTATTCTTTGCCACCTCTACATCAATTTGTTTGGTGCATCAGCATTATTTTCTACTCAATACGGCCTGGTTTTCAGCGTTTCTAGGGGTTTTTTTTTTTTTTTTTTTTTTTTTTTTTTTTTTTTT
>CM074813.1:824700-835687 GCA_037447605.1 Zygnema circumcarinatum | reverse complement strand
AGGGGAGGGGGGAGGGAGTGGAGGGGAAGGGGAGAGGGACAGGGGAGGGGTGGGGAGAGGGAGTGGAGGGGAAGAGGAGAGGGACAGGGGAAGGGAGAGGGGAGGGAAAGGAGGGGAAAGAGAGAGGGAGGGAAGAAATTCGCATGTGAAAAGAGACATGAAGCACAGGACGACGGGCTAGAGGGAGAGAGAACAAGAATAAGGAAGATCGAGGGAAAGGAAAGGAGTGAAAAGGAAAACATGAAAGCGAAGAGGACACAAAAGACAAGTGATACGACAAAATTCATGTAGAGACATAATGACGGAGAGAGGAAGAGAGTGCAACGAACACGAGAGAGAAAAAAAAGAATAGAACAGAGAGAAAATGTGCACGTGAAAGCGACAGCCAACCATCCGTTCACTAATGGACCAAGATCAGGAGAGATATCCAGAGAGCGAAAGTAAGGAAAGAGGAGGCTGCAAACAGCGCAAACAGAGCAAGAAACAAGCGATAGAGAGTGAGAGCGAGAGAGAGAGAGAGAGAGAGAGAGAAAAAGAGACAGAGAGAGAGAGACAGAGAGAGAGAGAGAGAGGGAGAGACACACACAGAGAGAGAGAGAGAGAAAGAGACAGAGAGAGAGAGAGAGAGACAGAGAGAGAGAGAGAGAGAAAGAGACAGAGAGAGAGAGACAGAGAGAGAGAGAGGCCCACCTGAAAGCCCCATCCTGGTAGCGGCATCATCCCCGGCGCATGCAGCATCATGGGCGGGTACCCCCCCCCCGAGTGCAGCCTCGGCGCGAGGTACGGCCTTGCCATGGGGCCCCATCCCAGGCCCGCGCCGGCGCCGGGGTTCGAGCCCGCGACCTGCGGCGCCCCAGGGGCTCCCCCGGGCGGGGCAAAGGGCGGGGGGGGGAGGTGGGGGGGGGGGTGGTGGAACTTGCAGGTGCTGCCGTACTTGCACTCCCCGGTGCGCATGAAGTACGCGCACTCCTTTTCGCCCTGGAGGGAGGAAGGGAGGGAGGGAGGGAGGGAGGGAGTAGAATTAGGGTTAGAGTTAGGGTTGTGGGTTGAAAAGGTTAGAGGGCCTCTGGAAGGGAGGGAGGGAGGGAGGGAGGGAGGGAGGGTGGGAGGGAATAGAATTAGGGTTAGAGTTAGGGTTTTAGGGTTGAACAGGTTAGAGGGCCTCCGGAAGGGAGGGAGGGAGGGAGGGAGGGAGGGAGGCAGGGAGGGTTCAGGTTGTATGGTTAAAGTCTTTGCAGCGTTCGGAGGATAGGAGGAATGGGTTGCTGAAGTAGAAAGGGGTTTCCTAGGTCGTGAGGTTTGGAAAGGTTTGGTTTTGCGCTTGTGTGGGAGTTGTTACCCGCTTTTTCAGTGTTGAGGGAGGACAGTGAGAAAGAGTGAAAGGTTGAGGTACGAGGGTTCAGAGACGGTCGGAAATCTTTGGATTTTTGAGAAGCTTGAAGGCTCGCTGGGGATACTCGGGAAGAGAGAAGCCTTTTTTCGGGTCTACGAGGAACCGATTTCCTAGTTTGAATGGGAATTATGGATTCGACATTCTATCAAAACCCTAAAAACTGTAGGGTTTGTGAAGTCTAGAAATGGCTGTAGCGGTAGGGCTCTTTTGCAACTACTCGGTTGATTTCAGGGTCTTCTAGAGTTACAATTTTGAGGGAATAAGCAAAGGTTCCACTTGAAATGAAGATTCACATGTGTGAATGACAACGGAACTGAAACCAGACTGGAATCAGAAGCTGCAAGCAACACGGAACTTGCCATTTCAGTTTGAAGGAAACGGCGCTTACAGGTCTCAACGGGAAGCCCGCCATATTTAGAAGTGGAACTTTTCCCGCGGATCCACCTCTATCCCGAGGATGGTTGAACTTGCAGGTGGATCCAAACTTGCACGTCCCAGTCTTCAAGTAAAACTGCCAGCTCAGAATCCAAACCCTTCGTTCTACCATCATTGATGACTCATGAAAACATAAACAATGTAGTCGACAGTTCGACAGCCACTTAAGAAGAAAAATGTTAAACCTACAAATTGCGAGGAGTTTCTAAGAACCTCATAGAGTTTGCAACTGTTAAAAAAAAAAAATATATATGAGAGCCCTGGAAACATGAACATTCTGACTCTCCAAACCCTACTCTGAACCTGAACCTGAAAAAATCTGTTTCTTTTTCGAAATACTTGTTCACCATACAAATGCTGACCTGGCAGTCTTGATGTCCGGGTCGTTCCGGATGCTCCCCTCCCCTTGTGACCAGTCCCGTATTCCGTTGGCCGGCCCCTGCTGCCTGAACTCAGTATTTACATGACAGTTACAGTTACAGTTAGGTTGCAGTTCAACTAGGACCCAGATACAGCCTCAACTTACAGAGCAACTCATAGCAGTTAACTTCATCGACGAAGGAATTTCAGAAAAGCGCTTCTGTGATAGACAGAATATTCAGGCAGAGAGAGACGAGCAACACCGCTGAAAGAGAGAAGAGCAGAGAGAGAAGGAAGGTGGATAGGGATTGGGCAAGGGAGAGAGGGGAGGTGTGGAAAGGGACACAGAGAAAGTATGAGGTGTGCTTAGAGGGTAGGCAGTAGAGTGGTAGATGGGGCGAGAGAGAAAGGAAAGGATGAGAGGGACGAGGGAGGAGTAATCATCGAGAGAGAAGTGCAAAGTGACACAGGGTGAAGAGCAGGAGAAGTGAACACAAAATAATGAGAAAGTTGGGAACGTGAGAAAGACAGATAGAAGAGAGAAAGGTTAGAGAGAGTAGAAGCATAGATGAGGTAGACAGAAAAAGGGGAGTGATAGCAACGAAGGTATCAGAAAGAAACTGAGGTGCATGGCAGGAGAGGCAGGAAGTGTGAAAGAGACTTAAAGCCTGAAAACCTGCTGACGACAGAGAGAGGAGTGAGGGTGCAGGGAACATGTTAATTAGGATGGTAAACAAGGACTTAGGAAATTACACAACTACATACAGAGTGATGGTGAGAAGACTAGTGAGACACACATTAGACTTAGAGAGAGAGGGAGACAAAAGGGTCTACAGTTGGAGTGCGAGAGAGGGAAAGAAAGACAGTGTGAGAGAGAGAGACATGCAAATCGACTTCCAGAGAGAGTGAGAAAGAGGGTTCAGGGAGAGAAGGAAAGAGAGAGAGAGAGAGAGAGAGAGAGAGAGAGAGAGAGAGAGAGAGAGAAAGAGAGAGAGAGTCTCTACCTGTCTCCTGTTGGCCGGGTGGTTGTATCTGCAGGTCATCCCGTAGTCGCACGTGCCGGTCCGCAGGTAAAAGCTGCAGTCCGGCTGCCCGGGCCGCTCGGGCAGACCGGGGCCGCCCGCGCCCTCCTGCAGACTGATCTGGAAGAACGCGTCTGCGGGCACGGACACGGAACGGAACGGAAACAGGGACTGGCTAAGCACATAGTCGCACATGGAGCAGGAGAAGGCATGGGCGCATGGTGCATGCCTAGGAATGCATTGCTCTCGTCCATTCATTACCCTTGGCACATGCACTGCATTTTAGTATCCCTCACTCTCTATCTGCACTCCACTCCTTCGCTCCTAACACATGCTCCCAAGTCTCCAGCTACTTCGCTCATTCCTTTTACTGCCATTTAATTTGCATTCACTCCTCGGTCCTTCCCCCTACCTCCCTGCCATCTCCTCGCCAAGCATTCCCTCTTCCCTCCTGCCTCTCTACCATCCTTCAACAGATCCTTCCCCCTCCACCCTCCCCTCTCCTCACTCCGTCTCTCCTCTTCCCTCCTCCTCCCGCCCTCCTTCCCCATCTGCTGCTCCACTACATTCCACCCCAATACGAATCACCTGCCAACTCTTTCCTCCTTCCCTCCACTGACCGCCGCGATTTCCCTATCCTCGCCCTTCTACCACCCCTACCCATTCTCTCTCTCCCTCGAACGGTAAGTAGATGTGGTGGAAAGGATGCTACCTTCCACCTCCCGTCCACCTCTCTATCCGCACTTCCTCCCATCCCCTCGCTCTCTTCCTCTCCCCTCCTCTCTCCAGCACCACTCTCCTCTAAACTCCCTTTCTCCCCCCTCCTCAATCACCTCCCGTCACTCCCACTCCGCTCACTCCCTTCAGCATTCCTATCCCAGTCAGACCACAAAAAGTGACCTACACCATTCCTTCAACATCATCATTCCACCCTAAAATAAAATTCAACATTTAGGAAACACACTAAAACATTTCCGCCAAAGCCTAAGCCAGATCCGCCTCTGCTGGAATTTAGAACAGCTCTTCTCTTCTATCACACCTTCAAAGTCCCCTAAGGCTAAGGGGAAAAAGTACAGAAAATCCTTCAAATCCAAGCTGGATACCACTAATCCATCCCTCCATATCCATCATCTCTCACTACTTGCAACCCAAATTGCTCCAAACCTAACCCAATTATCTCAAAATAACTCAAAACTTACACATTCCCTATCAATAGATCCACTAATACACTGCACAACGCAACGACATAGCTTTGAATAATTTGTTTCACTCACGTTCCAAATTTGTCGTCGACGGTCCTCCTCTCCCTCCTCCTCCCATTGACCCTCCTCCCCCTCCTAACCCTGACTCTCCAACCCCTCTCTCCCTCCCCTCGTCCCTCTCCTCCCTCCACTCCTCCTCACCGCCTCCCCCTCCCCCCTGTTCCAGCAGAGAGTTCCCCATATTCGTGCTCCCAATTCCGTAGTTCGCCGGATGGCCTTCCGGGGGTCCATAATATTCCATCAAACCCAAATCTAAGTGCTTATCTTAGGCTTTTTATACCCTATTAATATTCCCTATAACACCTACTAATACCCCTATTAAAGCAGTGAATGCAGTTAATTACGCTCTATTACAATCTGCTCACACTGCTGTTATTAAGCCGATTATCAAATCAGGGTTGGTTCTGCGACTTATTTCTGCCTCCCTAAGTAGCTATTAGCATTTAGGGTTCGAACTGATAAGAGTAAAGCAGAAGACTTTAAAATTTAGGGTAAGGGCTTACGTCAGCATGCTTACGTCAGCATACTTGCTAATCGATTATAGTTTTTCTATGTAAACCCTAAAATGGGATGTCTGTGTCTATGGTCCTTGTTCACTGTCCCTCACTCGATCCCGCAGTCCCTTCCTCCCTCTCCCTCTCTCTCCCTCCTTCCTCTTCCTCCCCCTCAACACGCCCTCCCGCCTCCCTGCACCTTCCGCGAGGCGACGCCCTCCTTCAGGTCACCCTGCTTCACCGCTTTACTGCTTCCCACGCGCAGCCTTCCTGCACACGTACGAGCTCTGAACCTGCTTTCCCTCCTCCAGCATTCATCCTCCATAAGGAGCCCCTTCTGTCCTCCACAATCACCTCTCCTCCCTTCTCACTCCTTCCTCCCTCCCTCCCTCCCTCTCTCCCTCTTACTGATCTCCTCCACTCTTTCAACCAGTCCTTCCCCTCTCTCCCTCCATCACTCCTCTCCCTCCCCCCCTACCTCCCCCTTTCCCCACTCCACTCCCTCCTCTCTCTCCCTCTCCCTCTCCCTCTCCCTCTCCTCCCCCTCCCCCTCTCCGTCCCACTCTCCGTCCCCCTCTCCCTCCCCCCCTCCCCCCCTCCCCTCCCCTCCTCCCTGCAACGGTCAGGCCCGGGAGACGCGCAGAGGGTCGCCTGCAGCGCCAGCTCACGCCCTTCCGCGTTCGCAGAGGCCCTCCGTACGAATTCGTACGCTTTTATGTACGGACCCATCCCAATCGTACAAGTGCCGTACAGTTACCGTACGGTATGGCAGCGCGAATGGCGGGCGGCGGTACGGCGCGCGCGGACAGCAGCCGGAGACCACATGTGCGGCGGCAAGGACACGTGGCGTACCCCCATTGGTTTTCTGTCTGCAGTGACGCGTGGTGTGCGCCCATTGGCCTACCGCCTGCAGCGCGGGTCTGCGCGCCGCCGTGATTGGTCGCCGGCGGAATTTGGAACAAAGGGGGCAAGGGGGGTTCCATGTGGCGGATTTAAACGGAGCAGGAGGGGGGAATACGGTTACATAGAAGCTGGGACTCGGATTGGCTGGAACAGATTCGGGTCGCTGATGTGGTAGATGGTGATTCGCTCACTTTCAAATCTGTACGGAGGTGAATTTTGGACAGTGAAAAGAAATCGGATTTTCGCTGTTGACGTTTTTACGCGCAGTATTTTGATTTGGGTCCTGCAGTGTGGGAGCGGAACGAGGACCACTGGAAAGGCGCCACGTGGTGCTTCCGAGGGCCAATCAGAGCGCGCGGATGCCGGCAGCAGTGATTTGGCAGTGTCATGTCACGCTGGGAAGGAAAGGAAGACTACGGAAATTTGATTTTTTCGGGAACCCTCCAAATGAAATAAAAATTCCGTACTGTACTTTGATTTTCCTTTTGACTAACAACTTTGACCAAACCTCGACCTAGACCTAAATTGACCTTGACCAACCATGGACCTTAACAAATCTTGACTTTGACCAAACCTTAACCTTCAAGTCGACTATTGGAAAAGGTCACGGCTTGTCGAACTCTGGTTAGGAGGCGTCAGACTAAAAACCCCAAAACCCTAAAACCCCTGAAAACCCTAACAACCTAAAAACCCTAAAAGCCCTAAACCCCTAAAACCCTAAAAACCCCAAAAGAACGAAATCTTACGAACACGACAGTAACTGAAGTACTCCGCCGCAGCAGGATCGCGATGTAACCGAAGTACTCGTTCTGCTCTAAAACTAGCAACCAACTTTTCAGTCTGACCCCCCCCCCTCAGTGTGACCGTTCGTTTGCCTTCTCGGCCAAAGAGGGAGAAATGGAATCGAATGCTCCGAAACTGGCGACCGAGAAGAAGAGAAAGCGAAAAAAAAAAAAAAAAGCCGACTTTTTCAATATCAAATAAGTCCAGAAGGAGATAGGGATTGAGATTGATTCTGGCAGCGAATAGTTTTCAGGATTGAGATTTTGCAAACATCATTTGGTAAATCTTTAGTTTTGTTTAAGATGCTCTTGAAACCAATAATATGCTGCTTGACAGAAACCAATGCAAAAACCAGGAAGGCAACTCAATTGACAAAAGGGACGCCTTAAAGTAACAAAAAAAAGGGAATCAAAGTACAGCCTGTCTACGCTCCAACCAATTTTTTTTTTTTTTAAACTCTCCTTAGCAACGGCGCGTACCCGCATCGCAGTCTGTCTGCCGCTAGCCTTCACATCTCGCAAGTAAATTCAATAGGATGGGCCTCCTGCTCCGCTGCTTTTGATATTCCAAGGTTCCTCCTGCAACGAAATATGAACTGGAACAGAAACAGACGGCACTAAGGAAAAAAGAAACAAAGTCACAGCATGAGAAGAAAAGTGAGAGAGGATGGGGGGGGGGAAGAGGAGGGCAGAGGCAAGCAGAGAGTGAGAGCGAGAGAGAGGGAGAGAGGGGGAACACAAAATCAAGCGCTCCACCTACAATGTTCACACATGGTGAGACCCTGACATGATGTTGCACTGGATGAGAAGGTAGATCGCTTACCAGCACAATGACGAAGTTTTGCTTTCTCAGCATCAAAAAATATATTTAGACTTCCAAGTAGCACAGAAAGGTCGTTATAAAAATAAGATTTCGAAGCTGAGCAGGAAGAAATGTCTGTAACCAATCATCTTTCGCCGAGCCTGAAGGTGACATAACCGCCATCCTCTGGAGACCCCCACGGTTAAAAAAAAAGTTAGAAAAGAGGGAAATATAGTTAATAATTTGGAATAATAGGAAACCTTATCCTTCAGCTAGCGTTTGATGGTAGCGAATGTTGAAACATAACGTACCTCTAACTCTGCGACTTCGCGCTCATCCTTACCCTTACCGAACCCTTGACCCTAACCATAAGCCTAACTTAAACCCATTCTTAAACCTAACGCTAACTCTTATCCGAACCCTAACCCTAACCCTATCCATAACCCTAACCCGAACCCTAACCCTACCCTTATCCTAAGCTCTAAGCCTAAGCCTAAGTCTAAGGCTAACCCTCATCTTAACCCTAACCAGAAACATAACCTTAACCCTCGTCCTAACCATAACCCAATCCCCACCCTAACTCTAACCCTACTTTTGACCCTAACCCTAACCATCATCCTAATCTTACCCCTCTAGGCCTTAAACCAAACCACACCAGCCGCACCTTCGATCTTCTTCTTGATCCAGCGCTCCACCACCATTCCCGCCGCGATACCCACCGCAATGATCGCGCCGTATTTGACAGTCGTGTAGAGGGGGCTGTGACGTGGCAGGAAGTAAACAGCGGGAGCCTCTCTGAAGCGTTTTTGGAGAGCCGCGTGGCGGCGGGGGGATGCGGGAGAGGGGCTTTCTGAGAGGGGGGACGAAGAAGGAGTTGAAGCGGAGGAGGAGGCTTTGGAAGCGGAGTCCATGGCTGCCAAGACTGGTGTGAGAGGGTGAAGGATGGGGGAGAGGGAAACAGGGGAAAGAGAGAGGGAGTGGAATCGCAATGGCGCTCTATGTGACGCTATTACTTGTGGGAATTGCAGTTCTGTCCCAGTTACGGGCGTTGAATGGGTAAACGGAATGTCCCTCTATTGAAAGTTGGGTACATTGTGGCAATCCCTTTTTTTTTGAAGAAGGAAAAGGAGACTCCAGAAAGTACAAGCCTCTGAAACCCTAAAAAGTAACCTTGCTTGGAACACCCCAGTTTTGCCGACATGCTGAAAATGAGGATGATTGCAGTACAGTACGTTATTGGGTCCTAAGAAGCTTGTTCTTTCGCTCCTAGGTGGTCTGTAACCAGTTCACAGTGGTTCTACATTTTGTCTTTGTCCATATCCATATTCAATTTATATTATTTTGAGTCTAGAAACCAAAAACCAAAAACAGAAACCAGAAACTACAATCCAAAAAACCGAAACAATTAAAACCAGAAACGAGAAATGAGGAACAAGGACTGAATCATTGGAGTGAACCCCATACAAGCGTTAGCTCAAACCTCTCACCAGCAACCGGAAGTTAAGCATCCTCTAACATCATTTCGTTTTTTAACCAACATAACAAATAAAAAATTTGTTTTTTTACAACTTGGAACATTTTTTGCTTTTCACTTTTTAGCCTACACAACTGTCATGCTTTGACAGTGTTAGACATTTTATTTTTTCTGAGAGTGCCCCAACCTAAAACCACTGATACAACAAAACTTCCAAAGATAGAATGAGACGCTCTCCCCTTCTTAGTCTCCTCCTGAGGAAAGGAAGCGCCCATTGATAAAACCAAAAAATGAGTAGAAAGTTCGCACTGCTTCATCGCGGCCTTGTTACAAAGTACAACGTGATCTGCACAAAAAACAAACCCAAACATTCTGGTCAGAGAGAGAGTGGGAGTGGGAGAGCATTGATTATGGCTGCCTTTCCCTCACCCCTCCCTCTCCCTCTCCCACTCCCTTTCCCTATCCCCTTTCCTCTCCCTCTCCCTCCCTCTCGCCTACCCCGCCTCCCTCTCCCTCTCGCTCTCCCTCTCGCCTACCCCACCTCCCTCTCCCTCTCCCTCTCCCTCTCGCTCTCCCTCTCCCTCTCGCCTACCCCACATCCCTCTCCCTCTCCCTCTCCCTCTCCCTCTCCCTCTCCCTCTCCCTCTCGCTCTCCCTCTCTCCCTCTCCCTCTCCCTCTCCTTCTCCCTCTCCTCTCCCTCTCTCTCCCTCTCCCTCTCCCTCTCCCTCTCCCTCTCCCTCTCTCCCTCTCCCTCTCCTCTCCCTCTCCCTCTTCCCTCTCCCTCTCCCTCTCTCCCTCTCCCTCTCCCTCTCCCTCTCCCTCTCCCTCTCCCTCTCCCTCTCCCTCTCCCTCTCCCTCCCTCCCTCTCCCTCTCCCTCTCCCTCTCGCTCTCCTCTCCCTCTCCCTCTCGTCTACCCCACCTCCCTCTCCCTCTCCCTCTCGCTCTCCCTCTCGCAGTCCCTCTGCCTCTCGCCTACCCCACCTCCCTCTCCCTCTCCCTCTCCCTCTCCCTCTCCCTCTCCCTCTCCCTCTCCCTCTCGCTCTCCCTCTCGCCTACCCCACCTCCCTCTCCCTCTCCCTCTCCCTCTCGCTCTCCCTCTCCCTCTCGCCTACCCCACATCCCTCTCCTCCTCCCTCTCCTCTCCCTCTCCCTCTCCCTCTCCCCTCTCCACTCTCCCTCTCCCTCCTCCCTCTCCTCTCCCTCTCCTCTCCCTCTCGCTCCCTCTCCCTCTCCCTCTCCTCTCCCTCTCCCTCTCCCTCTCCCTCTCCCTCTCCCTCTCCCTCTCCCTCTCCCTCTCCCTCTCCCTCTCCCTCTCCCTCTCCCTCTCCCTCTCCCTCTTCCCTCTCCCTCTCCTCTCCCTCTCCCTCTCCCTCTCCTCTCGCTCTCCCTCTCCCTCTCGTCTACCCCACCTCCCTCTCCCTCTCCCTCTCGCTCTCCCTCTCGCAGTCCCTCTGCCTCTCGCCTACCCCACCTCCCTCTCCCTCTCCCTCTCCCTCCCTCTCCCTCTCCCTCTCCCTCTCGCTCTCCCTCTCCCTCTCGCCTACCCCACCTCCCTCTCCCTCTCCCTCTCCCTCTCGCTCTCCCTCTCCCTCTCGCCTACCCCACCTCCCTCCCCCTCTCCCTCTCCCTCTCCCTCTCGCCTGCCCCACCGGTAAACCTTCCCTCACCTGAGTAGATATTACAAGCAGTGGCGTCCATACAACCAGATACCGCGCGGCATCAAGCACCTGGTTCCACATGTTGGGCTGCGCCGCCCAGGGGTGGGGGAACACGCCGCGGAAGTCCACCTGTTCAGGCCACAATTACGGTTAAAATAAACAAACAAGAAACGATATATTCTTAAGAAATAGAATGGAAGGAGGGAGATAAGGGAGCCGAGAGGGGAAGTGGGAGGGAGGGAGAGCTGCAGGGGGCACGGAGGGAGAGGGAGTGTGGGAGAAGGGACGTGGAGCGAAAAGACAGTAGTGAAAATTGAAGGCGAGGCAGTGAGGGAGATGGGGGGGAGAGAGAGAAAGCGGTGAGAGGGAGAGGGAGAGGGAGAGGGAGAGGGAGAGGGAG
>CM074813.1:812368-822898 GCA_037447605.1 Zygnema circumcarinatum | reverse complement strand
TAAAAACACCAATCCCTCTCCCCCTCTCACTCTCTCTCTCTCTCTCACTCTCTCTTCCCCACTCACACATACCGCAACATATCAACTCCCCCCCGATAGAAGTAAAACGCCCCTCGTCGCCTGCAAGCGCAAATAAAATATTTACCTGCCCGGAAAAAAAGTCACCTATCAGTCGCAAAGGAGTGAAGTTGGTCAGAAAAGGGAAAGATAAGAGAGGAGGGAAAGACAGACTATCGCAAGCTATAATCATTCCTTTAATTATTATTGCTAGTAGTACTGGAGGGGGGGATGGAAAGAGGAGGCCAACCATGAAAATAAAATATCCGAGGCAACCTAAACACATGCAGAATCGGTACACCGCAGTGAACCAGAGGTACACCATCCTGTCCCACGGAAACAGCACATGGAAACAGTTCGGGTAAGAAAGGAAAAACAGAAAGTGACAGAAAGTGGGGGAAAGGAAAACTGTGGAGGGGGAGAGAGGGTCTGGCGGGGGAGGCAGGAGAGAGGGAGGGGGACGGAAAGTCTCACAGAAAGGAGAAGGAGAGGCAGAGAGTGAGGATATAGTCTCTGACGATGAGGGAGAGGGAAAGGGAAAGGGGAGGTGCATGGAGGAAAAGCTGTAAGGAGGGAGGAGAGCGAGAAGGAGAGGATGAGGGAGAAGGAGAGAGAGAAAGGAAGCAGACCGTGGGATGCTGACATGCATGGGGCGTTGCATGGCGCAGGACATCATCCACCATGTCATGCTGGAGAAACCGCACCTGTGCCACGTCACGTCACGTCACGTCACGTCACAGGAGGCTAACATCAGACCATAACATTCATTGCAAGCCACACATCATCAAATCGTTCACATTCCATTCCATTGTTTCTGACAGCAAGGGCTCAACACTGCATTCCCACAGCTCTGAAAACTGCTTGAACGAGGGCTACAAGTTAGGATTTTACCAGACAATAAGCATATTCCAGTAGTAGAGCTGAAGGGCACAAATGGGCGGCACCACCCAAAGGAAGATGAGAGTGACCATGTGGAATGAGCGGAGGTGTTGCCGTTTCCATGTGTGGGCCATCACCTGCCGAGCCGTTCCATGCGGTCAGTTCCGTTGCATCCGTAACAGCAACATGACGATAATGGGCAAAGGGACTCCTACAGAGGGGGAGGGAAGCATGGGACGAGGGAGATAGGGGGAAGGGGAGAGAGTGAGAGAAGAGAGGGAGAGAGGAAAGAGAGGAATGGAAGGAAATGAAGGGTTGGAACGAAGGTGAAAGAGAGAACAGAGACAGATGGGAAGGATGGGGAGGGCGAAGGGGATGGGGGGGAGAGAAAGGAGTTTGAAATTTTCCCGAAAATCGCATCACTCATCTAGATCAATTAAATCCGAAACCTGAACTCAGTCTTTAGGTTGGAAATCCCAACCTTAATTTTGAAATTTTTTAAATCAGAAACCCTGAATTTTAATCCTTTGAACCTTTAACAGCGAGCCTATGAAACCTTACAACCTAAACCATACAATCAAAAAACCTGAACCCTAGATCTTAGTCTCCTTTTTTCATCCCTTATTTCACTCCCCTACATTTAGCAATGTATGACCTTAGCCCTGAAACACAACAGCTGGAATTTGAACCCTAAAACGCATTTGTTTGTAGCAATTCGATATTCCACTACATTGTTACAACTTGACATGAATTATTTATTCTTATTTTCAACTTTATTTTACTTCTTTTTACAAAAGTCACCTGAGCTCCGAGCATCATGAGCAGCGCTATGGAGAACATCAGCACAACCTCCAGCTCGACAGCTGGCGGCCTCCGAATGGCTGCGATTTGATCGACGCCCTCTGCACATGGACGTGAATTTCAGTACGAAAACGACATTTTTATTCACGCACAGCGGATCGGAAGCTGCATTCTCACCATGGAAACACTCCTCATCTGAAAATACTTTCACAAAGCTGCTAAATTTAAAAAAATACCTACACTTTAGCCTATCGTACGGATCCGCACAATTCCCTCTCACACAACAGGAGCCCCAACTCACCAATGGGAAGCGCTCGATGTGCCATTGCTGACGACAGTGATGACGTGGCAGCAGCAGAAGCTGCCAATGCAGCCACTGCCAGGTGGCCCTCTATCACATTGCCAGCTGGCAGGTGCTCAGCACCCTCGAAAACTTCCCATCCCTCCGAGAGCGCTCCGAGGCCTCCCTCTCTCTCTCCCTCTCTCACCCTCTCCCTCCCCTCCCTCCGCAACGGCTTCAAGGGCTTCAAGGCCCCCCCCAGCTTCAAGATTTTCAAGGGTTTCCGGAGCTTTATGGGCCTTACATTCTCTGAACCTTCTACGGTTTCTGAATCTTTCAGGGTTTCTGAAACTTTCATGGCTTCTAGGGTTTCTGCATTCTCCTCCCTCGCTCTGCGGCCTCTCCTCCACCGCGCCCGCCGCCCAACACCCTCGGCAGAGGCCCTCCAGCGGCGCCACGTGGCGTCTCTCGCTCCGCCACGTGGCGGGCTCTCCCCTGATGGCCCTCTATCTGCTGCATCCCCCTGCCACGTGTCAGCCTCTGATTGGTCCTGCTCCGCCCCTTGCTCCCTCCGCCCATCCCCCGACTCCCGCCACCTGTCACTGATCCTGGAGTCCCGGAGTTCCGCCATGGAGGCCAGACCCTGAACCCTAGGGTTTCAGCCACAAAGCCTGACACGAAATGTACAGCCCTAAACCCTAAACCCTAAGCCCTAAACCAATTTCTCTACACAGACTTAACCCTAAATTCTGAGTCCCAGTCCGCCGCATGCCCGGCCTGAACCCCCAATGCGGATGAACCCTAACCTAGTGCAGTCTGGCCTTAAACCCTAAACCTAACCTTCCATCTTTAACTCTCCACACGTGCGAGAAGCTCCGGTCCGTGTGCCACGTGTCCCCCGCAAAGCTCTGTGCTCTCCATTTGGGGCCTGTCTAGCATTCACATCTTTTTGACAGAAAAATGCTGGACCCAGATCGAAACTAGTGTACAATTTCTAGAGATGTGTCACATAAGAGGCGTCTTGACAAGTACTGTTTCCGATAAATATGCTCTTGGAAGGGCTGGATAGGAAAACTACTGTACCGATAGTTCCAAACCGGTACGGACGGTCCCGGCGCTCATGGGAGTATATGTGGCTGTTCCGTTCGCAGTTTTGACGGACCATTCTGTTCATGTAGCGCTGTTACAGTCGCAGTTAAACAGGCTTGCAATATTCACGCGCACGTAGCGTTGAAAATATTTCGTCCGGCGGACATCCCCTATTGAAAGTTGAAAATAAAAAACATATTACGAAACTGGTCCTATCCTTTTTTGGAAAGAAATTTCCGCATACGAAGCCGTCGGTTATGTTTGGGACCCTCCATACTTTCAAACATTCAACTTCAAAATCGTTAAAATATTCAAAATCTTAATAAATAATTGACAATTTGAATGAAAGCTTTTTTTGGAAGTCCGACAGTGTCGGTCGCTTGGAATTTTAAACCATTTTTTTCTGGTGTAGGACTTCAAGTCCTTTACAGAAAAAAGAAAGGGAGCACTACTGTCAAGGACCTGTCTGCTGAGGCGGGAGCAAGAAGGCAGCTCCTGAACAGAGAGAAGCTTCTGCAAACATGGCCGATGAGCGCATACTGCACAAGCTGCACGATGCCATGATGAACGGTAACGCTCTGCTTTGATGCTGGATCAGTGTGCAGCAATATGTGAAGCATTCTTGATGTTTGGTAACTCCTTATGCTTACTCTCCTCTGACATCGATGATGATCAGACCAGCAAATAGGCGGCCTGTTCATGGAAACAGTTCAATATGTGGCGAATAGTGCATTGAATCCATTGGCTTTGATTAGGAGAGTTCAAGGTTGAAGGTTGAAGCAAAGACAAGCAGTGGCAGGCTGCATGGCTCAATAAGAAATCACTGTAATACTGTGTTCTTGTGTTTTTTTTCTGTTATCTTGCAGGCCCTCTTCTCGATTGGCTACTCGAAAGCAAAGAAGATCGAAAATCTCTCAGTGTTGTATTGAATTCAATGAGCTCTGATGGAAGAACACTAATGGCGCCAACAATAGATCACATGGAGAAACTAAAAAAGGCATTAGAGACCACGCAGATGGAGGTGAGATTATCTGAATTGTTTGCTCGCAGTTATTTCACAGAGGAAGACGATGGCAAGACGTTTCCCTTCATACTCTGCGTTCTCTCTTTCGTTCTCTGCAGAATCCTCGCACATGTTTTGTATAGGGGTGCAACATGTCATAGGATGGATAGGAAGAATGCTGAATGAAGGATGAATGCCTGCAATACGGTATGGATTTGTTTTTTCACTTTTGAATTTTCGGATTTTTTTCTGTCCATTTTTTTTGTTCGTTTCTTTTCTTTCTTTCCTTTTTGCATATTACATGGCAAACGCATTTATTGCATTGCTAATTGCTTGATGCTCCGCTTAGAAAGGGGAGTGCAAGCGAAAAGGATGAGAGTGAACGTGGAGGACGGGAATAAGAAGTCAAGAGGGAGCTCCACTTACGGGATGGAATCTTTTGATGATTGCAACAGAAAAGGAGCTTGGAGAAGTTCACAAAGACGCTTGAGAATGAAAAGGCAGAGCTTGGTGAAAATTTAATGTCTGAAGGAGCACGAACTGGCGCTGCATTTATACTCATCAATACATTGGAGGAGCAGAGAGACAGAGCATTCTCAATGCTTGACGAGGCGCTTTCTTTACTGCTGGATAAGTCGGCATATGCAAATGATTTACTTTCTCAGATCGAAAAGATGCAAGAGAAACTTCAAACGGCATTGCAGCATAGTTTTCGAGTGGAGGAAGATCTGCAGAAATTCAAAGCAGCACTTGGCGAAGCGCAAGAATGGAAGGGAGAGACAGTAGGGCTGCGACTAACTGTCGACATTCCAACATTGGTCCTGTGTGCTTGGGGCTACTTGGTCAGATTTTGGTCGATCAATTGGTGACTAAACACGGCTGCGATACTTGGTGACGGAGACCATTTTTGACATCGCGAGAGAGGATGAGTGCAGTCTGAACACGGCGAGCAAGTTTTTGCAGAGGAAAGGGGTGGGCGGGAAGCTGCTCTTTGTCGTTAACCAAACGGCTGTGTCTAATGTGGCCAATCTTTGGCGACAGGTTCTATGCATATCTTGAATAGAACTATCAACTTTTCAGGGAGAAGTGTCTTTTACGCGATCTATGTCAGTTTGCAGACATTCACAACATGATTTTATGTGCAGGCCGTGCAGGGACAAGATTGCCGACGAACAAAGAAAGGAAGAAGAAGAAGAAGAAGCAGCAAGAAGCTGATTTTGCTTATGCTTTTGCTTTTTGTTACTTTTCATTTCATCGAAGTTTTTTTGTTTTTATACATTCGTGTTGCTGACATGTCGCTCAATTTCATTCAAGAAGATTTTCGAATTCGATTGTTTCCCTGTTTCCATGCATGATTCCCGAAGTCTTTTAAATCCCTAAACCACTCAACCATAAACTCCAAAACCTAAAAAACATGAAGCGTGAGGACCTTCTTTGCACAAAGTCAAGTCTGAAGATGAGTCATGGGTTGGCTCTTGTCCTTTGAGCCCCCCTCCCCTCTGTGCCTGCTCTTACCTCTCACTGCCAGTCTTTAAACAGGAGTGGGAGATGGACGAAGGGCCAACCATAAACCTAAACAGAGCGCTATGTTAACACTAGTTGCCCAGAAATACTTTCTTTGGAATGTGAGTTTTGCCGTTTTATGGCGAAACATGAGCATGGCCAGGTAACCTCCCGCCCATCCTCCAATGTAGGCTGGTCGGCAGAGCGCGGCTTCGCTGATGCGAAATTTTGTCAATTTCAATACGGCGATGACCTTGTCGAGGCCCATGAGGGCCCATCCTACGGCGTTGATGGCGAATATGTATGTCAAAAAGTGGTGCCATGACGCCATTCCCTGTGCTCCGCTGGTAATGTGAGTACATTGGAGAAGGACAAGAAGACGGCATTTTTGTGAAGCGCTGGAGAATAGGGTTGGTTTGAAGATGCAGAGCATGCCCATCATGCATGCATCCATGCGCATGCATGCATGTGGCATTACCCTGAACTCATGCGTTGGATGTCGAGAATATGTACGTGCATACTGCACATGAATGATGCTAGGCAGAGCGAAATCAGGCATGCGTGCGCAATAGAAGACACGCCAGAAACCCTGAAAGCGGTCAATACATGCATGTGTATACATGCCCTGGAAGCACGAACGCATGCATGCGGGTATGCATATTGGGAAGCTCAGTTTCTGCCTCCCTTATCCAGCCACTTCTCCTCCCTTTCCCACTCTCGCCCATTCTCTTTTGCTCCACCCTTATTCCTTTGCTTATTCCCGCCTGCCGTCCCTCCCCCTCCTCCCTCCCCCCCCTTCCTCTCCCTCTCCGTCCCTGCCTAAATTTTCAAAGCAGTTACGATTAGGGTTAGAATTAGGGTTCCCACCACTTTGACGAGCAGCAAAGGAGGAAGCGACCCGCGTCGTTTAGGGTTTTTAGGGTTTGTAGGGTTTTAGGGTTTTAGGGACTTTGCCTCTTTGACAGAACCTCCGCGCCGCCTCCTGCCCAACGGAACGGACGTGCGCATGGAACGGCCGAGACAGTTCCAACGGTTACATTTTTTAAATTTGCGTGTAACGCGCTCCATGGCAGTTCAGTTTGAGTGAATTGTAACGGAAATTGGCTCCACGTGACAGGTGAAGGTGGAAGTACCGTCCTTCGGCAGTGTGGAATCGCAATGGGTCAATTAGTCAATCAGTCTTTAGTCAATTACTGAAGTGGAGTCGACCCACTTTAGTCAAAAATTCCTTCACGAAATTTTATCTTTTGCCGAGTATTTCCTTATAGACAAAGTATGAGTATGCCTCTGGTTCGGGGTTTATTCTCGCTGAAGGAATGATCATCATTCCTTTTTGAAGACAGGTTCTACGACACTCAGCAAATATAGTTTGAACATTTCGGTGAATGGACATGAACTCGTGCAATAGCAGTAGAACGAACATGCTTACATTATTACAACGCAGGGATCTAATTGTAATTTAAATTAGTTCAGTGCATTAAACATTTGAATGTTTAATCGGCTTGAGGAATATGTCTTTTTCGTTTTTTTGAGGTCAACCACACTCTCCAGACGCGGCTTCAAACCCTGAACCTCACACATTTGTACCTCATCAGAGTCCAATTGCTGTCTATAAACAAAGTTTGCTGGAAAATCACCAGTCTCGAAGCATGAATTACTACTGCTCAACATTTTTTTCAGAGGAAAAAAAGCCACACTTCAGATTCACAATTCCGGAAAACCCAAATCCCCAAGACTGCAGATCTGATTTTTCCTTCTTTTTAAGAAAACAGTTCCAAGTAATTATACAAACCCTAAACCCTAAAATTACTACAAAACAGCAATCCGATCAATACGGTTTAAACTTTCTGGATGATCTCAACATGGCTATCCTCTTTTTATCCTCCTCAAACCGTTCTTGTAATTCCAAAAGCTCTGCGCACCCACCCCCCATAAAACCACATTTTAAGTCAACTTAAAATAAAAATAAAATAAAAAAAAACCGCATCCAACACAGAAACAAGTTTTGAATATACAAACTGGAAAAAAAAAAAAAAAAAAAAAGTTAAGAAAAATGCACAACTAGAAGAGAACAGAGAGAGAAATCAGAGAGGGAGGTTCCCTCCGTTAAGCATAGAACCCCACCGTTCCGTTTGGCCTCTCTATGTTGAAATCTGTAGAAGTCAAAGTTCCCTTTCTTCGCGGCCTTCAGCGCGTGCCTCTCCGCGACTTCCTTTGCAACGCTGCCGACTGAAATTCCGGACTTAGAATCGGTACTTTTCTTCCGGCCGACTTTGCTCACCACAACAGTCCATCCTTCTTCTTGAGCTGCCGCTTCTCTCTTCCTTTTTGCCTGAAAGCCAGTTTCGTTATTTTTTTTTTCTATTATTCTTTTGTCATTTATGAAAAGCGAACGTTTTCTCAATGAATTCACTGATTTATTTCATTTTTTTCTTTAATTGAAGCGGAATCGGAGTGGTCCGTTCAAGCATTCGAGATGAGCGAGGTTCTATGTATTACAACAAGCTGTGTGAATCCGCAGAACTGAAGGGTTCATGAAAATTAGGGTTTGGAGTATTGCCTCCTCCTCTCGAATGTCGAATTCCGCCATGAAGTCGTCCACCTGCCGCTGACGCGTCACCAAATCTGGGCCTCTCTCCGCCTTAAAATCCGCCAGCCACTCTGCACTCACTTCCCAAGAAAGAAGAAGAAGAAGAAGGGGAAAATCAAAACTGAACCCGTTTTCGCACTCTCTCTCTCTCTCTCCCTTTCACTCACTCCCTTTCTCCCCCTCCCTCTCTCTCCCCCCTCCGTCACTCTCCCTCTCTTACTCACTCTCTCGCTCCTCCTCCCCCCCCTCACTTTTCCCCCTACGTCTCTTTCCCTCTCTCACTCACTCACTCTCTCGCTCCTCCTCCCCCCCTCTCTCTCTGCCCCCTACATCTCTCCCTCTCTCACTCACTCTCGCTCCTCCTCCCCCCCCGCTCTCTTCCCCCTACATCTCTCTTCCACTCTCACTCTCTTTCGCTCCTCCCTTCCCCCTCTCTCTCTCGTGTCTCTCTCCCCCTCCTACATCACTCTTCCCCCCCTCACTCACTCTCTCGGTCCTCCTTTTCCCCCCCCCTCTCTCTCTCTCTCCCTCTCCCTCACTCCCCACGCCGGCATTCCCTCCCTCCCTTCCACTCACTCTGCAGCCCAAACTCCGCCGCCGCTTCTCCCTCCCACCCCCCCTCCCTCCCCTCCGCCGAACCCGACGAGGAAGCTCCCAGGAAGCTTCCGGGCTCCGCCATGGCTGGCAGAGGTTTTGCCTTTTTCGCGGTGCCAGCTGGCGCCCCCGCCTTCAGCGCCTTCTTGAGGCTCGCGGAGTTTTCGAAAAGGACAAAAGCGGCGCGCGATGTCGGCTGCCAGTCCGCTTCAAAATTATTTTTTTGGAAGGAATTTGGGGGTTTGCTGAATTTAAAAAAAAAAAAAAGGGGGGGCAGAAAAATAGCATAACAGTAGAGAGGAGAGGGAGAGGGAGGGAGAGAGAGAGTGAGAGGAGAGAGGGGGAAGAGGGCGGGAGGGACAACAGAAGAGGCAGAGGGACAGATATGAGATTTTTTCTTTTCTTAAGAGATACTTTCTTAAGAGATACTTAAGAACTTTATAAAGGTAGGGTATAACGTTTAGGGTTTAGGATGTAGAGTTTAGGGTTTAAGGTTAAGGGTTAAAGGTATAAGGTGTAGAGTTTAAGATTCAGGGTGTAGGGTATAGCGTTCAGATTTAGGGTTTAGAGTTTAGAGTTTAAGGTTTAAGGTTTAGGGTGTAGGGTGTAGGGTTTTGGGTTTAGGGTGTAGGGAATAGCGTTCGGGTTTAAAACTTAGAGAATAGGGTTTAAGGTTTAAACTTTAAGTTTTAGGGTGTAAGGTGTAGAGTTTGGGGTTTAGGGTTTAAGGCTTAGAAGGGTTTCCGAAGCGCACGCAGCGACCCAGCCGACCGCCGCCCCCTCCGTGTTTCCGAACTGGCGGGCGAACTCCGCCACGTGGCGCCTGCTCCACTTGTACGGCACGCCAGCCAGCTCCAGGACCCGCTCCCGCTGCCACGTGGCGCCCTCCGGCGGCAGCGCCGCCCACGGCTCGCCGGCCAGCTGGCGCAGCAGGAGAGCCCGCACGTGCGGGTGGGGACCGCTCGCCCGCACCTGCAGCACCCTGAACCCTGCGCCCTGAGCGTGGGCAGCGCCACGTGGCGCCTGGGCCTGCCCGGCCATGGCAGCCATGTGCCACGTGTCGCGACCTCCTCCGAGAGGAGGCGGGGGGGGGCGAGGGAGGGAGGGCGCGAGGGGGCGCCCGCGGGGGGGTCGACCGTACGGTTCAACTTCGATGGGACCGAACTTGAAAAAAACACGTACAAGTAGGTTTTTTTTTTTTCTGGGGGAGGAATCTACATACCTGTACACCTTTGAGTACTGTATCGCCTATCCCCGCCCCGCGAACGGCGCTTCCGACCGTTGCGCCTGCTGCCGCTGCCTCTGCCGCGGCCACGTGGCAGCCTCTTGTCGTTGTCTTTGCGTTTTCCTGTCGCGTGTCTTGCTGCATTGCTCTGTTTTTGTTGTTTGTGCTTCTTTTCGTTTTTTGTTTTTTGTTTTTGGTTGTTTTGCTGCTGTTTTGCTGCGGTTTTTTCTGTTCTAACGTTTCTCGCCTTGTTTTCTGACATTTTCTGCCGTAGCTTGTCTTGCTGTGTTGCGTTTTCCCTTTTGTCTCCCCCTTTGCGTCTCTTCGTCCTTGTGCTTCTTCTTTTTGAGCTGCTCTCGCCTTTTATGCCCTTTCCACCCTTTTCTGCTGTTTTTCTCCTTCCTTTCCCTTCTCCCTTCCCGTCGCCTCCCTGGTCCCTTCCCTTCCCTTCCTTTCCTTATTCCTCCACCTCTGTTTCCCTATCCCTTCCCTTCCAATCCCTTCCTTTG
>CM074813.1:752048-775795 GCA_037447605.1 Zygnema circumcarinatum | reverse complement strand
AGAGGGAGAGGGAGAGAGAGAGAGAGAGAGAGAGAGAGAGAGAGAGGTTACAGAGAGAGAGGAGGGAAGGTTAGAAAGAGAGAGAGGGGAAGGTTAGAGAGAGAGAGAGAGAGAGAGGGGAAGGTTAGAGAGAGAGTGAGGGGAGGAGGGGGTGAGCGGAGGTGGGAGGCAAGCGGGAAAGATAGGGAAGGGGGAAAGTGGGAGGAAGGAGGGTGATTGGAAGGGGGGGGGGGGGGAAGGGGGGAAGGGAGAGGTGAGTAGGAGGGAGGAGAAAGGGGGGGAGAGTCGAAGAAAGTGTGAGAGAAAGGGAGGGGGGGAAGAAGGGGGAAGGGAAGGGGAGGAGCGATGAGGGAGGCAGGGTGGATGGAAGGGCGAAAGAGAGGTGTGGAATGAGAGGGAGGGGAGGAGCGGAAGGAGGGGTGATAGGCGGACGGAAGGGGGAGGTAAGAGGGAAAGAAACGGGACGGGGGAAGAGGGAGGAATGAGGCTGTATCGGAGGGGGGAGGAGGGAGAGGGGGAAAGGAAAAGGAGACCAAGGTTGAAAGATTGAAGGAGGGCCGAAGGAAAGGATATGGGGAGGGCTTGCATGGTGGCAGTGGGAAGCAGGTGAAAGAGGGAGTGTGGCAGGAGGAGTAGGAAGAGATTGGGAAAAGCGGAAAGGAGGGCATGAGAGCGGAGAAGAGGGGAGGACGATGTGGATGGGAAGATGTGGGAGGGAGAGCCTTACACAACAAATTTGGGAATCAGGAAAGGGATGAGAGAGAGAGAGACGACGCAAAGCAGTAACAATTGAGACTTACCGATGGTCCCGCCAGCATAAATCCGACAGAATTCAAATAAGTCATGAAATACAGGACAGTCCTCTCCCATATTATCTGCGAAAGTTTCATCCCAAAGAACCCAAATAGCTTTAAAAAGTGCAGAAGTCAAATGCAGATTAAGCTGGGAATACAGAGGGAGAAAGACGGTAGGGAAAGAAAGCAAAGGAGTACGTGAGACAGAAAACGACTAAAGCAAAAGGAAGACAGAGGCGAGAGAAAAGGAAATGGGAGACGAAATGCAAAGGTTGAGTACTAAAGGGAGAGCGAAAGGAGGAGAGAAAAAGTCGGTAAAGAGAGGAAAGACAACAATACATCTCTTCATCTCTTTAAGGTATTGATGCTGCATATTGGGCGTAATGCGGTGCAGAAACTCCACATAGTCGGTGCTGTGAAACTGAGCCAACTCCACAGGGTACGCTTTGTGGGGCCTCTGCCAATACTCACCAATGCTTTACTTCAAAGCCACTTCTATAGAAAAATAAGATCACACCAAGTAACAGGCAAATATAAATTGCATACAAGGGCAGAATAAGTGATTGCAAAACCAGAAATCCCTTAAAGAATCGAATCCTCCTTTTCTGCTGGTCACTTGGCAACTCTCCTCACTCTCTCACCTTCACCTCCCTCCCTCCCTCCCTCCCTCCTTCCCTCCCTCCTCCCTCTCCAAATCCCCTCTCAGTTAACGGAACAGCAGGGCATGCTGCTCACAAAGATCTCAAGCTTCTTGTGCAGTCCGTATGCGAGTACAAGGCTATGAGTCATGCACAGTCTATGTGGTTTCATGGGGTGATTGGGGCCATAATACACACTCCCCACATCTCCTGCAACAAAAACGTGCCATCACATGTCCTCCATAAGGTCAAACTTGGTCAAAATAAGTCAAACAAGGTTAGACAAAACGAAGTAGATCAAGGTCAAGTCAGTGAAAACAAGCCACAACGAGCCAAAACAGGTCAGGACAAACAAGAGAAATCTAGATTAGATCAAAATAGATGAGTGTCAGACAAGGTCAACTCAACTCAACTTAAATCGAGCTTGAGCTAATCAATTAGCTCAAACAAGGGTAAAAGTGGGTCAGACTCGGTCAATCAGGTCAGACGGGGTCAATCCACGTCAGCCTCGATCAAACTTGGACGAACTTAGCCATATTTGGTTGGGGAACACAAATTTTATCAAATTACAAGAAGTGAACAGTTTTGAGGTTTGTATGATTGAAGTCTAGGGTTTTAGGGCTTTAGAGTTTTTAGAGTTTTTAAGATTTTTAGGGTTTTTGCATACCGTCGTAGAAATACGCAACCCGATCTTTCCGAGGCATTTCCGCCCCTCCTTTCACTCTCCTTGTGCGTCGTCACTACGTTGGCTTCACCTCCACCAATCCCGGTTTGCCACCTCAGCACCAATTGCCTTATTTGGCAATATCTCTCGTCTCCGAACATTATTTTCCTCCTCGATGTCACCGCCCATTTTCATCGCCCTCCTACTTATTCCTCCATTCCTGGAAAAGTTCCAAAGTGACGACTTCCGAGACATCGTTATACAGTCAAAAGAGCAGCATGGAACTACCCACCCTCGCCGTTCAGTTCATTGCAATGAACCATACGTGGATTTTCTCTTTCAGTTCTTCATGACCTAAAAAAAAAAAAAATCTCTTTCTCGTAAAAGAGAACACACTAACTGAGGCAACAAAGAAGTGTACAAGGAAAATAGTTTGGGTCTTTCCGCTTATTAAGGTGGAAACTCCACCATAGAAAATTCATAGTTCACGGCGATTGTGACAAGTTGAGGATACCCGGATTCTAGTGATACTTCTTTATACTGCTTAAAATCGAGAGAATTTGTGCAAATTTACTTTCTAGTCGATTAATTGCTCAAAGTAAGTTCGTCTTGTTTAAGAAGACCTGAAACATTCAAAGTAAGCGCTCTAAGCCATATCATAGGGAGTATTTCATTCGCTCCTTTCAGCACTTGAAATTGAATTCAACCTTACAAAATACTCATGGTCGCAGCCCTAACCCTCACACTGACCCTAACACTTGCCAACCTTAATCCAACATTTAATCTTAAACTAATCCCAGGGCTAACACCAATCATAACCCTAACCCTAAACCCTAAACCTGAACCTAACCATAACCGTAATCCTCACATTATCACCCTAACCCAAACCCTAACACTAGCAATGACGCTATCCCTACTGACCCTAGTCACTCTAACGTTAACCCTAACATTGACCATGACCCAAACCTTTCACTTACCCTGACTCACGCTCTACCTAACTCTAAACAGAACCCTAACCCACTAAACCTAGCCTTCACCCTAATTCTAATTTTAAACCTTAACCTAAACCATAAACCAACCTTTAACCCTGGTTTTAACCCTAACCCTAAACCTAACCCTAAACCTAACCCTAACCCTAGCCTTAACCCTAACCCTAATGGCCCTATCTCTAGCCCAACTGTAAATCCTAACCCTGACCCTAACCCTATCCCAACCTCGTAATAAGGGACCAGTCTTCATTCCCTATCGTGGCCCAAGCTAGACCCTTAACCTGCAATAACCCAACCCCAACCCTAACCCTTGAAACCCTACATTAGCCCTACCTCCACCTAAAATAGAGAGGCAAAGCCTCATCCAAACCTGGCTCTAATCCTAGCCGCTCCTTTTTCCCCTGACTCTTCCCTCAACCCTACTCCTGACAAATCCAGCTGTCAGCCCGAGCTTTCAGCATGTTCCGACACTATTGATAGCCTCACAAAACAATCGAAATAGCAACAATAGCCGCTCTTTATCTGATATGTAATCCCGAAGGCGGGGGCCGCGGAGGGAAGGCGAGAGAAACTCAGAACGAGAGAGAGGAGAGAGAGTTGGCCAGGGAATAACGGAGCAGAGGCATAGCGACTGGGAGAAGGAGAGAAGGGCGCCCATCTGAGTCAAGAAGTTTCATCAGGGACGCGAGAGCTTACCCTCCAATGAATCCATGGCGGCCCTCGTCCTCCTCGTCCCTCGTCCCCACAAACTCAGCGCCTCAGGAAGTTCTCTCTCCTTTTGTTAACTATGGAGCCGAGCATCGCCCAATAGCGACAAGCCACATAGGCACGTTTGTACACGTGGCAAGGTCTTATTGGAGGTGCTCAATAGGCCCACGCCCTCAAGCCTCCAATAGGTCCACATTTTGTCACCTCGATATTTACGATATATCGTATGATACAGTATCGATTTATATTGGCTCGTATCGGATCCATCCGAACTCAACGGTCGCATGTCGAGCAGTTCGAAGATTTTGTTCAAAATTTTGAAATCTATGCGTGACAGTCACAGTGACTGTGAACACATTTACCACGTTGCTCCTCTCTCCCTCTCCCTCCCCCTCCCTCTCCCTCTTCATCGCTCTCTTCGCCTCTCCATCTCTCC
Organism: Zygnema circumcarinatum; assembly: GCA_037447605.1. Lineage (NCBI taxonomy): Eukaryota > Viridiplantae > Streptophyta > Zygnematophyceae > Zygnematales > Zygnemataceae > Zygnema > Zygnema circumcarinatum. The sequence goes on along the minus strand of CM074813.1, from coordinate 771,566 downwards.
CTCCCTCTGCCTCTCCCACTCTCCCTCCCTCCCTCCCTCCCTCCCGCCCTCCCTCTCTCCCTCCCTCCCTCCTCCCTCCCGCTATGGCGAATCGCAACAGGATGCCGCAGATGGGCATGCGGCCCGGCCATGGCCCCCAGGGCCCGCCCATTCTGAGAGGCCCGGGGGGGCCGGGGGGACCGTACGGACCCCCTCCTCCCATGGGGGGTCCTCCGGCCCTCGTGGTTTCGGGCCCGCTCATAAACGCGGCGCAGCTCGAGCAGAAGCTGCAGCAGCAGCAGGGCGAGATTCACCGTCTGTTGACGGAGAATCAAAGGCTGGCAGCGACCCACGTGGCGCTGAGGCAGGAGCTCGCAGCGGCGCAGGCGGAGATGCAGAGGCTGCAGCAGACCATGGGGGCGCTGCAGGCGGAGAACAGGGCGCTCGTGGAGAAGGGCGCCAAGATGGAGGCGGACCTGCGGGCGACAGGTGGGAGGGAGGGAGGGAGGGAGAGGGAGAGGGGGGGGAATAGAGGGGAGGGGATAGGGGTGGCGTGAGAGGAGGGAGAGTGGGGAGGTAGACGGAGGGAGGCGTCTCTCCTTTTAACTTTTTAAAGAAATTCATCGTAATGACAGTTGTACTTTGAATAGAACAGGAGAAAGGGTTCTAGGTGAATGAGCAACTTTGGTACGCCTGGGCACAAACAATCTTTTGTGTTTCTTAGTTATTGTGAGAGTCTGAGAGCACTAGAGGGTTTCCTTTAGGGTTCGCTCAAAGAGATTGTTTTGTTGTAGCTGAATTGCTCATCCAATATCCGAACCTTTGACCTAATTTCTGTCACTTTTCTGATTCTTTTCTTCTTTTATCCGTGTCTTTTTTTGTGGTTGCTTGCATTTGAGCCTTGCCAGAACCGATGAAAGTGGACATCCATCAGCTGCGAATGGAGCTGCAGAATGTAGCGGCCCGAAGGACCGAGCTTGACCAAGCAAGACTTGCTTTGAGCCAGCAGGTGCAGCAGCTGCAGCAGGACAACCAGATCATGCATGCAGACCTGCAGAAGTTCGGGCCCCTTCAGGCGGAAGTGGAGGGACTTCGCCAAGAATTGCAACGTGCCAGGTGCATTCACACATTGCTTACAACGATTAAATAATACCTTTCTGCACACATTTGCAGAGTAGTGTATACGGAATTCCACTCTTTTTCCTCTGCAGACGGGTTGTAGCCGGGTTTCCTTCTAATACTCGAGTCGCATGTTGCGGTGTTTGGGAGAGGATATGTAGCTGTGGCGATTAACAGATTAACATAGTAGTTTCCTCCTTAGCACCCATGAATAATTACAAACTCTAAATCCCTCAGAACCCTACAAACCTGCAGGTCAGCGGTTGATTTTGAGAGAAAAGCACACTTGGAGCAGCACGAGCAGAAGCAAGCGATGGAGGCGAACTTAGTTTCTATGGCGCGGGAAGTGGAAAAGTTGAAGGCTCAGTTGACAAACGTGCAGAGGCCTGGGGGTACGTGAATATTAAGGTTGGCGGAACAGGAAAATTGACGTTCAAATTGAAGTTTTTTTTGAATTAGACCTTCTGGAGCCTTTGTGTCTTGTCTCTTTTGTATTGAAAAATTTGGCTCCACCTTATTTGAGCCTGTTTGGTTTTGTCAGTTCTTTGCTCTTTATGCTATCCTTATCTGAAGTCTTAAGTTCTTGTATGTTTATTTGTTTCTTTCTTCGCATCTGCAGGGGCTCCTGCTCCATATGGTGTGGCTGGATATGCAGTTGCCGATGCAGGATATGCGCCCGGACCAGCCCCTCAGCCACCCCCATATGCTAATGGTTACGCAGTTCAGGTACAAGAAATAAAATCAAGTTGTTTCTTTGTTGTGAAATTTGAATTTGTAATCTCAGCTGCATGTAAGGTTTGGGAGGACCGAGAGCCTGTTCTAAAACCGTCCAGCATATGCCATTTGATTCGTCGTGGCTTTTAGTTTGGAAGTAGACTTCAAATCTTTCTCTTTCCCTCTTCCTCGTCTGCTTCATGCGTTTTATTGGGAGTTAGACTTTGACTCTCTCTCTCTCTCTCCATCTCCATCTCCCGCTCTCCCTCTCCCTCTTTCTCTCCCCTCGCCACCACCCGCTCCTCTCCCTCTCCTTTTTCTCTCCCTCTCCCCCTCCCTCTCCCTCTCCCTCTCCCTCTCCCTCCCATGCTCAGGGTCCCATTGGGGTAGGCACGGACCCCGGATTTGCATATGGCGCTGCAGCGAATCAGTGGGTTCAGCAAGCCCCTTATGAAGTTGCGCGAGGTCCTCCCAATGTACGTCCTCGCAATAAGAGAAGGTTTCATGGGTAGGGTATGGCTGCAGTAGAGGGGGGAGTTTGGTCCACATGTGGGGGAGAAGCTGGTCGTTTCTATTTAGAGCTATTCAGCTTTTCCTCTTAATTCGATAGATTGTTAATTCGCTGCGGAAGTAGACGACTGTTTACGAAGTTGGGAGAGCCTGGAGGGCTAGTTTGTCAGATTCGCAGTTGGTTTTTCTCCGTCTGCAGATGATCTGCGTAGTTTTTGTTAAAGTCATTTGTAGATTTGCTGAAGAGTACTGTTTCTCGGAGGATTCAAAGAAAAGGGCTGGGAGGCAAGGGCTGTTTGCTCCTTCAATGCCTCCGATATTGTGCAGTTGTTAGCGGAACTTGCAGTGGCAGAAAAACAAGAGAAGAGGTCGTCTCTGAAGATTGTCTAGTAGAGTAAGTAGTTCACCATTTTCAGTCCAAATAGGATCATACGCAGGTCGAGCGCTTTGTGAGCATTTGTAGAATGTTGTTGTATAAAGGTATAGACATTTTTGCAATTTGAATTGGAATGGCTGTTGCAGATTTTGGCCGCCAATAGCTCAAAGATGGAAGTAGGTTCTAACGTGTTTGGTCACAAACTGGCACACTGAGTGAATAGTAAGCTTGAAGCTGCATTTTTTTTCGAGGTATTTTTTAGGGTTTAAGACTTTGTTTAGACACATTTCAGGTCCATGAATAGCATGCTCCAAGCCATATCAAGGTTACTTTTCGATCTCCTTAAGAGGAGATAACTTGTTCAGCAAAACTTTCTAGCAGTACTGAATTTTAAATTCGATGCTGTTGGTACTTGAAGATCTTTCAGTAGGGTACATTGTGTAGATAGAGTACAGTGAGGTTAGGCAGAGTATAGACTGGTAGCGGTAGAGAGTTTGAGCAGTTGTTACCTTGTAGTGTAGGCTAGTAGTCTGGACATCACTGTATGGAACAGAATTAGCTTTATTTTCTGCATTTTTAGAGTTTCTTGAATGCATTGAAGCTTGATCTAAGCTTTACTTGGGATTAAACAACCTCCTAGAAAAGCCTTTTTATCTTATTCTTCGACACGTAGTGTCCTATTTTAGCAACACAGGAAAGTATCTAGACTGTTTTCTGAAGCAGGTGCAGATGATAGTTCACGTGATAGGCAGTACGTTCTTCAACTTTGATCCATTCTTGGTCCACTATTGAGCTCAGGGAGAGCAGCTCCCCTCAGTCATAGTTTGGCCAAGGTTTTGGTCAAGCTGAGGAGCCCTCATTGGTGATGCAAGACGGTCGAAGCAGCGCACGAAAAAAAGAGAGCTGAGGTGAAGTTTTGCTCTCTGCTTCAACTCATTTTTCCTCCTTTCCTGAGGGAGATAGAGCTGGCAGGTGGCAGAAAAAATGGACTGTCAATCCTGAAAAAGTCAAAGCTTTAGCTGTTAATAGGTTACATTCCGGGTATTCGATTCTTGATCGTGTTGAAATAGAGTGAGATTAAAGTGTTTTTCTCTTGTTTAAAGCTCGGTGGATGATTAACAATGAACTTTCCTGCACTTAGTGAGTATAGAAAGACTGAACCTTGTGTCAAGCAGCAGACTTCTTGTTCCTTGTTTCTTGCATTAGTCAGTATAATGACTAACCGTTAGTGTAACAGTCTGACTGGCTGAACGTTGGGGTGGACTATCATCACATTTTCAGTATACAATCTTGAGCCATGGGTTCCTATTACACTATTGGCTTTACAGAGTAGCTTCCTTTCGAAAAAGACTATCAAGCCGTCTAAGGAATCTCAAATGTCTTTGAAATTCTTTTAGTCTGTTAGCTGACCAACCTGTTGAGGTCACGACTTTCCCTTCTATTGTATGCAGCTGTTTGGAATCGTCCGTAGTTCATAGTCCATACTTTGTTTGACTTGTACTCCTTTGAGTTATTCGAAGTATAGAAGTGGCTTAGAATGGCTGCGAAATGTAACGATGAACGTAGAAAAAGAAGTGAATTCATTTCTTCAGATCACTACCTTTTTCAGGAATTTGAAGGCATTCATAGGCCTAGGCTATTCTGCCACAAAGCTGGAGATTATCTTATCAAAATTGCTGCTTTGCAATTTTTCTCCTGTTTGTGAATTCTTTTCACTACTACCAGTCCTTTTTACAACGACTGCATAGAGTTGGCCAGTTTCTGCTCCAATATGGCAAAACGGTTGGCTGTTTTATAGGGTTTTCTGCCCTCTGAAAGGCAGGAATTGCCGCACTTTTTGGCACATTTCTGCTTGAAGGAGAAGTTCGCACTATGTGTCCAGTAATCCTTTCAGTTTAGTTTCGATTTGACATCCCTTTTTTAGTACTTGATGTGAACATTCGCCAAAGTACTAGGGCTACTTTTGCTACAGCTTGTTGTACTTCTATACCAAACTTGGACCGTGTAATTTCTTAGCAGATTTGACCCCATGAATTAGGTCTCCCTTTTCTTTAAAGAAGCTGCACATCTTCAAGGGTAGAATCCCTTCTCAGGCATCAATTCCTCCTTTCTTTCATTCTCGCAACACCTTTCATTTTCCTCCCTTCATCATTTTATCTGCATCTCAACTCCCAAAACCCTTTCTCTGCAGGATACTGCTGTTGCAACTTCTCTCCCTGCCCCTGAATACCAAACAGACCCTACGCCTGCCTATGGGAGACAGGTGGCAGCTTCCTATTTGCCCTCCCAGGATTACCCTTCGGCTGCTCCTAAAGATGAGCCGTACAGTGTGGAAGCAGCGGCCAATCAGGTGGTGGCAGCTGGCAGCAGCGAGTGGTCGGAGCACAAGGGACCGGACAACAAGCTCTTTTACTTCAACACTGTGACGGGCCTCAGCCAATGGGAGAGGCCGCAGGTGCTCATAGCGGCACAACAGGCGCAGCAGGCGGCTTCGGTTGTGGCGCAAATGGCGATGGCTGTGCCCGTACAGCCGTCACAGATGCTACCTCCACAACAACAACAGCAGCAGCAGCAGCAAAGGAATAATATTGCTCCAAATAAGCAGCAACAGGAACAGCAACAGCAACAGCAACTTCAACAGAATTCGCAACTGAATCAACTGCAACAACAACTGCAACAACACCAACAGCAGCAGCAACAACAACAACAACATCAACATCAACAACAACAACATCAACAAGTGCAAGTACTACGACAAGTGCAGCAGCAAATGCAACAAAACCACCAAAACCAGATTCAGCAAAGTCACCAAAACTCCCAGCAGCAGATTCAACCAAACCATCAAAACCCGCAGCAGCAGCAGCAGCAGCCGCCAACAGCAGCACAGTCTTCTGCTATGCAGCCGCAAGGTATCGAAACTCTCTTCAACAAACTCACTTCCTTCAACAAACATATTTCAAGTATCAAGTTTCTTTAAGTTTTAACTTTCCTCAAGCTTCTTCAAGTTCAGGGCACAGCCCCTCTCTCCCTCTCTCTCTCTCCCCCTCTCTCTCTCTCCCCCCCTCTTTCTCTCTCTCTCTCCCCCCCCCCTCTCTCTCTCTCTCTCCCCTCTCTCTCTCTCTCTCTCTCTCTCTCTCTCTCTCTCTCTCTCTCTCTCTCTCTCTCTCTACCTTCAGGGTTTGAACCCTCCCATATTGTACGGATGGCTCTGCCAGGTGGCGCCAATTTGTTCGTATTCGGAGTCCCGGACGACTACAACGACCAAAAGCTGGCGGGCCTCTTCGCTCCGTACGGTACGGTCGTGCACGCACGTGTGGGGGTGGACAAGGAGACAGGTCGCTCCAAAGGCTATGGTGAGAGGAAAACATATCTCTCTCTCCTCAATTCTCTGCTCTCCTTCACAGGGGAAATTTATCTGCTTTGTTTTTAGGATATGAAGAGGGCAAGCAGCAGCAGCAGGAGGCTGCTGATGGGAAAGTTTTTTTGTCTGATTTTTTTCGGTCTATTTTTCTGATATAAGAGTAGGGAGTTGAGGAGGTAGTGGCGGAGAAAGTTACCAATTTGTCGATGTTTCTTCATGGGGTTTGTTTCGTGTGATGAACTGCACTGAACTGTTTGGCAGTGGCGGAAGTTTTTGGCTTCATTTGGGATTCATTTATGTTTTGTGTTTCCAAGGACGTTTTAGTGAGGGGTAGACATTTACGGCGAAGACTGTACATCTAAAATTTTGGATTTCCTGATCGGTTGGTTTTGACTAATTTGTGAATCTAGGATATGAAGCTCAGATAATCTCTCTCTCTCTCCCTCTCTCCCTCTCCCTCTACCTCTCCCTTTCCCTCTCCGTCTATCTCTGTCTCTTGTGAATGAGCTGTGAAAAGGTATAGATGCGACGTGTATCTGATATCTGCTGAGATTTTTAGGACTTCTTTGGAGTACATATGTCCGTTCTAACCTTGTTCTCAGTAAAGTAGAAGCGATTTTTAGACTCTGGTTTGAAATTTCCCGCATACTGTAGGGTTGCCGCTGCTTTTGACAATCCTGTACCTCCTACTTGCTGCCTTAACCCTAACCCTACTACTATACATTGTATCAATACTATGATATATGATTGTGTAGAGTGGAGCTGCAGTAGTTAATCGGCAGCCTCTCTCTCTCCCTCCCTCTCTCCCTCCCTCCCTCTCTCCCTCCCTCCCTCCCTCCCTCCTCCCTCCCTCTCTCTCTCCCTCCCTCTCTCCCACGGCTCTAACTGGACCTCTTTACAGGCTTCGTGTCGTTGGAGTCTGCGAGAGCGGCAGAGGCTGCCATAGCGGGAGTGAATGGGAGAGTGATATCAGGGAGGAGAGTGAGAGTGGAGAGGAAGAGAGGTCAGGGGGAGGCTCCCTCTCCCTCTCCCTCTCTCTCTCCCTCTCCCTCTTCCGCCGCAGAGCAGCACCTGCTCGGGCCGATGCGGGCCCACTTGCCCCGTGAGGGGGGGGGATACCGCCCCTACTGAGGATAACGAGAGAGGGGGAGAGACGGAGAGGGAGAGGGAGAGGGAGAGGGAGAGGGAGAGGGAGGGAGGGAGAGAGCGTTAGCGAGAGAGAAAGAAAGGGAAAAAGGAAGAATGAAGGGACGAAAGGGAGGAAGAAGTAGGAAGGAAAAGGGGGGGAGGAAATTTGCTGAAATGTGAGGTTCTATAGGCTTTTGGTTTGGGCTACTGAACTTGCGGCAAGTTGAGAGAGAGTGGGTAGGGTTTGAGATTAGGCTTCTAAATGAGCTCCTTTGTAAATGAGCTCCAATTGAAGGCTTAGAGTTAGAGGAGTAGGATATGCGACGAATCTGCGATGTAGGACTTGGAGAGGGAGAGGGAGAGGGAGAGGGAGAGGAGAGGAAGAGGGAGAGGAGAGGGAGAGAGAGAGAGAGGGGGAGAGGGAGAGGGAGAGGGCATCTAAAAATTTTGATTTCCTGATCGGTTGGTTTTGACTAATTTGTGAATCTAGGATATGAAGCTCAGATAATCTCTCTCTCTCTCTCTCTCCCTCCCTCTCTCCCTCCCTCTCTCTCTCCCTCTCCCTCTCTCTCTCCCTCCCTCCCTCCCAATATTTGGTCATCAGTGTTGAATTCTATGAGGATGTGCGCTCTCTCTCTCTCTCGATCTCTTTGAAATTAATTGCTCAGTTCATTTTCTCTGGCTGTGTATAGCTTGAAGTGCAGCCCTTTCGTTTTCGCCTCCTTTTGGACATTTTAATGTCAAATTAATTGAAGCAGACACAAGTTTTAATTTCCACTTTAGGGAACTTGCAGGATTTCTATGTTTTATCTTTTAGGTCGATAATTCCTGTCATTCATTGACGTTTTTCGCTCGTTCTGAACTAATTTGTGGTCTAGTTTGGTTTGGCGAATTAGAAGCTTTGAAAAAAATTACATTACATCTTATTTTCCATTTCTTTCTGCACACTAATTTGTTCCAGGAAATCTTTTCAACAGTAAGTTGTTTTAAATTAAAAAAAATTGTTGTTTGATGAGTTTTTTGATAACCATAGGTGCAACTTTTAGGGTTCACAACTTCGATCTTTTCTTGACCTCAGCTTCTAATGTCTGCGAAATGTTTTTTTCTCTTCCCTTGGAGACAAATTTTCACACCCTTTTTTAATATGCAGATAATGCTATCTCCATTCTTATTTTTTTTTGAAGGCTAAGGAATTCCAGTTCAATTGAAACTTTACTTTAGATACACGCAAAAAATTAGGGTTTGCAGGATAGATGCGCTTATCAGAGATTTCTATGGTTTTAAAAAACTTCCGTCATTGTTCAGTTTAGTGTTTTATATAATATATGTTTCTGCTCAACGATTGGTAGTGAAAAATATATGTAGATAAATTAAGTAAAAGCAAATTATGTCGAAATTTTTCTTTGGCAGTCGGTAGGTTGCTCAGAATAGAGAAGGCAATCAAGTTTGAGTGATTCTTCAAAAATTAAACTTGCTCTTGAAGGCCGCACATTTTCCATATTTCTTAAAAAGTTCACACATCTGCAGTCCGATGGAACACCTCTGCCTCCGTTGGCCAGGTCAGCTCTCTCTCTCACTCTCTCTCTCTCTCTCTCTCTCGCTCTCCCTCCCTCTCTCTCTCTCTTTCTCTTTCTCACTCAAAACCGTCGACTGATGTGGCCCTCTGTTCCTTGCAAAGTTTTCTGACACAAGCTGCTATTTTTCTGAACTATATTTTGAGGTTTGGCGATTACAGTGCTGGCCTGTCCTTTATTGATTTTTGTTATTTCAAAATAGGAGGCACTTTATGAGAAGAAATTTGGTTTGTCTCTCAAGAATGTGACATTTAGGGGTTTCATTCTAAGGCAGACTGAGATGGAGCGGGCTATTCTTCACTTGAATCACTAGTCTCTCTCTCTCTTTCTCTCTCTCTCGCTCTCTCTCTCTCTCTCTCTCTCTCTCTCTCTCTCTCTCTCTCCCTCTCTCTCTCTCTCCCTCTCTCTCTTTCTCTGTTGCGAATGTTTCTCTTACTAGCTTGATTTTTCGTACTAACTTGCCTTTGCCTTATGTCTATGTTCTCCGCTACGGAATCATAGTATTCAATCTCTTCAAGATGTCTTTATTCAGTTGCAGATATCCAACTGAGATTGGATGTCGTAAAAACATCCAAAATCAGTTTGATTTCCGATATTTTTCGATATGAATTGGACTCCACATTTTTGGAAGAGTGTTGAGGCTCCCTTATTACCTGCATCTGTACAAGGCTCGACCATTAATGTTGATGATTCGCAGAAGCTTTCACTACCTCTGATTACAGTTGTTAATGGCTAATATTTGCACTGTTTTTTCTAAGTCATTTTTTCCCGGCCTTGTTGTGCAGGCCTTGATCCGGGAGGAAGCTTTGCAGCGAGTTCAAGGATGGGGGGTTGAACCTTCGCAGCAGGAAATGTTGAAACTTGTCCTCCTCTCGAAAGTGTTCAACTAAGCTTTCACATTTATTCCTTCCTTCATTCATTCATTCATTCATTTTTGTTTTCAGAGATAAGTCTTCAAACCCTAAACGCTCTAATCCTCCTGTACTGGTTGCAAGCAGCTCTTTTCTTGCCGCAAAATTCTCAGAAACCTGCTTGCAAATCTGATAAGAAGAAACTCTTTAAGCAGTGGAGAGTTTCAACCCTTCCCTATCCCCTCACTTCTTTGCAGAACGAGTATGACGATTACTCTTCCTCTCCCCTCCCTCGCTCTCTCCCCTTCCCCGTCCCTCGCCCACTTCTCCCACTTCCCCTCTCTCTGCCTCTCCTTCTCGTCTCCCTCTTCCCCTCTCCGTCTCCCTCCCTCTCTCTTTCTCCCACCCCCCTCTCCCACTCTCTCCCCTCTCCCGCCCTCCCACTCTCCTCCTCCTTGAGTGCTCGGTTCGGGGGATATGACCGGACTTTGGAGTTTTTCACGAATCGATTGGTGGTGGAAATTCTTCATCTTCTTTTTTTCCTTTTGCGGTCAATTTACGAATAGGAGAGGCGAAATGAGAGCTCTCCCCCTTTCATTTTTGACTTATTCCTCTGCCCTCCATTGCTTCCTGTTTGACTGCAAATTTTCTTACTCGCATGAATTGGAATAGTGTTAATTTCTTCAAAAAGTGGATTGTGCCTTTGCAAGGATTGGAGGAGGGAGGGAGGCGCTGCTAAGCGTGGGGAGAAAGGGAGTCTTCTGAAGGCTCTCCTTACATGGCGAACAGTAGAGGCAGTTGGCGGAGAGGGAGAGGGAGAGGGAGAGGGAGAGGGAGAGGGAGCATTCCCCCTCGCGTGCAGTGCATTATTAGCTTGACAGAGTCGCATCCTTAATATGTTGTCCAGTGCTATTGGCTGTACGGCATGGCATGGCATGGCATGGCATGAAGCACGAGCATGACTCCTCCAGTGATGGCCACAGACCAAGATGTGAAGGCACGAAACTGGCTGCATTGGGCAGATGTTGCGCATGAGTTCAGCGTTCAGGAAATGAATTGGGCCCTTCTTAAAGCCCTAAAAAGTAGATGCGTTCAGTGGACCGAAGTGCTCTGTCAGCGATGTCATCAAAATCAAAGCTAGAAATCCTAAAACCCTAAAAACCTCTAAAATTTTGTGGGTGTTTGCGGGGCCCACCGCCGACGATGTGAGCCGTAAGTGCCATGACATGCATGCATGCATGCGTGCCTGCATGCATGCATGTGTTGTCGCAGTGCCCATGCTATGACTGCCATGCCGCAAGGGAGGGAATTTCTCTCTTGTTGACGCATCATCATGCGCAGTCAAAACCTTCCATCGAATAAAGGGAGTGGAGAGTGAAGGCACAAATGCCGCCAATGTTGTTGTTCCAAGCTGTTCTAGACAGGCTCAGAAGAGTGCAGCGAGAAACCCTAAAAACCCATGTCGTTGTGTGCTTGTGTGTGCACCTCCGCTCTTACAACAACAACTTGTTGTTGTGAGCCGACACAAGTTGCAACACCATCATCATCATCATCATCTTCATGTTCTGGGAGCCATGGTCGGGCGGGCAGCGCAGAGGGCATTTTAGGGTTCCGCCATTCAAATTTGAACTCGAACGCGTCTTCCCGCCCTCTCTGCTCTTCTCCCTCTCTCTCCCCTCTCTCCATCCCCCAGCAGCGCGCTGTACAACGTAAGCACCGGGGTGTGACGGAGAGAGAGTGAGAGAGAGAGAACGAGAGAGCGCTGCGCAGAAGAGCGAGAGAAAGGAAGAGTGGCAGGGAGGGAAGGGGAAGAGGGAGACAGAGAGAGAGAGGGACAGAGGGAGGGGACGCGAGAGAGGGAGGAACAGAGTGAGAGAGGGAGAGAGCGAGAGAGAGAGAGCTATTTCGCCATGGCGAGTGAGGCGTGCAGCAGCTCCACCCCCGGCCTTCTAGCCTTGGCTGCTGCCGTCGCTCTTGGAAGCGCTGTGACTGCATCCATGGCGGCTCTGGCCATGGCTTCCGCCCTCTCCTCCAGAGAGCAGTTCAGGGAGGAGGCGCATCGCAGGAAAGCAGGAAAGCCATGGCGTGGCTTTTCTGCTCAAAGCGAGTTGGAGGAGCGCCTCACTTGGGGCCAGACGCTTTCCAGATGGTGGTTTAGGAAAAATACGCAGAGGAGTAGTGTAAGTAGAACGCAAATTTCATCCCTTCGTATCTAAAATCCATGAAAGAACATTCAAACTCGTACTCTTGATATGATGATTTTGGCCGTGTTTGTTGTATTTTTCAGTGCATGTTGTACAGGGGATTGGTTTGAGTGGAGCGAGAGGAATGTGGGAGTGGGAGGGAGGGAGGGAGAGAGGGGGAGAGAGAGAGAAAGAGAGACAGAGAGAGAATCTTGACCTGGATGTCGCTTGATTTGACAATGCAGGGCGATGAAGCTCAACTCATAATTCGGGGAGCCCTGCCTTCCGATGGTTTGCTTCCAAACAGCTTGTCATACATGGGGGAGGAAGATGCAGACAAAAACAATTTACTAAGTTTTGCGAGCAATGCAGCTACTCAACTGGCTGCAGAGTCGCCAACACTGCAAAGGAATGGCCAAAATCTCAATGGAAAACCGAATCCATTCGACCCCAGTAAGCGAAACGAGTGAGTCTTCTCAAAGTTATGATTCAGTGAGACGATACAAATGTTTGAGCAGCTTGTTGGGGCTTTAAGATGAAGCCCGATGACTCGTTTGTTGATGCTTTGGCTATTCTGGAGATGAGAAACTTCCGTTGAATTTGACCAATTTCTATGCAGACAGTGCTGAGAACATACTTAGGTATAGCCCCCCTTTGGTGCAAAATAAACCTCCAATAGTTCTTATCCTTGAAAGTGAGTTACTTTTTTTTTATGAGGTGTTCTGTTCTGCAGTTACATCTCATGGGATGACTACTTCATGGCTGTGGCCTTCCTATCGGCACAGCGGTCGAAGGACCCAAATCGGCAGGTTGGCTAGTTTTTTATTATCAGCTTTCTGCTTTCAGTTTTTGATTTCTGGTTTTCGGTTTTTTCCAGAAGCTATCTTCACATGTATATGTTTCGTGCCCATGCTTACCGTCCCCTGTTTTGTTCCATGTGTAATGTGCGATGATAAGGGCAGTGCAAATGGTTTGAAGAGTGATGTACACTTCAGGATTCTGGCAGTGTTTTATAAATAAATCTAATGCTAAAATATATAATGATCATAGTTCAAACTTATTCTTTTTTACCGAATTGCAACACTGCTTGATTCGTTTGCAGGTCGGTGCGTGCATCGTGAGCAGTGACCACGTCATTTTAGGTTTGGCTTCATACTTCGACTTCGCAGCAGTACCAGAAACATTCACATTATGACTATGAGAGTTCATGTCTTTATCCCGAAGACCTGAATCTGGCCAAGTTTCATGAGTTTATTTATCTTCCAAACTGTGAATTCCGACTTTACAGTTTACCAATTTGGTGTTCACATGGGAACAGGCATCGGCTACAACGGCTTTCCTCGCGGAGTGCATGATGACGATCTGCCGTGGGCTAAGGCATGGCTCCAACTATGAAATTAAAATAGAGATAAAACACATAAATTATGTCATGGGAATAGAGCTGCAATTTTTTCTGATGTCATGTGAAGTCACTGCAGGGAGTAGCAGGAGCCGCAGCTTTTTTCCTTTCTATATGTGAATTGTTCTTATAGCTACTTCACTTTGACTCTATTGTGTCCTGCAGGCTTCCGCCGATGGAGACCCCTTGAAGACTAAGTATCCGTATGTTATTCAAACTGCAAAATTGAATGGAAATGAATGGCGAAAAGAGCTACTACTACTCTCTCTACTCTCTCTCTCTTTCTCTCTCTCTCTCTCTCTCTCTCTCTCTCTCTCTCTCTCTCTCTCTCTCTCTCTCTCTCTCTCTCTCTCTCTCTCTCTCTCTCTCAGTGTTTGAGAAGTCCTTTGACTTTCCTGCAGGATGGGCCCCTCTGCAGATATGTCTGCCATGCTGAAGTCAACGCCATTCTGAACCGAAACTTGGCCTCTGTCTCTCATCAGGTACTTCAGTTCACTCGATTAAGAGAAAGCTATTGAGACTAGCATTCAAATTGGGCCTGTACTGGGCTTGAACGGTGAAGGTAATCTTCGTAGGAATTGTAACAGTTAGAAAAGAGCGTGTTGTCTTTGACTTAAAGAGATGATTGACTGAGAGGAGCCTCTCAACTCCCAAATAAACCGAGAAAAAGCAGTAAGTAAAGTCATGTTTGTGGTGTGGGAGCAGCGTATGTATGTCACTATGTTTCCTTGCAATGAGTGCGCCAAACTCATCATTCAGGTGAGCTGTGCCCATACTCTCACCTCCCATTCACGCAGTTCAGCATGCAAGCAACACAGCAACTTATTTTCTCGTTTTTTTCTTGTTTTGGTTTGTTCCTTTCATTAGAATGTAATTGCAAGAGAGCCATGATGGGTTCTGAGCTGAGCACAAACACTGACACAGTAGTAAGCAGAACCCTAATTTTGCTGAGCCACTTTCGGGGGGAGGCAGGCCCGCATTCTGGAGGTCGTGTACTTCGTCGACAAGGGCGAGCTGCCGCAGTGCGGTCCGCCCTCCCACAACGCGCAGACCTCCTCCTACGCGGCCTCGAGGAGACTGCTCGCCATGGCGGGCGTCAAGGTGAGAACAGAGACCGAGAGGGAGAGAGAGAGAGAGAGAGAGAAAAAGGGAGAAGGAGAAGGCGAGAGAAGGAGAGGGAGGGGCAGAGGGAGAGTGAGGAAAAGGCTGAGGGAGAGTGAGGGCTTGGCTTTGGTTACTTGTCTCTACTCAGTCTTTTTTTTCTAAGGTGGCGAGAGCTGAGCTGCCTTGTGCCTTGTGCCTTGTGCCTTGTGCCTTGTGCCTTCCTTGCAGGTGTGGCGGCACCAACCGGCGCAGAAGCGCATAGTGGTCGAGTTCAACTGACAACTCACCTCTGCTTTGTAACATGGCCACATGGCCACATGGCACCGCGGTTTAAATATGCCATTGTCAAACCTTCGCTCTGTCTCCGAACAATAGCGCGCATGCACGCATGCAACCCATCCATGCATGGATACATGCATGCATGCCGCCCCGCACCGCCAGAATGCGGAAGGGGGAGCAGGTCCATGCGCAGTTAAACGTCTTGCGCCGTCCAATCGTCCAACTGGGCCGCAGTCAAGCCGCTCAAGTGCGGTCAAGTGCGGCAAGTGCGGCAAGTGCGGCAAGTGCGGCAAGTGCGGCAAGTGCGGCAAGTGCGGCAAGTGCGGCAAGTGCGGCAAGTGCGGCAAGTGCGGCAAGTGCGGCAAGTGCGGCAAGTGCGGCAAGTGCGGCAAGTGCGGCAAGTGCGGCAAGTGCGGCAAGTGCGGACGTGCGGTCAAGTGCGGCAAGTGCGGCAAGTGCGGCAAGTGCGGACGTGCGGTCAAGTGCGGCAAGTGCGGTCTAGTGCGGTCAAGCGCGGTCAAGCACGGTCAAGTGCGGTCAAGTGCGGTCAAGTGCGGTCAAGTGCGGCAAGTGCGGCAAGTGCGGCAAGTGCGGACGTGCGGTCAAGTGCGGCAAGTGCGGTCTAGTGCGGTCAAGCGCGGTCAAGCACGGTCAAGTGCGGTCAAGTGCGGTCAAGTGCGGCAAGTGCGGCAAGTGCGGCGAGTGCGGACGTGCGGTCAAGTGCGGCAAGTGCGGTCTAGTGCGGTCAAGCGCGGTCAAGCGAGGTCAAGTGCGGTCAAGTGCGGTCAAGCGCGGTCAAGCGCGGTCAAGTGCGGTCAAGTGCGGTCAAGTGCGGTCAAGTGCGGCAAGTGCGGCAAGTGCGGTCAAGCGCGGGCAAGTGCGGGAAGTGCGGCAAGTGCGGTCAAGTGCGGTCAAGATGGTGGTCCCTCCGATGTCCCTGTGGTCGGCAGCCAATTCGAGGCGCCAGAGTGGCTTAATTGGACGGTCCCACCGACACGCCTCTGTTGGCAGCACCTGGTCCGGTCCGCGCGCGCACTCCGTGTCGTGACAACCCTAAACCCTCGCCCTGCGCTCGACACTCTCAACCCTCGGGCTGACGTCAGCGCCGGAAGGGAAGGGTTCAGGCTCGATCGAGCGCCGGGAGGAGACGAGTGGTCGGCCGGGCCTGCCGACAGGCGCAACCTAAAACCCTAAAAGTCCAAAAAACCCTCGGCTTCTGATTGGCGGGTGCTGCAGACCTGGCTTGTGCACCTATCGGCCTCCTCTTAAACCCAAACCCCTAAAAACCCTAAAAGTACCCTGACCCGACCACACACGTGCCTTTTTGTCCAATGTCGTGCCATGCCATGCCATGCCATGTCGTTGGCAAGCACCACGAGAAGCTGAGGTCATGCATGCATGCATCCATGGCACCGAGCCATGGCATGTGGCAGTTTTACAGGCGGACATCATGCCATCACATGCATCGCTGTCAACTATGAACTGTTTCCGCTTCAGTTATGAATCGCAATTTACATTCCAAAAAAAAAAGGGGGGGGGCTAAGGACCCTACCATGCGTTGAAGTCTTTGCTAACTACGCTCTGTACATCCTACTTGTACACGGAGGCGGGAGGGGAGAGGGTGCGGGTGGGAGAGGAAGAGGGTGTGAGAAAGAGGGTGTGAGAGAGAGAGGGTGTGAGAGAGGGGATGTGAGAGAGGGGGGGGGGGGTGGGAGAGGGCGAGGCGGTGGGTAGCAATAGAGGAGAGGGAGGAGGAAGGGAAGGCAATACTGTGAACGTGTGTACTGTCACACTGTCCACATCGATGATTCCAAATATCAGTGCGGGCCCCCATCGAGCACTGGCCCCTTCTTATGTTCCCAGAGGGAGGGAGAGGCGAGAGAGAGGGGGGGGGCGGGGCTGAGGGCGAAGAGTGAGAATGCTCCAAACGTTGTCCTGTCCGCGGAGGCCTCTTCAGCCGAGACGAGCTTCCCTCGCCAAGACCTGCATACAGTTCGCAACTTTTTCGTCCTATTAGTATGAAAAAAGTATGCCACTGTCTACACAACCGTACTAAGAAACATGTGCGTGTGTATGTGTGAGAAGAACTGAGTGGCGAGAGAGCGAGAGAGAGAGAGAGAAATAAAGAGAGAGAGAGGAAGAGAGATGCCCTGCAACAGGAACTTGCACTGTTCACATTTCACGCAAAGGAAACATCTTAGCTCTGAGAATTTAGGGTTGGCACCTCTGCTGTGAATTTAATGAGAATTGTAGTTCGTGGGCGATGCTGGCCCTCCACCGCCACATAGTGTGCCGTCACTCGCGCGGGGAAGCCCGCGCTGTCCAACACGCCCTGAATTCGGAAACATCTCTTGTCAAAAGTAAGTAAACAAAAACAAAGACAGAAAAATAGGAAAGGAACATTTCAATTGCAACCGTGCATGATGCATGGGCTCAGAAGGGAGGGGGGATCAGATTCTGACCTTCACTATGCCGGCAACAAACGCTCCGCAGTTGAAGCTGCCCATGTCTTTAGGCACTGAAATAAACCTAAAACATGCAAACGAAGAGGTCAAACGCTATACAGGTCGAACTTATTTCCCTGAAGAATCCTCAATCTGCAACGACCTTTTGATTTAAACATTTAAAGGAAAGAAGTCTCTTTAGAGCAGCTACTGTTGCAGAAACAAAAGAAGAATAATCATTGCAGGATGGGTGAAACGAATCTCTTTTCTCACTTGTTAACGAGGAGTTCCCTTTCGCTAATCATGTACTCATCTTCATGCTCTGTGCTCTTCTCTAATGAATCCGCCACCTGCAGGGAAGGATGAAGGCCATGCAAATGAAACGTTCAAAACCCTTCCTTTAACAATCTCTTTGAAATGTTCAAGAAAATGGACAGGTTGACAGCCATGAAGAAGGAATGCAGCCTCACCTTCCCAAACAGAGACTTCCACACAGTGCTATGTACAAAAGACAAAATGCCAATCAACCGCGTCTCCCTCCTATTGCCCTGCAGCATCCAACATTTGGAGGACACAGATTAATCTTCGCAACAAAGAATAAAAAAGAGGACTATCCATCTTAGGATGGGTAGAAAAGCTACACTTAGACAGCGAAATGTAGTGTGAAGGAGAGAGATCAAAACGTGATGATAAAAAAAGAGATCCCTTCTCCTTCTTTACATTGGTAGGTCTGGAAGAAGAAATTTGAGGATAAGAATGACAAAGATAAGGAATTCCACCTTCTCTCGATGCACGAGTAGCTCCAACATCCTCAAGCCGACTCCATAGCCCAAGTCTTCCAGCCTGCTCCAAATATATCCTCCAGTAAATAAGGAAAAGGGGGCATTATAGATTTCAAACATCAGCTCACCCTTCCTTCTCTATCTCCCTCAATCCTGAACTCTCACTCTGCTTCCATCCCGTCCCCATTTCCTTCTCCTCCTATCTCCTTCCCCCGCCACCTCTCCCTTTCCTCTCTTTCTGCCCCTGCTCACCTGCCGCCCTCCCGCCTCTCGCTCCCCCTCCCCCCCACCCCCCTCTCCCAGAGAGAGAGAGAACAGCGGCTGCTCTCACCTGCGCTCGAGTTCAGTAATGTTGTTGACCTTCGTCTGGCTGTACTGCACCGCTTCGGAGAAGAGGAAAGAGAAGGCGCTCAGGCTGACCTGCAAAGCAGACTTCATGTGAAATTCACATTTGCAAATGTGTGTTCTGTCTAAAATGAACATTAATCAACACTCGTTTTCGCGATATTAACGCTCAGGAAACTATTCCGGGTCAAACCATTTCGGTCAAGTTGTCGTCCAATGAACGAAGAATTCTGCCCAGACAGGCGCATACGCTCGAGCGGATTGCAATACATTGTCCATGGCTTCAAGAGGGAGGGAGAGAAAAGCGCGAAGAGAGGGAGGGGGAGGGGGAGGGGGAGTCGGAGGGGGGAGGGGTTGGGAGCAGGGGCAGGGGCAGAGAGAGAGAGAGAGAGAGAGAGAGAGAGAGAGAGAGAGAGAGAGCACACCTCTGCTCTGCCCTTCCCGAGGGGCCGATCCACGATGTTGAGCAGCTGCCGGCTTCGAGGCGTCGTGACCATCATCATGCTGCCGCGCGGCCCCTCGCGGAGGAGAGGGAGAGCTGAGGCAGAAAGTGTTTAGGTTTCCTAGGGACCGAGCGCTCCCCTACTGCTTAAGCTGCGGCCACGTGGCGCCCTCTCAGAGCTCTGATTTAGGGTTTCCTCGTTTTAGGGCAAACCTTCCATTCCGCCATTGCAAGGGCTAAGCGGCCCTCCCTGTTCCATGTAAGCAGTTGCGTTACACGAGTGGGGTTGCAGGGAACGCCTGTGAGCCTCCCACATGTGACCCGTTTGTTCCGTTTGCATTGACTGGTGGACGCGTGTGACTCCAATTTTGGTTCCAGTTCTTACATAGAACGAAAATTTGTGAAATGAACTGCCCAGGGATTTCAGGGTTTTTAGGGTTTTTAGGGTCTGCTTTTTTCAGCGTAGAAACCCATCCATTGCTCGACACGCAGTCCTTCGAATCCACCATGTAGACATGTCGAGGAAAAATTCAATGGTGAAAAAGAGTAAAACTAGATTTAAAACTGGGCCGTCCATGGAGTGTGGCCCTCAACCTCGCCAGAATCGTTGGGCGGAGCCATGCATGCGAGCATGAAAGCATGCCTCTAGGCTCCACAACACCTCTGGGCGCGGAACAATGTGGCGACTTTGCATGTGCTAGATTGGCTGTGCACAACTTTGTGGCATGCATGGCCATGGCCATTCATGGCATGATGGCCATGATGGGCCTCGCCGCCGCATGATGGGTTCAAACACAACACATGACATTTTCACCGACTTCATCATCCAATAGAGAACGAGTTGAGCTCCGCAGAGCCAAAAGGAATTATTTGCAGCAACAAAAGAACAAGAAGCAGCCCCCCCCCCCCCCCCCCCCCCCCCCCCCCC
>CM074813.1:738477-750165 GCA_037447605.1 Zygnema circumcarinatum | reverse complement strand
CTCCCTCTCCCTACTCTCCTCCACTCCTACCTCTCCCTCAGAAGCCGGACCTACTCCTTGGGAGTCCTTCCCCTTCAGCAGTGGGGCGAGATGGGCTTCTCCCAGCAGCCCTCCCCATGCTTCCTGCCTGAACCCCTGCAAACCTTGAAGTGGGAGCAAGGGGCCTATCACCTTCCAAGAATTCCTCTACCTCCGACTCCTCCATCCTCTGCCCCTCCTCTCCCCCTCCACTCCCACTCCCACCCACTCCCCCACTCGCCCCTGTGCTCTCCTCCTCCAGCTCTCCCTGTCGTACCACACTCCTCCACTCTGCCCCAATGCCCCCTCTCCACACTCCTCCCCTCTCATCCTCCCCTCTCTCCACCCTCTCTCTCACTCCCCCTCTCTCCATCCTCTCCCTCACCGCTCCTCCTTGCCTTGGCGATGGCGTTCCCAAACTGTCCATAGGGACCCTTCTTTCCACAACTCCCGCTTTTCGAGATGATCGATTTGAACCTCCCTCTCCCTCCATGGCGATACCTTCTCTCCCTTGCGGACTCTGACCTTCAACACTGACCCTCCTCTCCAGGGCTCTCATTGGTCCTCTCCCTCCCCCAGGACTCTGACTTTCAATCATAGCCCTCCGTTCCATCGCACCTGTCACCTGCCGAGCCGTCCGATTCCCTCCCTCTCCCCCCGGACTCTCCCTCATAGCCCTCCTTTCTAACCCTCCTCCTCCCTGCCTCCCCCCTCTCCCCATGGGTCCCCCTCCTCCTCCCCCTCCCGCTACTACCACAGCTTCGCGAGAGGACACTCTCTCTCCCGCACTGGTAGAGTCGGTAGAAGCACTACTCATAGCTGAGTATCGTTGTGACTGAGAGAGAGAGCGAGCTTGTGACTGAGAGCTCGAATCACTTGCTTCCTCTCTCCCTCTCCTAGCCTCCCATTGGCTGGGAGAGACTTGTAGGGGTCTCTGAGGGAGTCTCTCAAGCTCATCCTTTTGTGACTCACTTGGGTCAACTAAGTCTTTAAAAGTCATCTCATGGGGATCATCTCTCCTTGATGGGGATGCACTTGAATCGTCAATTACAGCAGCAATTGGAGGAGGAGGGCGAGAGTCAACGCTATTATTGGAAGTTTCTGGAAGGTACGGACCGGGGTCAAGGACTTGGGCTATGGGGGGTGTACTGGAAGTGGATTGACTTTTTCCGCTAGACGCCAAAGTAGAGCGGTCTGCATGTTGGGGGAGGTAGCCAATGGGAGGGGAGGTGGTAGAGGGTATACTTGGTGTTCCCCCAGAGGTTAGTTTACCCGAGTCTGCAGGAAGAGAGAGTTTGAAAAAACGGAGATTGAGATTAAGAATAGGATAAGATGAGATAAGATAAGATAGGATAGGATAAGGATTAGGATTTTTGAAGGTTTTGGTGTGGTTGTGGTTGAGAGTGGGGGAGATGAGGAGGAAAGAGCAAGAGAGGACAGTGAGAGGAGAATGGGAGGAAGGGAGGGGGGTGGGGAAGGGACGACAGAGTGGGAGAGAGTGGGAGACGAGGAGGAAAAGGAAGGAGGGTGGGAGAGGGAGGGAGAATCATGTCACCTCCAAAAGGAGCACTATATGTCTCCTGGTCATCTTCGGAGTAGTTTTCCGCATTGTATTGAGGAGAGATAGTTTCCATGGAGGGGCTGTGCTGTAAATTTTTGCAGCACGGAAAGCACCATCTTGCCTGCCAACAAGCAACAAACCACGCGAAAACCACTTCAGTTTCTGCTGCTCTGCTTTCTCAGAAAAAAACAAAACACAAATTCACCAATGCTTACACAGATCATCACCAAAACGTTCGTCAGAACAACTCCTCCACATTTTCTGCCCAAACCTTCGCAACAACGACGAGCTTTTCTCGTACGTTTCGACCCATCGACCGAAACGAGAGACAAAAGGCTTATTATACACACATATACTCTATCTTTGTGTAGATCATATCATTATATATCCCGATATATCCCGATATTGTGAGGTGGTAGTGTGTACCAGGGCGGTGTGCGTCTTCTCGTGCACGATGAGGCTGTCGAGGAGGACGCTGACGGGCCACGCGACGGGGAAGAGCAGGACGAGGAGGAGGGAGGCCAACCACGCCGTGCTCCACGCGATCTCCAAGGCGCTGAAAACAACCATTAGGGCAAAAGGGGACAAAAGATTAGGGGACAAAATTAGGGGAAAAGGAGGGGAAAAGTAGGGGAGGAATTAGGGGAAAATTGGGGCAGGGATCAAGGGAAAAAAAGGGGGAAGAAAATAGGGAAAATCAGAGCAGAAATCAGGGAAGAGATGCGGAAGAGATGGGGGGAAGTAATGGGGTAAGGATGGAAGGGGAGGAATTGGAGGATGAGATTGTTGGAACATGAGTAGGGGATGATGTATGGGAAGGGAGAGGGGAGCGAGGAGAGAGGAGGGGAGGGGGGAGTAGGGAGGCAGGGAGAGAGAAAGGAAAGAGAAGAGAGGGAAAGGAAGGAATGACGAGGGGAGAGGAGAGGAGTCAAAAAGGAGGAGTCGAAGGGACGAAGGAGAGGAGAGGAAGGCGAGGAGGGGAGAGGCACAATGGGACAGAATTGAAGAGACAGAAAACAGGAGAGGGGAGATGACATAGGGGAGGACCATAGAATGGGAGAGAGAAGAGTGGGAAAAGAAGAAGAGAAAAAGAAAGTAGAGAGGCGAGAGAGTAAAAGGAGAAGGAAGGGGAGAGGAGTGGCGAGGGAGGGAGAGAGGGTGGGAGGGAGAGGAATGCTCACTGTGTGGAGCAGAATGCCGGAGGCAAAATTTCAGCGAAGACGAGGATAAGCGCAAAGGCGACCAGCAGACCCCCAATTGCTCCCAACAGTTCTGCAGATTTTTCATATGTTGGGGCTCTGTCAATATGCTGGAAAACACCTTTTCTTTACAACATTCGCTTGAACAATGCAAGGGTGAAGGATGCAATGGAGAGGAAAGGGTTCAGAATCCCTTAAAAGAAACTACGGAAGCTTTACTGGGAAATCTCGGTGCAAAATAGAAAGCAGGAGGAAGTAAAGTAGGGAAGAGAAAGAGACTTGAGAAGACTGAACTTATGAAAAAAGTATAAGGCATGCGTGCATGCATGCATGTATGTATGCATGCATATATGTATGTATGCATGACTCACTTGTAAGCATGACTGCCACAGCAACATGTGTGGCCACTGTTGTAACGAGAAGAGCAGAAAACAGCAAACTTCCTCCAATGCTTCGAAGTCGGACCACTCGCCGCGACTGTAAAACAGCAACGACCACAACACAGAGTTAGAGGCGCAGCGACATTTCAAGCAAAAGAAAAGACGAACATGAAATTATGCGATGCCTTTTTTCATTATTCGTTCTTCAAAGCAATTAATTACCTTTCGTCGGACTCCCGAATCGTTACCATCTATGCCCGCCTGCGCACACACAAAAGAACATCTTCTCATGTTCAGCATTTAACCGTCCAATTCTACAAAAAAACAGCATTTCAAATCTTCAAATGAACACTTCCAATCTTTGACCTTGCTTCCACTATTTTGCCACAATCTCCAGAACCTAAAATTGCCCAAATATACACGCAAGATGCTGCTTCAGTGAAGCCTCTCATTACGAGGATATTGCGAAGCTATGAGGGTTCGAACCCCGGACCTGCAGTGTGGCCATGTCGATCCCGAGCGTGCTCCCCATCATGCAGGCGATCACTGTGGTGAGAACCACGAGGAGGGCGGTGGCCACACTATAAACCGCCGTTTCGGCAGTAGTGAGGGGAGCAGACCACCCGTTCTCTGTGTTGCAGTTTTGGGCACAGTTTTCCGTAATCTGCCCGCGGAGTTCGAGACATGTTTCTAAGCACGAGGCCAGTCCCATGGTCTTAAGTTTTTTAAAAGTTCGAATAAAAATTCTACGAGTTTTAGTTCCTACGAATCTAGAGTGGGTTCGGAAGATAGAGGGGAAAGGGATTGAAAAGTAGGTGAAAAGAAGAGGATGGAACTGAGGGTGGAGGGAATGTGGGTGTGGGAGAGGTAGAGGAGGTGAGAGGGAGGGAGAGGGAGAGCGAGACTAAGTTGGTGCTAAAAGTTGGAGGTATGTCTGAATGTGGCTGGAAATGTTGAGCTGCTGCTTCCTGCATTCATCAAACAGGGCATTGAAATAAGGTTGGGAGGAGAAGAGAACGAAAGGAGAGAGAGACAACAGATTTTATTCAGGCATACAACATATATCTGAAGTTAAAATGAAGATCGCTCTGATCACTCTGAAGTAAAACGTGCATGCAAAAATAATACAAATAACAATGATAGTAAAAAGTATGTTCTCTGTTTCCGGATCGCAATAATGTAAGAAACTACAAATGTTCTGTTTTCTCATGTCATTCAAGTTCGATTTTCCTATTCCTTAGGGCATGAATTGCCTCTCGGCTACGAAGGGAAGGCAACAAGAAACCGAGAGAGACAAACAAGCAGAAGCAAGAAAAATGCGGTTTTCACGTGGTAACACAGCGATCGGTGATAAAGTCATACAATAAAAGTGGCGGCTTTTTATGAATACAAGGACTTAACATTAGAAACTTGATAGAAAGTAGCCCACATTGTAAGCGCTCCCCTCACAGCTCATCGCAGACAACGAAAAAGGTGGGGAAAGGGGGGAAGGTGGGGTGTGCAAGTAACGTTGGAATATTTCCTCTACCAATACAACTTCCCTCTCTCTCTCTCTCTCTCTCTCTCTCTCTCTCTCTCTCTCTCTCTCTCTCTCTCTCGACCTCGCTCTGTCCACGTGCCCACCCCTTTTTTCCTCACCCCCTCCCTCTCTTCCACTCTCCCCACCTCCCCTCTCTCTCTTCTGCTATCACTTTTCTCCTGCCAGCGTCTTCACCCCAATCCTACCTAGCTCTCTCGCCTCCTTTTTTTCTCTCCACTCACGCGTCTCCCTCCCCCATCTCTCCTTCTCCCTTCACCTGTCACCCCTCTCTCGCCATCTCTCCCTTACTCACTACTCCCCTCCCTCCCTTCCTCCCTCCCTCCCTCCCTCGCCCTCCCACCCTTCCCATCTCCCACCTCACCTCACAGAGGGGCTCAACCCGGCTCCTCGTGGCCCTCATCGACTACACCACTTCCAGCTGGCATGCTCGCGCCTCTCATCGGCTGCCACGTCAGCTCCGCCACGTCATCTCGCGTATCCACCGAATCTAATCAAAGTATTCCTTCTGCGTCACCTCCCTCTCCCTCTCTTCTCCCTCTCCCGTCTCGCCCTCTCTCTCTCTCCCCTGCACTCTCGCAGCTTCCTGCAGACCATATCCGGCGCTTCCTAATGCGCCAATGAGACCTCCCTTCGAACCATCAACACAAGGTCGCACGAGGTCTCCATGATTGTCTACTCCCTCTCTCTCCCCTTCTCTCTCCCACTCTTTCTCCTTCTCCCACTCACAGACACCTCCTATACCTGGCCTTCCCTTACTGGAAATCCGCCTTCTCAGCTTTCCTCTTCTCCCTCCCTCCCCTTCCCAGCCCTACTCCCTCTCCCTCACCCTTCCCTCCCCCCTCCCTCTCCCTCTCCCTCTCCCTCTCCCTCTCCCCTCTCCCTCTCCCTCTCCCCCCTCTCCCCCCTCTCCCCCCTACCCGTACCGCCCCCCCTTCTCCGCGCAGGAGCCGTTGCCGCGTGGCGTGACCCCTTCCGGCAGCGGCGCCGCTAGCCGTTGCAGCTTGCCCGCCGAGGTTTTAGGCCTGCCCTGCGACTCCTCTGGACCAATCCGAGGACGCCAGCGCGACCACAATGTACATTTCGGGCAGACCTTGACTTTTTTCTTGACCGACGTTTCAAATGTTCAATCTTGGTCGCCCTTGCGGTAGGTCGGCGGGCCGTCATGCCTGTACGGGCCTGAATTCACGGAGAGCCGTCGGATCAGGATATCGGACGGCTGCGATTTGATCTCGTTGACTTGGGGGGACCGGAAGGCGACGGCAGGACCGACGAATCACGGGGCCGTACGGCATGTGCGGCTCGTGTAGCACTTGCGAAGGTTGGTCGCTATTGGCTAGCTTCACATTTCAAGCTAACCTAACGGTTCCATGTACACGTGCTGCGTAGAGACACTGGGTAGGGATGAGAATGAGGGAGAATTATTTTGTTTTTTAAGTTTTTCGCATTATTTTCCTGGGTCACATAATTTCGTGCTGAATGTGGGACTCGACTCGGTGATATGCATCACAAAAAGAGAGCCAAAAAAAAAAGGGGGGGGGGAAGAATGTCATCATGTTCTTATTGCGCAAGGGTCTCTAAAGAAGAAGAGCGAGAGGAAGGGCCCCATCTCTCCCTTTTATCGCAGCCCTCATTGCATTGGACAGCAAAAAAATTATCAGAACTAGGCCCCTATCAACAAGAGGAGGAGGACGAGGACGAACAGGCCATCATCCATGCCTGCCTCTCCCTCTCTCCCTCTCCCTCTCTTCCTCTCTCTCGTATCATTCCGAGTGCGCTCCAAACCCCCACACCGACAGCCTCGACGAAGAAGATGAGACTAACTGCCGGCTCGTGAACAGGCGCATCGTGGGACCATATTTTTTTGTACACCCAGGGAAAAAAAAATTCCTAAATACATGCAATGATGCTCTGCCCCCTGTTTCATAACATTCCGCAATACTGAAATGCCGCTGTACCCTTCCCTGCAGCTTTGGACTCCATCCCCCATCCCCCTCCCTCTCCCCCTCCTCCCCCCCCCCCAACACAAGCAGCGGTGCAGGCAAACAGTTTTATTCGAAGTCCCTCCCGTTCTTCGTTTAATTCGTTCGCTCTTTCGGTAATCCTTGTTGCAAATAAACTGAGTAAATATGGTACTTTCAGTGAGCCGAAAAAAAGTCGCAAAAGCTCCTAGTGCGAGTCTCTGCAGAGTTGGAGCCAACGACACGCCACGTAAGGAATAAAAACTACAAACTGAGCTCGTGTTATGTCCAACGCATTGGGCGAAGCCAACTAACAAGGAACCAATTGCCTACACTAAAAAAAAAAAGAAAAAAAATTATGACAAATTATGTGATTTTCAGGAGGGCCCTCACATTTGAGACGAGAAGCACCGCCCTCACTGCTTCCCAAGAGCCCCCTTCTCTCTGCACAAAACCACTCGCAACAACAGTCCAGCGATCAGGGCTCTTGCTCCTCTGAAGTTCTTAAACCCTTAAACTTCTTTTAAACCCGCCTTAAACTTCTCTTTAAAGAAGCATATTTTTCCAGTATTAGGGTTTTCAAAATCTCACTGTCTGGCGGCGCGAATGGCTGCCTGCAGCTCCTCACTTTGTGCCCTCCAACGCGGCCGCTCCCTCCCCCCTCCCCCTCCCACCCGAGCCGGCCCTCCCTCTCCCTTTCGGGAGACTCCTCCCTCTCCCTTAGAGGAGGAGGAGGAGGGTACTGACTTTCTAGGGCCCTTTTTGCCAACCCTCAAAAGCTGGGCTGCCTCCGTACCCGCCAACCGTTTCTTTGTAGAGTCAAACACTTTCCTCTTGGTCAGAAATACTTTACTGCACAGAACGAAATTCCCGCACTCCCCCCCTCTATCTTGTCACTCTAAACGTCATAATGTCACCGGCGAGCTACAATTAACAAACTCGCGAATAAACCTGTTCTTGGTCCTATTCCAATAAGAGCCTTCCCGGGGTTTTCTCAAATTTGTTTCTGTTATTAGAGTGATTTTAGGGTTAAGAAGTTTTGCTTACCGGCATATAGGAACGTGCTTATCCAACGACTCTGGCCGGAATTTTCTGCCGCAGTCAGGGCAGGTCCGTAGGTTTGAAGTCACTTCTATGCTCTCCCGAAGCAACCCACCTGAAGCTGATGATGACCTGTCAAATCACTCCAGGAAACAAATTCACAAGTAAACATTCTCCAAAAAGCAGCAAAACATGGCATGGGAGTTCAAGCTTTTGAAAGGAAATATGCTTGACTGGAAGCAGATCAAGAGGAAAATTTGCATGCCAAGTCAGTCAAGTTAAGTGATCAGCCACACTATGAGAGTGTTTCAAAGAGACATTGATCTGCTGCTCCTTTTAAGTAGGGTCACACATGTGCCTCCATGGCGGATTTTTCATCCTACTGAAGCACACAGGTTATAAGCTAGTTCACATCGACAACATTGATAAATGCTCCTCTTGTTAGTACAGAAACAGTCCATTAGCAGCAGCAGCAGCAAAAATCACTTCAACAGATTAGTCGGCATCAAACAGCACCATTCACTGCACTACAACTCAACCCTAAGGGAGACCTGCACGACGATACTCTCAGAAAAGGTAGGCAGCAGGCGGTGCACCATCATCGAAACAATGTCAAGAGAACTTTATTGGATGACAACGTTGAAACAAATAGAATCTGGAAATAAACCAAAAAAAATCACGATATAAAGCTATGCCGCGCTGCAGTAATACTCGATTGTTTAAACTTCAAATAGACCTGCCTTTCAAAGGAGCATGGTAAATTGGTGCACCTCGTTTTATACACTAGCCATCATGTAAAGAACATGGCAACTAAATACTTTGACTTGCTTTAAAATCTCCTCATCTGCCATGATCTCTGCTTCTCAGAAGCCGATCAGTGAGCTTCATCTTCCCCTCTAAAGACTGCAGATCTTTACTCTCTCGCTTCAACTCCACAGAAGGAGGGAAACTGATTCTCTCTACACCTTTCCCATGCAGGATGAGTGCCCTCTTAATATTCCTTGTATTTAAACACTGGAACTGAGCCTACATCATGTTGAAATTTCACCACCCCTACAAACATCGACATTTACAGCCCTTACCTGCTTGCAACGTCCATGCTCTGCTTAGGAGATTTCCCATCAATCTTCGATCGAGTGAACCATGAAGCCTTCGCCTTGCCTTCATCAGAACTCTTACTGGAATCCAAAGTCCCATTTTCTGCAGAATCAAGACTTCCTGCCTCCGTTGTCGACTTCACTGGCTCACTTTCCTTCTGTGACTGAGGGGGCAAGTCTTCATTGGCTGCCCCACTCCCTTTGTCCGCAGGGGGAGGAGATGGCTTCATGGATTTTCCCTCCTTCCTCCCTATTGAACCAGGTGAACTTGACGATCCTCTCCCTGTTACGCTTTTCGCAGCGGGAGTAGGTGAACCTGCTCTTGCTGAAGATTTCGCTTCCGGAGTTTTCGCTCTAACTTCCCCCCCAATCTTTTCTCCCTTTGTTGGAGTGTTTGCCGAAGCTGAAGTAGCTGCTGCAACCACTGATCCTGTAGCAGCTTTTGCAACAGCTTCTGAGACATTCCCCGATTTCTTTCGATTCAGGGTTTCCGGAGCTTTCCCGGGTGTTTTGGTAGAAGCATGTGAATCTGCAACTGCTTCATTTGTTCCTCTTGTGGGAGCAGCACTTTGGCTGCCTGCCAACCTACTAACACTTCTTCCAGTAGGAGAATCAATTGAGCGTTCTGAGCCCCCAGATGATTTACGCTGAATTGGAAGCAGTGCATTGGGTGAATCTGCAGTAGCAGTCGAGCTTTTCATGGATGGAGCAAGAGAAGGAGAGGAATTAGGAGGAGCTGGACTCAAAGAAGAAGGCTCAGAATCTCCACCAGATATCGGTACTGCCCCTCCCAACTTCCCCTTCCCAAAAAGCTTTAGCCGAAACCGCGAAAAGAGACCCTTCCCTTTTCCTTCTGGTGGAACAGAACTCTCATCAAACTCTTCCTTCAGATTTCTCGCGGCTTTTGGATCCTCTGACTTCGCCTTTTGTGAGGCAAAATTGGGCGCCGATCCGCGATTTGGAGTTCTGGGAGATGTTTCCTTGGAGGCACTCCTTGAAGCTCGATTAGAATTATTAACTGCAATATTTCCCACAGAGGCACGCCTTTCATGACCTGTAGACTGCAAAGTCTCTCCCTTTCCGCTACTTGACAATGAAATAGGTCCTGAAACTCCTCGCCGGCCAGCTCGCGGAGGAGGCTCAGTTGCAAGTTTTTCTGAAGGGTCCAAGAATGAAGAAAGATCATCTTGTCCAGCTTTACCATTAGAGCCGACAAGCCAAGACGATTCCTTTTCATCGAAGCTCAATGCAGGTGCATCCTCTGTCTCAAGAAAAAGAAAAAAAACCCAACCTCAAAGCATTGTTAGCAAGGTAGGGTTGAAATCTGCACGGCACTTTTTTCATTCAACGTCAAGCGTTGGATGCGCGTTTTTAGCTCACTTGAATGTACACACTTCTTGTTTTCTGTCTGCTGTATCAGATCGAGATGCAGTACCTGGCAAAGAATATGCTTTTCGAGTGCTTCTACCCCTCCGTTGTGGCTCCACCGGTTCGACGAGTTCACCCACGCGGCGAGGAGGTGAGGCTCCCCTGCTCCTTGCGCGCCGAGTATTTCCTGCTAACGGATCATTGGGCCCAAATTTTCGAGGGGGAGAGGCCCCTCTGCTTCGGCTCCTTCGCTGAAATCCAGTATCAAGGGGGTAGCTTGCAAGTCGTCTTGCTGCAAAAGTCGACAAAAACTTAACTTGAGCAATGCATACATCCAGAATGAGAGAATGGAAATGTAAAAGTGAAAGCATGTTTGAAATGAGGTCTTATGATTGAAAACTCAGATTGTGACAAGCAGAACAACGAAGTTCCTGCTTAACCAAGATGAGGAGATTCACTGAGTCCAACTGCTCTCCGACACTACGGAGCCTACATGTAACGAAAAAGGTCTGGACAAAACAAGGCTGCTGATTGTGCTTGAAGATATTAAGTTCTCGGCAGTCGCATTACATCAACCACTGCTCTATACAACTCATGCACAGCACCCCGACCTTCACCCCAGCTATTACCATCATGAAGGCGTTTCCGAAGGCTCCAGAAACATGCAGTAATACGATAGTTTAGCTCTAAATCAAGCCGTTAAGATGAGATTCTGTTCAGATGTTTAACAGTTGGATCCTCTACAAGACAAGTGGAGGACTGAATATAGACGCTTCAGCGCTTCCAAAAGAAACAGCATTAAACTCTAGCGGGGAAAAGAAAGAGCACTGTAATAGGATAAAGAGAAAGAGGGGGGAAGGAGAGAGAGAGTATTGCATGTAAGGTTCCTCCACGGGCTGCGCAGCCTCCTGAAGGTGTCATTTTTCAGAGCATACCACTTAGTCCCTGAAAGCTGGCTTTTCTCTCCCTCTCTCACCTCTCTCTCTCTCTCACTCTCCTGGTGTTCGGTGAAAAAAAAAATAACCTACCACTTTTTTCTCCTAACGATGGCTAAGCCTAACCCTGCGACTGCCCTATGCAGAGCATGACGAGGCACCCTTCCTTTAATAAGGCCCCACTGCCCTTCGTCTGGCTTACCAAACGAGAGTAAAGAAAAGGAAACGAGGCAAATAAAAAATAAAATAGAATGGAAGAGAGAGAGAGAGAGAGAGGCAGAGAGAAACGAGGGAGAAGAGAAGCTCCAATACAAATCCTTCCAGGGGGCTCTCCAATGCTCCTGCCTCTCCCTCAGCATCCTCACCACTCTCTCCCTCCATATACATATGGATGCGGGGAAGCCCTAGGGCAGCACCTGAGGGATCCCTCGGCGGCGAGGCGGAGATGGTGTGCGAGCGCGCATTGCGGAGCTCCTTCGCCCTCTCTATCTGCTCTCTCCGCTTCGCCGCGTAGGCCACCGGGTCGAACGGCGGGAGCTTCGACGGCGGCATAAGAGAGCGGGAGAGGAGGGAGGGAGGGAGGGAGGGAGG
>CM074813.1:725365-730520 GCA_037447605.1 Zygnema circumcarinatum | reverse complement strand
GAGGGGAGGGAGGGGAGGGAGGGGAGGGAGGAGAGGGAGGGAGGGAGGGAGGGAGGGGGGGAGGATCATCCGCTGGAATAGTTTGTGTTCCAAATACTCATCTTTCTTTCTCTTTCGCCATTTCCTTCAGGCCATGAAGGAGATGATTGCTATGTGCCTAGTGAAGGACCCCTCCAAGCGTCCAACTGCAGAGAAGCTGCTGAAGCACTCCTTCTTCAAGCAGGCGAAAGGGCCGGACTTCATATCTCGCGTTCTTATTGATAACCTTCCGCCGTTAGCAGATCGAGTCAAAGCAGTCAAGGTGAGGGCTGCATTCAAATAGGGGCAAAAAAAAATGCCTCATTCATTCTCAGAGTTTCCCGAGTTCCCCGGGTTGCAACTTTTCTGTGTTGTAGGGTCTTTGGGTTAACATTTTTTGATGCAATCGTTCCTCTTCTTTCCTTTCTTTTCGCTTACATATGCATGTTTTTTTCTTTTTCCAAATGTTGGTGAGCAGTTGAAGGATGAAGCGCGGCTCGCAGCTTCCAAACTGCCCTCCAACGTGCAGGAGGAACTGTCACAGGTATCTAGAAAAAGGAAAACAAAGACTTTATACATATTTTTTACGAGAAGAGTTCAATTACAGTAGTACAATACTAGTTGATGTGTTACTCGTGCCGATGGTTGGGCTGAATGCGCTGCAGAAAGTCAGCCTTTTTCTGTATATAAAAAAGTGAACTACCCTTTAGCAGCCTTACTCCTTCATCCCCTTTTCTTAAGCAGGGCTGCTGTTTTATCGTCACCTAGCTGTTCTTTCCCCCAAATGTTTGTAGTTTCTAAAGTTAAATTGGCTTCGCTTGCTTTTCGTTCTATGCAGAACGAGTACAAGCGTGGAGTCAGTGGATGGAATTTCGATTTGGAAGATTTGAAACGGCAGGCTGCTTTGGTATGCACTTAGCTATTGTTTTTTTACCCTATCTCGATGCAGCTGATTTTTTTCTCTCCAAACTTTCAGCAAGCCCTTTTGGAATCCGGAAATTGCATTAATCAGGAATTTTGTCATACCCTGAAATCTTAAATATCTAGAAACAAAATTCCTCCTCGAAACCATCAAGTTTTAATTCCTGCTCAGGAATCCCTTACCGTCCCCAGAAACATGCAAGAAATGTACAAATCCCTCGAAATTGCCAGCACCCTTAGGAACTCCAAAACTTCACTCTCAACCCCGAAAGTCCCAAAAGCCTGAGTCTCAAAATTCCCCTTTACTCGCTAAATTGTATTCTCTCTCTTAGTCTCTTTCTTAGACCTATATTCCTCTCCCTATGCAGATTCCCGATGATGAAGAGCCGAGTGTCCCTCCCACTGTGAGAGAGGAGGAGGAGAGAGGGTCCCGCCCCGGCTCTCGGAGAGAGAGTGAGGCAGATTTGCAGGACCTGCAGCCCAGCTTGGCACAGAGCTCCTCGATGGAGAGAGAGAGAGACAGGGATAGGGAGAGGGAGAGGGAGAGGGAGCGGGAGAAAGAAAGGGAGAGAGATAGGGAGAGGGAGAGAGAGAAGGAGCGGGAAAGGGATAGGGAACGGGAGAGGGAGAAGCCAGAAAAGGTAAAGGAGGTACAGAAGAGTGGGCCATTGGAAGTTGATAGAATGGCTCTGCAGCAGCAGCAGCCATTGTTGGCAGTGCACACTCTCAAGGGAGAAGCGGCAGCAGAGGTGAGAGATGTGGCAATACAGAACAGCTAAAATAACAAATCTTCAACTTTACAAAACTTAGCAGAGGATGGAGGCGAAGGTTTGAGGTTTTTTTAGAGTTTTCTAAATGGAATTTGGAGGTTGGCAGACGGGTGAACGCGGGGTCACGACGCGTGTGAGATCTGGGCCACTGCCTACACCTGCAGGGCAGCCCAAAGCAGCCAATGGTCCCAAGTATGTATCCTATCTCCCGCTCTCTCTCTCTCCCTCTCTCTCTCTCTCCTTTCTGCATGCAGGACATCATTCAATTCAGCTTGGTTGATTCCCTTCAGGATTCTTTCAGGGGCTCGGCAATTTCCCTTTGTATCTTGCTTGTCTCCTGCTTAGAATGCGTAGTTCTGCAATGCGTGATTGCTGCAGTTCTGAGGGGAGCGGGATGTCCGATTACAGGTCAGGTCAGCCGACACAGGGCAGGAAGGAGCCGAAACACATGTATGCTCCGAGATGCCACCTACACTGCCATTATACTTTTTATCAGTTTAATCGTAATATGCTTGTAACAAGTGGGTGTATTCTTAGAAACGTTTGGATGGGGACTGTGTTTCATACAATGGTTTAGTAGATTCTAGATCAACATCTTTTCAATATGTAGAAGATAGCAGTAGAGTCTCAATTATACTAGGAGCTATCAAGCAACAGGAACTGCCAAGTCTTTGTCTTCAAACGTCAGCTTCAGCAATAGTGATGTTGTCATCATCAGGGTTTTAAGTGTTGTGCTTTGTTTGCTAAATAAGCAAAAGGAGGAACGGAAAACTTCAAGGCTGCTTCTACAAACGTATGATGTTAAAGTAAAAATATCAAGAGCATCTTTTCTTAACGCTTCTAGGACCGTCATAACTTCCTGTATCGACCGACCAACCGGCCGGCCGATCTTCACATCTTCTTCTCTTACAGATATCAAATATATCAAAGATATCTGACAGATATCTTTGCTTGTGCATTGTGAGAACAGTGGTCGGTTTGAAGTGTTTGAAGGAGACCAAGAAGACGGAGAGGGAGATAGTCCTGACTGGCATGAAGATCGAGCTCGCAAGTCCGGAATGGCCCCCCCTCCCCTCTCAGATCGCTCTGCTTCGGACAGGTGGCTACTTTCATATGCCGTATCTTTGATGGGGAGTTTCAGGGTTATGGGATTTCAGTGTCCATTCGATGTTTTTCAGAGTATTGACTGTATTTGTCGCACAATTCTATTGTATGGTTGCGAAACATTGCGAATCGCCAACAATTGCCAATCATTGCCAATGGTTGGCTTTAAACTGTCTGCAGGGAAAAGGAACATCGTAAATCAGGTCCGCTCGATCGTCTCGGTGCTGAGCACAATCGGAACAGCGAGGATACTGCACAGCACCGTGGGAGGGAGCGGGACAGGGAGAGAGAGAGGGAACGGGAGAGGGAGAGGGAGAGGGAGAGGGAGAGGGAGCGGGAACGGGAGCGGGAGAGAGAGCGCCCCAAGGATGGTGGGTCTCTCTTTGGGCTATCTACGGAGGGACCTTTTCCTGCATCGCAAACTTTTCCTAGGTCTTATCTGATCGCTTATATTTTGTTCATGACACTTACTTTCCTTCTCAACATTCTAATTTGTTCAGTTCTTGCTCACTACTGAGACTTCATCGAGTAACCGCTGTTGAGTTTTCACCTTATGGAATGCTTTGCATAATCCTGTGAGAACTGCATTTGCAGGAAAAAATATGGAACCATGTTCCATGTGCAAGCAGAGTTCTTGTCGATTATTTCTTTCACAGTCTTCAATTAATGAAACGTTTCAGAACCGTTTTCTGCAAGTTGAACGTGCAGGTCATCTACGTTTCTCTAACCTTCTGTTAATCATTCTGGAGTGATTATTTATTGTTTCCTATGGCATGCTGTTGCAGGGAACACAAAAGAGAGTGGAATGGAATCTAAGGGAGTTTCAGGTATTCAAAGGAAAGGACGGTTTTCCGTGACAACTGAGGGAGAAGGTGCTGAGGTAGCCTCTCTCCTCCCCCCCCCACCCCCACCTCCCCCAACCGACCTAATTTTATTTTCTGCCTTCTTTGGAGACAAACAAGCAGGGAATTTGGAGCTTTGGTAGCTGCACCCTGATCGACTTTTTCGCATTGAAACAAGTGTGTGAAAAGATTATTTTTTTATATCTTTATGTTCTAAAGACTGGAATTGGTGTTGATCTATACACGCAGGAAGTTCCTCTCCCTATGAAGAGAATAACCGGCGCTTCCCATCTCAGCGAGAAGGTATACATATATCCATATATACATATGTTTGTAGGTAAAAATCTTTGAAAAGATGGGAGTTCAGCTTGAGAAGGATAAGGGGGGAGGGAGAACGTGCGGAGCGGCAGAGAGAAAATAGCAGTAGAGGAAGAGTGGTGGAGAGTAGAGGAGGGGGAGGGAGGCGCGAGAGAGTGAGGGGGAAAAGAGAGGACGATGGGGCGGAGTGGGAGAGAGAGGGTGAGATGAGCAGCTGGAGAGAGAGGGAGAGGGAGAGAGAGGGTGAGATGAGCAGCTTGAGAGAGAGGGAGAGGGAGGAGAGGGAGGAGACTCAGCAGCTGGAGATGAGGGAGAGAGGGAGAGGGAGAAGGAGAGGGAGAGGGAGAGGGCGAGGGAGAGGGAGAAGGAGAGGGAGAGGGAGAGGGAGAGGGAGAGGGAGAGGGAGAGAGGGAGGGAGAGGGAGAGGGAGGGAGAGGGAGAGGGAGAGGGAGAGGGAGAGGGAGAGGGCGAGGGCGAGGGAGAGGGAGAGGGAGAGAGGAGAGATGCTGAGAGGCAGGGAGGAGGGAGAGGAGGGAGGGAGAGGGAGAAGGGCGGGGAGGGAAGGAGAGGGAGAGGGAGAGGGAGAGGGAGAGGAGAGGGAGAGGGAGAAGGAGAGGGAGAGGGAGAGGGAGAGGGAGAGGGAGAGGGAGAGGAGAGGGAGAGGGAGAGGGAGAGGGAGAGGGAGAGGGAGAGGGAGAGGGAGAGGGAGAGGGAGAGGGAGAGGGAGAGGGAGAGGGAGAGGGAGAGGAGGGAGAGGGAGAGGGAGAGGGGGAGGGGGAGGGAGAGGGAGAGGGAGAGGGAGAGGAAGAAGGAGAGGGAGAGGGAAGAGGGAGAGGGAGAGGGAGAGGGAGAGAGGGAGAGGGAGAGAGAGGGAGAGGGAGAGAGGGAGAGGGAGAGGGAGAGGGAGAGGGAGAGGAGAGGGAGAGGGAGAGGGAGAGGGAGAGGGAGAGGGAGAGGGAGAGGGAGAGAGGGAGAGGAAGGAGGAGAGGGAGAGGGAGAAGGGGAGGGAAGGAGAGGGAGAGGGAGAGGGAGAGGGAGAGGGAGAGGGAGAGGGAGAGGGAGAGGGAGAGGGAGAGGGAGAGGGAGAGGGAGAGGGAGAGGGAGAGGGAGAGGGAGAGGGAGAGAGGGAGAGGGTGAGGGCGAGGAAGAGGGAGAGGGAGAGGGGAGAGGTGGAGGCCAGGG
>CM074813.1:712865-722865 GCA_037447605.1 Zygnema circumcarinatum | reverse complement strand
GGGGGTCCTCCGTCCCAGTGGCCGCCATCCTCCCGCATCTGCAGAACCTCATGAGGCACGCGGCGGAGCAGCAGGTGAGCTCTCTCTCTCTCTCTCTCTCTCTCTCTCTCTCTCTCTCTCTCTCTCTCTCTCTCTTCCTCTCTCTCTCCTTTTCCTCTCTTTCTGCCCTCGTCGCTCTTTCCATTCTCTCGTCTCCCTCGCTGCCTTCTCTCTTTCCTCTCCTCTCTCAATCCTCTTCTCCCTCTTTCTCTCTCTCCCTATCTCTCTCTCTCTCTCCCTCTCTCTCCTCCCCCCGGGATCCTAAACATAAAATCCTTAATTCCTTAGTCCTTGCCGACTTGGAACTTCATAGACCGAAATTTTGTTTTTTTTTGTGACAAATGACATTTGTTTTGGGTTGCAGGATGTCGTGTTTCATCTGTTGAACAATCTCATGCCGGGTGAGAGCGGTAAGTGAAAAGTATCACCATCTTGTTGTTTCGTTTTGCATTGATTTTATTCAATGGACCTAAAACCCTTTAAGGGTGGTTTAGGTGTTGGCATGTTGCTTGAAGCTATACCCTGTATCAGCACCTGTTTGGCAGCAATGCCAAAACTAACGTAAAACAAATCTGTATGGGTGTGTGAATTTGTATGTGAATGTCTATGTATATGTACTGACATATGTTACTCTTACAACCCTTATTTCACTCACTAATTGTTATATTCGTTGAAGATATTCTAATGGAGGAGTTGGGTGCTTAACTGCAGGCTCTAAGGCTCTATTTTCCCGGGGGTCCAGTATGGCTGCATCCGGAGACTTTGCGGTGAGTGCCTCATTCTCTACCCACAATTGAAACCCGCAAATCAAATATTCCCAACCCGTTTCCGACTTCACAGTACTGAAAGCCTTCAAAGGATTCTCGTTTTTTATTGATTCGTTCCCGAATCAACCCCACTGACAAGGTTGTGCGAAGGAAACTGGACATAATGACAAGGAAAAGAGAAGGAATACCAAGTATTTTTGCGACGTTTGTGAATGTTTGTGATATTTTTTATTTTTTTTTGTGGTATTCTGTATCAGTTCGATTTGCCATCTGAGAGAGAGCGCGAACTTCTGCAGCAAGTGGCGGAACTGCAAGCGAGGTGAGGATTTGAAGAACGAAATATCCATATAATTTGTAGGATGTGTCTATATATATTTTCACTCACCACAATTGAGACCCTACCTTTCCGTCCTAATGAAGTACAGCTCGTATTTAAATAAAGGAAGGGGTGAGGGGGATTATTTAGCCATATTGAGCGTATGGCAAGAATTCAAGAGCATGAAATGAGCCTTCATTTCCGATCGCATGCATAGAAAGGCTGACCGTTCCGGCGACCATTCAGTGGAGAAAAAACTTGCTTGCTTTTCTTTTTCTTTCTTCTTGATAAGCTCGCTGCCCCTTCATGATGTGAGCCCAATCCCTTCATCCTTACTGTATTCCATTAACTACTTATGAGTTTCTTTGCTGATTTCGGTGCAGAGTTGCGACGCTTCTCGATGAAATGCAAGCCTTGAAGCTGAAGAACACTCAGGTATCACGTTTCTGACTGATCGGACTTACAGTTTTCAAGTGAAAGAAAAATGAAAGTGATAAAAGAAGTAAGCAGTAATCATTGAATCTCTGAAGGCACTCATGCCAAGGAACTCTCCCTATCAAAGTATTCTTTACAGCCCTGTGATTGCATGACTACTGTTTCTCCATTTATTTCTATGCTGAAAGGAGGGGTGCTTGCTTCTTGGGGGATCAGATGCACCACCAGCTGAATGTGTTCTACAACAAAGAGACGGAAGAGAGGATACGGAAGGAGGAGGCTGCTCGGGAGGACGGTTAATATATATATATACATATTATATATATAAGGCAGCTTTCGGATTCCAAGGAGGAGGGAGAGCTATTGGCTGGGTATAAAAGGAGAGAGCGGAAGCGGGTTAACATGTTTAAGGGATGAAGTGGAGAATAAGGATGAAGGGATTGGGCCCACATCATGAAGGGGCAGCGAGCTTATTTTTCTCCACTGAATGGTCGCTGGAACGGTCAGCCTTTCTATGCATGCCGTCGGAAATGAAGGCCAAGATTCAAGAAACTGTCATCAAACATACATTACGTCATCAAGATCGCCAAATCAATTGGAGATAAGATTCCAAAGTAGTGTATATGCCTTCGACCCTCCCTCCTCCCGTTCTCCCGCGCTCCCTCTCCCTCTCCCTCGCCTTCTCCCTCTCCCTCCGTCTTTTCCCTTCTCCTCCACTCTCCCTCCCTTCTTCCCTCTCTGTGGGGGTTGGCCCCTCCCCCGCCTCTGCTCCCCCGATACTCTTATTTCCTCGGGGTTTCTTATCCGGACATGTTTGTCCATTGTTTGGGTCAACCTTGGGCCCTCATTGTAGCCCGTGTTGGAGGAGATTGTGCTTGGAAGCATATCTCGTAGGGCTTCTGCAGGGGCTTCTGTAAAAGTAGAGGGAGAGAGGAGTTAGAGAGAGAGAGAGAAAACAATAAGGTGCAGGCGCCTATTTGTACCCCTTAAGAACCATAAATTCTGAAGGAGGTTCCTCCTGCTCCATTAGAGTGAGGCTTGCTTAGAGAAGTGAAGGGAGAGAGGAGAAGCACGAAAGGAGGGAGAGAGGACAGAGAGAGGGAGAGAGTAAGTGGGGAAGGGAGAGCAGAATGGAGAGGGGAGGGAGAGGGAGATGGAGAGTGGTGTGTATAGCAGGGGACTTGTCGGCGATGCTTCCAAACATTTTAATGGGGCTTTGTATGAGGTAGAAACGTGCCTCGCGAATAATAGAGAGGTAGCTTTATTGGAAGTGCGGGACCCTGCCCACCTCTTTATATTGGTGGATTATCACAAAGGTCTCAAAGTATCAAACGTAAGAGAGCCTGGCAACCACAAACCTAGTCTGCACCGTTGCTTCAAGTTGCTGCCAACTCAGAACTTTGGAGCTTTATCAAGCGTTTCAAAGTAAGCCTTAACAAGGCTTGCAAAGTGGTGGCAGACTTTTGCCTCCCAATATTTAAAACTCTGCATTCGTTTATCTCGAAGTGTATCACAGCCCTTTCCACGTGCCTTCATGTTGATGATCATTCCCGGCAGGAGACATCAGTTCTCATAAAACTTTACCAAAAACTCTCCTATATAAATGGCAACTTTTGAATAGGGCGAGTCAGTCCTTACCATCGCCAAATCAATTTCGTAAGCCTGTCGGGCGAATTAAGCATTTGCTAGGTACGCATTGCGGTAGGGTTGGGTTCGGCGGAGCCGCGGATCCCGAACCGGAATTCGTACACGACAGAAGTGACTTTTAGTGTAAGGAATTCGGAATTTCGTAAGCGATGGTCAAGGTCTGATTGCCAATCAGACCTTGACCATCGCTTACGAAATTCAAAGATTCCCTATACGGAAAGGTATTGATTTTGTTTCCAGGTTTCGGCTCGGAAGCCGCGGCTCCCCCGAACCTGTCATGTCCCGTCCGTACTACGGAATAGGTTACAAAAATGCCCCCAAATTTCCGAAATCCGCCGAAATCCGCTCGCCGAAACGCAGGGCCTCCGGAGGCCCTGCGTTTCGAAATTCCAGCTTTCCGCCGATGAGGAATCGTGCCCCGCCTTGTCGCCATGCGCGTCACGCACGTGCGAGTGCCTCTCGCACGTGTGAAGCGCGCGTGGCGACAAAACGGAGGGCGGCGGGCGGCGGGCGGCGGAGGGAGCGCGGCGGGGCGAAAAGGGGGAAGTCATGTTGAGAATCCGACATTCTCAGTTTTGTCGTACTATTTTGTCGTTTTCCCAGCCACGTGTACTTACACCTGGCTGTCCTTTTAGCTTGTACTTTTTCTGTTAGTTTAGTTGTACTTTTGCGGCTCTGTGCTTCACACCTAGCCGCCCTTGCTCAGGCTAGTTCCACGCCCTTTTGTCGTGTAGCTCTAGCCGCAATGTATATAAAACAGATTAGGACATTGTACTCTTTACCACGTTAATCACACATCTGTCTTTTGTGTCAACTCTCTCTCTGTCCTCACTTTGATCGTACAATGTCCACTCCGTCTTTTTCAATAAGTCAGACCTGGCTCGGAGATACGAAGGTAAAATAATTATTTTCTTGAATTCGCGGCGCCCGAACCTGCCGAACGGCCACTTTTTGCGAAAAAGGCCTGCCGTACACGGCGGAATAGGCCCGACGGGCTTACGAAATTGGTTTGGCGATGGTCAAGGTCTGACCCCCCCTAATAAGCAGATTTTTTAAAGGAGAATGATAAGCCCTCCCCCCATTTTGGATATCCCTCTCCCTTCATTTTTTTTTGAGAGACAAAAATATGTTAGGCCTTGCCCGAATCCGCTCGTAGGGGAAGATCCATCCGGAGTGCGCGCGTCATTTTTTTTTGTCCGTGAAAGAATTCAGTGTCCTTCATACAACTGAAAAACAAAGCCTGAGGTTGTGATATAAATAAATACTTTAATACACTTCCAAAATAGACAATGTGACCAACCCTAGAAGTGCAGTATCTGGAAAACTACTCAATAATGTCTCTAGTATAAGAAGTGACTGCCAAAGCATAACGGGCAGGTCTCGCTACTCCCCACCCTTCGCTTACTTTTCGCCCTCCCCGTGCTGCCCCGCGTCGGTTTTGTCCCCCTTCCCTCACACTCTCTCTCACTCCCCCCCCTCTCTCTCTACCCCCTCTCTCTCTCTCTACCCCCCCTCTCTCTCTCTCTCTCTACCACCTCTCTCTCTCTACCCTCCCTCACTCTCTCTCTCTCTACCCCCTCTCTCTCTACCCCCTCATGCTCCACCGCCTGCCCGCTACGACCTCTCTTCTCGTGAAGTCCCTCGACAGTGCTCGTCCCTTCACTCGCTCCTTCATCCCCGGCCTCACAATCGGTGGCCTCATTAAGGGTCTGGAACTTATCCCTTTTCGATGAACGCCATTCGCATATGACGTAATAGCCAACGATAAATGGGACCACGTACAGGATTAAATTGCAGGCGTATACAGTTGAGTATGCTAAGCATATGGCACCCGCGCACCTGCCATGGTATAGCCGCGACGACCGGTAAACTAGTGACAGGAAAGGATAATAAAAAGTTAAGGGAATTTGAATGATTACTTGAATCATTACCGAAGACAGCAGCACGTAAAAGCTCGGAATTGGAGCTTTAGGTTCAGAACTGACGTGCTTGAACAAGGGCCTGCCTATGGCGTACCATAGCCAGCACGCCCCCACCGCGAATCCGAACACCTGCACGATCCCATCGAGACCGGACGGGGCAGAATCGAAATCTTTCAGTTTCCCGGAAGTGGACAGGAGGTACGTCACGTAGGCTGTGCCCGTAGCCGCCACGTTGAGCATATTGACCATATTGACTTCGCAAAAAACGAGCAGCAGTAAGGTCAAGCAGCTCTGGAGAGCCACCAGCTGCGCGTTTGCGAACAGCAATCGATAGTTTTCAATGTGCTCCGTGAACCAGAAGAGAAAAGCGGTGAGCATGGTCGTCAGTCCCAAAACTAAGTCCACCGCAAACTGAAACCGGTTTTCGTCGCCGGTGTTTCCGTTATTATGCGACGGGTTTTTTAACACTTTATATCTGACGAGGGGAATAAGTGAATACAAAAATAGGGACGTGGTGCAGAGTTGCAGGATGTAGATTACTGCGGAGGCGCCGCGATCATCGGGAGTCAAGTCCGCTGTGGCCACTTCCGATAAAGTCGAGTCTTTAAAGAAAACCACCAAAAGGCTGACGCCGACTGTGATGATGAGGCTGACAATAAAGCTGATGGTCTGCGAGGGAGGACACGCCATTTGAGGGGGAGGGCCGCGGGCAGAGGGGTGAGAGAGAGAGAGAGGGGGGGAGAGAGAGAGAGAGAGAGAAAGGGAGAGGGAGAGAGAGAACGAGAGAGAGAGGGAAGAGAGAGGGAAGAGAGAGGGAGAGGGAGAGGGAGAGCGAGAGGGAGAGGGAGAGGGAGAGGGAGAGGGAGGGAGGGAGAGGGAGAGGGAGAGGGAGAGGGAGAGGGAGGGAGAGGGAGAGGAGAGGGAGAGGGAGAGGGAGAGGGAGAGGGAGAGGGAGAGGGAGAGGGAGAGGGAGAGGGAGAGGGAGAGAGTGAGACGGAGGGGAGATGGCGAGGAAGGGGTGTTCCACCCTTTTTAAAAAAGAGGGACAGAGGGCGCGGTACAACCGTACAGTTCGTTAGGTCAACGCGGTATGGTAAAGCTGGAAATTCCAGTCGTCGCGATAAGCGAATAGCGACAAGAAAATTTTGATCGAGACTTGAGAGGCAGCGACTGGAAGTCAATGGGCGTAGAACTTTGTCGGGTAGCGAACGAGCCTGTCACTGTTGTCGTCCGTACAGCCTTCTTCCTCGTCGAATTTGTTTCGTCGGACGCGTCACCGTCGCGGCCTCGCACGCAACCGACAAATTCGGAGCCGGAAACCGTGACTGACCATATATAGGGATGACGTGGTGGCATAGAATCTCATGACGACCAATCATAGGACGCACTGTGCTGACGGGGCACACAAACCCAAAAGACTACCGGCATATTTGTCGTATGCGCCGGCCGCGTCGACGAGAGGCGTCGCCGGGCGGCAGAAAAAAAAGACTTCACATTTTGTTGATTTGAAAAGAAGTAACACCATTGAACCGCATGTCGGTCGCTGATTCGCTGCAGTAGGGGTGTCAGACTTAACGAAATCTTACGAACAAAAAGGTTTTGCAAGTACTCCGCCGCAGCAGGATTGCGATGTCACCGAAGTACTCGTTCTGGTCTCAAACTTACGAGAATTTTTTAAGTCTGACACCCCCTATTGTAAATGTTTTCACCTCTCGCAAGGCCCTCCCGCCCGCGGCCGCGGGCTCGGTTTTGGAAATTTCTTGCGGCTGCCCGGCGAGGGCCCCGTCCGCCGGCGGGCCTTTAACCGCCCCGCGTTGCAGCAGCGCCGACAGCCGCCGCATACGACAAGTTTGCCGCCCTCTTCACAGCGAGCCATTCGGCCTCGTCCTATGATTGCCCGCCGTGAAATTTGGGCCGTGTCGTGGGGTGTTTGCGGTGTGTCTCAAGCGTAGGAGGGACTGGCTACGTGGCGATTTCTGATAGGAAGGCCTAAATTTGCTGCATGCATTGCGTGATACGCGTCATTGGACCCGAAATGCGGTGTTCAACTCACACGCGTGACAGCCGTGCAGTACTGCGAAACTGTCGTTAACGGAGCGAGTCACATGGACCGGGCCGCATGCGATTTCATGCAACGGCGGCCCGACCTTGAACGTGCCGACCGAGGGAGCGGTCCAGCCACGCGGCGGGGTCGCGTTGAAGAGGACGGCGGCCACCTTTGAATCGCCTTTGAATGTGGGCCGGGGTATTTTTGATGGGCGGGAGGGCTCGCTTGCGCGTACGCAAAAAACACCGCTGAAATAGGGAGCGGTTTGTGACTCATCTCGACTGAATCCGAATCTCAGGGATTCAGTTTGGATAGTGATAAACCCCCCCCCCCCTCCCATTTTGGATATCCCGTCCCCTTTATTTTTGTTTTGAGAGACAAAAGTATGTTAGGGCCTGCCCGAATCCGCTCGGAGCGGAAGATCCGTCCGGATCGCACGTGCGAGTGCGCGCGTCCCTCGGCCCGACATCTCCGCAAAACTATGAGTTGACGGGCAAGCATGCGGAAAAATAGCAGCCAATCACCATCTGCCACGTTTTTTTTTGTATGACGTACTCACGTACAGCAAGCCCCCCTAATATTTTCCACCCTAGTAGGGGGAGAGTCCGGAGACTATAGATCCGTATTATACAGTTTGAGGTTCGATACAATGGTTCGGTCCACATTTTGCCTTTATCCATGTACATTTGATGGCCTCGCCATCGCGAGTTCAATGAAAGTTTGGCTGTTTTTTTTTTTATACAATGTATAATACAGTATTAATACTGTATTATGTGAGAGGGGCAGAGGGATGAGAAGCAAA
Source organism: Zygnema circumcarinatum (assembly GCA_037447605.1). Taxonomy (NCBI): domain Eukaryota; kingdom Viridiplantae; phylum Streptophyta; class Zygnematophyceae; order Zygnematales; family Zygnemataceae; genus Zygnema; species Zygnema circumcarinatum. The sequence continues at coordinate 714,890 of CM074813.1, read as the reverse complement.
TTCACCTTCCACCCTTTCTCCCTCTTCACTGTCCATGGAAACTTCCCTCCTGGTGCCCGCAGCACTCTCACTCATTTTTCACTCACGTGCATACACAACACACGAGAGGCGGAATAGAAAAACGTAGGAGAAAGCTCCCAGCCTAAAACTCCTTTATGATGACAAGCTTTCCAACTCAAGCCCCCATAAGCCTAGTCAAGCTTTCACCACATGATCACTTCACCTTCACGTGAGGCAGCTCTCCACACACGGAGACTCCTCACAAAGGTCCACCTCCTGTTGCCAAAGCCATGCCTTCAAACTGCCATAGCCTTGCAATGCATATCAAGAAGGTTTCTAACTTACACACCCACTCTCACTATATAGTATGGGGCTGTGACGTGACCATGTCACGTCACACGCGCCGGGACCATGCATGCAACAACCTTATTCAAACAACCTAAATAAACTACTTCGTGTCTTGCTATGCATAGTACACCCAGCCTGGCAACGTACCAACACCACCGCTCTAACCCAGATGGCCATGTACTCTACCGCCGAGCTGAACTTCCCGCCGTCACCCACAAGGACTATCTTCCGTACGCAAAGTACGCTCCGCCGCCTCCACCGACTCCGCCGTCTTCCGCCGCCGCATCATTCCTCGATTCCGTACTCCAGGACCGATTCCTCGGCGCGGTACCAAATGTCGGACTCCCGGCCGTACTGTCCGTACCGACCGTACGGTCCGTACGGTCCATACTATCCGTACGGTTGCGCGGTCGGTCTCGCCGCCGCGCGCACGCTGAAGTAAGTCCGTCCCCATACATGTCACACCTAGAAGCACACCCCTAGGAACTAAGCGCCAACACAAACATGCTAATCTGAACTAACTATGTACACTAACATTCCCCCTCTTTGGCACTTTAGTTCCTGAGAGGCCCCAGCCCAATGAGATCCGAATTAATCCTCAAGGTCTCACCACTGACTGCCTTCGTCAGCATATCGGCTGCCTGCTCCCTGGTTCCAATGAACTTGATACTGACAAGTCCCTCTCTCACCTCCTGTCTCACGTAATGGTATTGGATCCGGAAATGCTTGCTCCGCTTGTGGAACACCGGATTCCCCATTAGAGCAATAGAGGACTGATTGTCCGTGAAGAGTGGTAAGGGGAGCTGAGGCCGCTCACACTCCCCAAAGAAGTTCCGCAGCCACACACACTCTCTGGCTGCATGGCAAGCTGCCATATACTCTGCTTCAGTGCTGGAGAGGGCCACTGAAGACTGCAAGGTGGAATTCCATGTGATGGCCCCACCTGCATTCAAGAAAACATATCCAGATGTGGAGCGGGATGAATCCAAATCCCCTCCCCAGTCAGCGTCTGTATAGCCATAGACTCGGCTGCGAGTCCCCCTCTCAAACCTGAGGCCATAATCCACAGTTCCCTTCAGAAACCGAAATATACGCTTGACTCCTTCCCAATGTTCCTCGCCGGGGTTCTCCATGAATCTGCTTGCCGTGCTCACGGCTTTCGCAAGGTCAGGCCTCGTGCCTGTCATCAAATACATGAGGCTCCCAATCGCAGATCGATATGGCACTCGTGCCATTGCCTTTGCCTCCTCCTCTGTAGACGGGGACATCTCCTTCGTGTTGGTGGAGGGACTCCTCCACTGCTGCCGGCTTCTCCACTCGCATCACCTTCCATCGGAGTTCGCGTTCCAATCGATGATGACATTTCCCAAACTCTCACATTCACTCATAGCCCATTTTACTCACAGAGTGAACCTCTCAGAATATGCACAGCGGAATAACAGAGAGAAAAGGATAGGAGAAAGCTCTCGGCTCTAAAACTCCTTAATAATAATCTTATCAACACAAAATGAGAGACCCCCTCTCAAATAGCCCAATAAACTCAAAAGCCCACTACCTCGCAGCACAAGCAAGTGTAATGTTCAGCAACACGAGCATCAGCTTCTCAGAGTCTACAATAGCTACGTTGATAATCAGAAGTTAAAGATTAACAACCAAACAAAACAACACACTATATAC
>CM074813.1:686235-697232 GCA_037447605.1 Zygnema circumcarinatum | reverse complement strand
AGTGCGCGCGTCCTTCGGCCCGAGATCTCGTCATTGTAACCTCCCAGCCAATAAACATCTGCCACGTGTTACATTTTTGACGTGGAAAATTTTGATTGGTCTAAGATCTCAATGTACGAAATTTTGGGTTCCTCAAGTTGCGACCGTACGACATTTGTACGGACAAACTTTTGAGAGGACTTTGGCGGGATACGTGGGCACGAGCCATGCGCTGTGACCGAGCCCGGCTGCAGAGCAAATAGTGATCTGCCGTGTTGCGATCTGCGAGGGAATCGACGGCTGCGATTGACCGCACGCGTGAAAAAAAGTTTAGGTAGGCGGGATATTCAAATGGGGTGACGGGTTATCATTTTCCTTGTTTCGCAGAAATAAAATCTGCCGATGGAGGGTGGTATCGATTCCAAAAAGGTGTGAAAAAAGCATTTTCCGTTTTTAATCCTTTTTGAAATCTGCCCGGCCGGGAAGGGGTGTTTGGATCCAAAAAAGGGGTGGAAATATCACTTCCCATGAAGTATGTATGAAGTTTGACGGACTCGATTCGGTTACCAATATCCGAGGATTCGGGCAGCCCTAACATATTTTTGTCTCTCAAAAAAAAATTCAAGGGGACGGGAAAATGTTGGGGGGGGGGGGGTTATCATTCTCCTTTTGAAAAGGTTAAAGAAAGAAGCTCAACCCTTAGTTTTTGAAGGAAATCGAGGACGGGAAAATCAGTGGCACGTCACATGTGCTAGGGGACACATGGACAGTTCGGAAATAATTGCTTTAATAGTTTTTTTTCGACATACAGTACTGTATTGTAGTTACAGCATAGAGATGGTTTGATGGTTTAAATCTCACTTTTAACTTCGCAAGGATCAGCGTTTGACGGGACGACAAACTGAGGCATACAGAGATGCCTGCACTCTCCGGCGATGGGGCCGAGGTCGCGGTCTGATGGCGGGAAAACCTTCAAGAGGGAGCGACTTTCAGACAGCTCTTAGGTAGGTGGAAAGGAAGTATTATTGGAGGATTAGGGAGGGGAGAGAGACAGAGAGAGGGAAGGAGGGAAAGAGGGAAAGAGGGAAAGAGGGAAAGAGGGAAAGAGGGGGAGGAAGAGAGGAAAGAGGTGTATGGGTTGAATGCAATTGGCACAGTATCTGAGGTGCCGGCCTGATTGAAAGTGAGTGCGGCTCAGGGAACCTTGTGAGGATTGCCGGTGTGTGGTGGTTAGGGTTGAAGGAGGGAGAGAGAGTGAGAGAAAGTGTGGAAGAGTGAGCGAGAGGGGTAGGAGCGAAGGCGATTGGAGGAAGATTAGAAGGAGAAGGACGGTTAGATGCAGAGGGAAATAGAGCGGGGGCTGGAAAAAGGATTTGAGGAAGGGGTAATGAGAGGGAGGTGGAAGAGGGAGAGGGGAGAGGTGAGGAAGAGTGTGAGAGACTAGAAGAGGGACAGAGGCAGAGAGCGTGAAAGTGGCAGAGAGAGAGGGAGAGAGCGCGAGAGAGGTAGGCATACTACATTCTGCATCGAATGAGGATGCCGTCTCAAACTGAATGTGATGAATGAGTTGAGCCTTTTCTAGGGCCCTACCATCAACTCTCCACCTATTTCAAGCCTGTCATTTTTGTTTTTGGTCAAATTTGAAGAAGACTAACCACCTGAAATCTGGCAGTTACTTGCAGTTACATTTTCAGTTCTCAAGAATTGAAAATGGAATAGTCGCTTACTTTTGAAAGCCTCTCCTTAGTTCGCAAACTTCCATGACCGAAAATGAGGAGTTAGAGTCCAACTAGGGTTTCAACTGCTCGTGCCCTCACCATAATCACGTATATCTGTTTCCTGACTCTCTGAAAATGTTTGAAATGCGGTTGCTGCTTGTCGAGTTACTCTCACTCAGACAGCAAAGTCTCAATCGGCATGTGCTCGCTTGTCTGCAGATCGATTCATTTATCTGATGATTCTGCAGCGAACGTTCTCATACTTTTCATTTTTTTTTATCATGCCCCCTTGCGTCCACTCATCTGATGGCCCTCATTGATTTATCCTGCAGATAAACAACATTTTTTCACAAATCACAAGTGATAAATTGCGCACTGTCGATTCGATTCTAACTCGGCGGAGGTCTCACGGTGGCAGCATTGCACCCTAAAGCTCCTTGGAAAATAGAATTCAAACTCTTTGCAAGCTTTCCTCTTCGGGAAGAAAGCTATGCAGGAGTGGAGGCAGAATGACTCTTTCCTCGGAGCTTCATCTCTGCAGTCCGGACTTATGCTTGCAAGCCAGGATCCACGCTTTGTGGAATCTGGTCAGCAAGTTTACCTCCAAGGCGGAGCTGCCGCTCAAGCCGGTGGATTCACTGGACCTGGGGTCCCCATATTTGTTCAACCTTCACAGCAATTTCAGCAGATGCAATATTCACAACAGGCTTTCTTGGGCCCTACTGCTTCTTACTCCGCCAACTCAGAAGCAGTTTTTCTGCAGGCTCAGCCGCAGCAGCAATGTCATTTTTTGAACCCAAATCTGTATGTAGGCAATACGGGCCACCTTGGAGTGACAGCTGGCAGCCTCCAGGGCATGACAGCTGTCACTACCCAGCCCCTGCACGAGCCCTTCACTCAGAATGCTGCAGTTCAGCGATACGAGGCAGTCTCTCAGGCTCCCTCGGAGCAGGCTTTAGAGCAGAAAGAACAGCTCATACAGCAGCATAGAGGGCACAAAGTGCACCCTTCAAGGCGTCATCTTGTACCAGAACTGAAGGGTCGATCTTCCGGACCCTCTCCTGCAGTGCAGTCTTCTCAAAGCCAAGGAGCTACAAACATCTCTGCGATGAATATGGAAGCTTCTGGAAGCGGAACCGCTCAACTTGCTGTTCGGCAGGCTGCACAAGTAGCTCTGCCAGGGCAAGCAGGGGCTGTAGGAGGTACAGGGAACAGCAGCAATGTCTCAAATTTACATTCTGGAGGATCCAATACTGGGCCCTCTACCTCTGTATCGCCTGCTCCCTTAGGGCCTTGGGGGTATTATACAGTGGAGTCCCTTGAAGCTGCTGGTGTAGGAAGCTCCGGCTTTCAGCTGGGGGGTCCTCCCCCTCAGTCGATGCAGGGTTCAGAGCTACATCATTACCACTACTCTTACCAGGGAGGTAGGGTTCAGCAGGCTGTGGGAGTTGGAGGGTTTCCGAGTGTTCAAATGGTGTCTCGAAATGGCGGTGTTTTGGTTGGAACCCATGGACTTCCTACGCAGCAGCAGCAGAATCTGCGAAGCGGACAAGTTATTTCGCAGTCGTATAATGCGAATTCTTTTCCACAGCAGTTGAGTGGGAGTGTGAATGAGATTCAGCGCGGATCTGATTCTATGTTTGGAAGCAGCAGCAATGCGTATTCCCTCCCTGCAGCACACAATGCAGTGTTGCTGCGGATGCCCTCAGAGTGGCAGCAGGAGCAGGTGAGGCTAATACTGATATTTTGAATGATTTGAAGTGTGCTCTGGTTTTTCGTTTGATGAATGTGGCCTCCAAGACTTAGGATTTATGTGGAAACTTAATTGTTTTCCACACATCCTTTGTTCTTCCACGGAGTTGCAAAGCGCGCGGTCAAAAGTAATTGCGCATAAAGTCACGTAATACTTCTTGAGATATGAAACTTTGGTTTCCAACCTCAAGAACCAGGGAAGATCTAATCTGAGGAAAATCGAAATTGTCGAGTACTGACGCTAAACAGCAAGTATTCAAACACAGCGTTTCTCTTCTCTGTCACGCACCTCTCTCTCTCTCTCTCTCTCTCTCTCTCTCTCTCTCTCTCTCTCTCTCTCTCTCTCTCTCTCTCTCTCTCTCTCTCTCTCTCTCTCTCTCTCTCTCTCTCTCTCTCTCTCTCTCTCTCTCTCTCTCTCTCTCTCTCTCTCTCTCTCTCTCTCTCTCTCTCTCTCTCACTCACTCTCTCTCTCTCTCGTCCTCTCTCGCTCTCTCGCTCTCCCCCCCTCCCGCTGACTGATAGGCATCATGTGTACGGTCTGTCTTCTCCTGCAGCAAACAATTCTCTCAGATCCGTACACAGGGCGACAGGTGGCACAAGCTGTACCGCAGGGCAGCTACCGTCGTGAGGCTCTCCCACAAGTTGCTCTGCAGAATGCATATGGAGCGGGAGAGAGGTGGGAGGGAGATAGAGCCGAACGGGGTTCAGGATATGGGAGAGGAGGGAGAGGGGACGGGAGCAGAGGGCCGAGTCAGGGAGAGGGAGGGCCTTGGAATAGGAGGGAGTCTCTTCCTCAGAGTGTGAGAGCTCAAGATTCCGCCAAAGGAGTCATTCAGTCTGCGAGGTTTGGAATTGTGGGAGGGAATGGAGGTTCTATAGGGAATGAGAGGAGGAGAAGTGGAGTGGGGGGAGTTAATGGCCGGAGTCAGTTTGGAGGGCATGGAAGGGAGGGAGAGAGTGTGGGAGGGGGACGAGGGAGAGGACCGAGTGCAGAAGGAAGATGGGCCTCTCTCGGGCCGCCACATGTCTTGGGAAAGTGCCAACTGTGCTTGGTGGAGTGTAATACGATGGATGTTCTGAGGGCCCATTTTAGTGGAAAGAAACATAAGAAGAATGTGGAGAAGAAGGAGAGGGGGGCAGAGAGAGAGAAGAATGACGCAGAAGGGCAGGGTCCTGCCAAGAAGGCGAAGCTGGGAGAGGGAGAGAGGATGGAAGCTGACGTAAATGGAACAGAGGCGACGCTGTTGGCTCTGGATACTGCATTGGAGGCTTTGATGAATGTTGGAAATCAGGAGAAGCAGGTGGTGGGAGGAGGAGGGAGAGGAGAAGGAGGAGAGGTGTTGGAGCTGGGCAGCGGGATGAGAAAAAAGGAGGAAGGAGATGAGGAAAAGGAAGGAGACAAGGAAGAAGAGCTTATTGTTGAGAGAGTGTGTGAGGCTGCAGAAGGAGGGAGTAGCTTGAGTGTAGAGAAAGCACAGGTGGGAGTGGCTGTTTGTGAAGAGCAGCAGCATATGGACTCAGAGCCAAGAGTAGAGAGCGAGGGAGGGCTGTTGGAGAACTTGACAGAGGTATCGGTTGCTGTATATGAAGAAAAGGTGGAATGTAAAGATGACAAGAATGAAGTACAGAGAGATGACCCTGATGTTGATATTTTGGGGATAGATGGTCCCGAAATGGACGAGGTGGAAGAGAAGAATCTTATTTTTGTAGCTGTTTGCAGCACAGTTCTAAAGAATTCCGAGCGAGTTCTACCGGAAATTGAACCCAGTTTAACTGCGGAGAAGCCTCTCGTGAATGGAGGCTCAAATCTTCCTCAATCAAGCTCGATGGCTGTCAATGTAGAGGCGGAATCAAGTAGAAAAACTAATGGGGATGGTTGTGCTTTAGAAGAGCTGATGAACGGAGCGGGAGAGAAACGGGTGGAGGTAGAGGGAGGGGCGACTGCAGAGGAAGCAGAAGCTTTGAATCCAGCTCCTTGTAATTTGGAAATTAACCATGTAACCCAAAATGAAGTTGGTGATATTGCAGATGAGGGAGAGGGTGTACAGAGTCCAAAGGTTGATGGAGGTGTAGAGGAATCTTTGATGCTAGCTAGTGGGCTTCCTCCTATAGATGAGAACGCGGACAAGTTCTTAGAAAGGAAAGGCCCGTTTTTCCGTTGCATTGCCTGCGACGTAAACTGTAACAGTGCTTCTGTTTGGACTTCACATGTAGGAGGACGGAAGCACAGAGTGACCGTTCAGAGAAAGGGGCAAGGAAGAGGTCGAGAACTCTCTCAAGCAGAAGTGAAGGTGGAAGGAGTGGGAGGAGAGGGAGTGAGTGAGGGGCTCCAAACGGATGATGTTGTGAGTGGAGGAATGGAGGGCACAGATGGAGGAGGAGGGGAAGGCTTTGAAGGAGTGGGAAGTCAGGAGATGAAGGGCAGAGGAAGGAGCATGGTGAGCAAGAGAGGAAGGCTTGGGCGAGGGAGAGGTTGGGGGAGGGGGCGAGGGGGAGGGAGAGGAAGATGGGGGGGGTCGAGGGGTCGTGGAAACTGGAGTGGAGCTACAGATGCCTGACCTTCTTTTGTGTTCCTGCGGAGCTTGCAACTTAGAGCTTTATACTGCCCTTGAACTGTTTGAAGGCCATGAGAAGGATGTCCACACTCGAGCTGATGTCATGTGCGGGCATGGGCATGGGCATGGGCATGGGACTTGTCGGCATGGCTCGCATACCAGTCATCATGTACTGTACATAGTGGTCAGATGCCATGCTTAGTACAGCAGGCAGATGTGTGAGATATACTTTGACGTGATGTGAACCTATGGCGCTTGCAATTTGTATGATGAGAAGTTTTTAACGCGCTTGCTTTACTTATGGAGTCAGTCTGTGTCCACACAAACACAAACTGATTAATTGTAATGCAAATCCTGGAGACAATCATTACATGTATGTGTACGTGTAATGATCAATCAATGGTCAGACCTTCCTGCCAGTGCGAGCCCACAGCGTACCTTCAGCCTGTGTCCCTTGAAAGCCCTTTGTATGCTTCTCGATTGTCAGTCTGCTCCAGTAATCGTTACTGCACCCGAAAAATTACGACAATTATTTACCAACAGTTATCGCCGAACCTGCAACCCCTTGGTCATGACTCGTGACACGTGCCCAACTCATGGCTCATGGCCCCATCGGGCTATTTATCCATCCATCTATGGCCATCGACGGCAGGGACACCATGACCCATCAGTTGGAAGTGAGGGATGTATGTATGACCCATCAGCTCCTCCCTCTCCACTGCATGCGTGCATGCGTTATGCGCAAGTGGAGTTCCACGAGGACCGCCAGGATTGAGGAGTTTTTGGGGTAGAAAAACATTATTACATCTACATTACTTCGGTTTGCAGGCATGTAGGGTTTCCTGAAGCGGGAATGCTGTCGGCGCAGACGACAGGAACATGCAGGAGCTTCACGGAGCAGTTTCTAGGGTTCACAAATTGGGGCAATTCGGAACATTTGCTTTTTCTAAAACGGTGAAACCCTCCGGTGGGCACGTGTCACACAGCCCATTTCCCAGGAGTTTCCCTTCGTTCGGCTTAGCAAATAGTGGTGTAGAAACCCTAAATTGGAGTTCAGCAAGTAGAGATGAGGCAAGAAGGTCCAAAAGAGGGAAAAGAGGAACTGCAAGGGGAAAGATAGGGTTTCATTTCAAGCATGCAGTCCCCTTAAGCGTTGTCTCTGAAGCAGGTCCACAGGAACGCATGTTTGAGCAAAAAAATGGAGAAAATTTTGATAGTTCTGTCGACATTCCGTCAAAAAAAAGAGTGGGTGAGCCTCAGAGAGGAAGGGAAGTCTTTTCTATACAGAAACCAATTGGGGAAACCCTAAAAACTGCACGGAATGGGAGGCAGAAGAAGAGAAAGCTGCCTTCTCTCACATTAAGTTTGGATCCAAGCGACGTGAATTTGGAGGAATTAAAATTTCTACTTGCAGCCGTGGGGCAGAATTGTGATACATTTCCTCAGAAAATGGATAATGGAAAAGTTGTACCGGTCGACTTGCGGAAATTGAAGCGCGCTCTCATGCACAGGTAGCCCAACTGGAAGCTCCCCTTTTCGTAATTCCTTTTCTATTTTTTGTTGTCCTGTTTTTTTAAGAATCAGATGAACGTTTGAAAAAGAATTCGTGAAAACCAAACGGCAGAACCATTAAAACTTAAAAAAGATCTAAAGCAGGTCTGTTACTTATCGCCTTTTGTTAACCTCTTGTACGGCTAGCAATGAATGCAACGTGTCAATTCATATAGATCCTTTTGAAACTTTTTGCATCAAATCAGTCAAAAACTGTCAGAATACAGAATACAGAATACAGAATACAGAATACAGAATACAGAATACAGAATACAGAATACAGAATACAGAATACAGAATACAGTCGCTGAATTCTTAAATTGTCTCCTCTAAACCCCCAAACTCTGAAACCCTAAACTTCCTTAGCCCTAAAAACCCGAACATGCTTAGCCCCAAAACCCTTAAAACCCCTTAGCACCCTATAACCCCTAAAACCTAAAACCCATGAGCCAGGCCCAGGGACTTCCTTCTGACTCCCCTTTCTATGCCCCATTCCGATTCCGTTACTGTTCCCGTTCCGTTCCGTTCGCCGTTGAACAGCACGGTCGTGGTGTCGCTACATGCGCGGAGTCCCTTCCCGGGGGACGACTACATGCGGACGGAAGCGAAGGGTTCAGAGCCGCCATTGGAGGAGGCGGAGGAGGAGGGTTCAGAGGGGGTTCAGGGATGGTGGCAGTTCGGGCCCGGCCGGCAGAAGGGGCCGAAGCGGCTCGTGGCCTTTGGGAGGGCTGCATCGGACACCACTCTCACGGCTTCCATTCACGACATAGCGGTGAGCTTCAAAGAGAAAGAAAAGGCAAAAAAAAAAAAGGGACCCTAAAAATGGATGTTAGGTTCTTTGTTGAAAGGATTTTCCTTTTCGAGAAATGAATTTTTGTGGCTGATACTTTTTCTCCCCTCGTGCATATCGCCATGCCAGGTGGCGCCCTCTCTGCAGGGTTTGGGTCTCGGGAAGATGGTGCTGCAGCGCATTGTTCGGTGAAATCTCAGAACATTTAATCTCTCTGAACCTATCAATTCCCCCCCTCTCTCGCTCTCTCTCTCTCTTCCTCTACCCTCTCCCTCTCCCCTCTCCTCATCCCCACTCCCACTCCTCCATCCTGTCCTCCCTCTGTTTCTCTCTCTGTTCCTTCCTCTCCCCCTCCCCCTCCCCCGAAAGAACAAAACAATCTGTCCTTAAAAGCACATGATTGGATGAAAAATTTCGTTGCTGACCACGGAATCCTACGAATCCTATACCCTAATCCTCTGAACCTAAAATCCGTTTGAATGTTTGGCGATTGGCAGGGAACTCAGTTATCGCGGAATTACGGACATTTCAGCGCTGATGCCAGAAAGCCAGTGGTGAGTCTTTTGGGAGAGGTCGTAAGGTTTTGGGGTTCAGGGTTTTAGGACTAATGTGCTTTACATTACAATCTAACCTCGAAAGCAGGGTTTAGGGTTTTGGGTCCTTCCCTGCTTCACTGTGACTCATGCAGTTTCTATGTTTTTGAAATCTGTTGGAGTCCGTTTGTAACACGTGCCTTCTCTCTCTCTCGCTCTCCCGCTTTTGCTCTCCCTCTCTCTCTCTTTCCCTCCCTCCCTTCCTCCCCCCCTCTCTCTCTCTCGCCCTCTCTCCCCTTCTCTCTCTCTCCTCTTCTCTCCTCTCTCTCCCTCTCTCTCTCTCTCCTCTCTCTCTCCCTCTCACTCTCTCTCTCTCCTGCAGCTCCTACTTCGCCCGGCGCGGGTTCCAGTTCGACCTCACGGGGGCCGCCACGATGATGTACACGCGCCGCGCGGAGAGAGGCCGCCCCCTGACGCTCCCGCCCCCGCTCCTGCCTCCCCCGCTACCCGACAAGGGGCCGAACTTCTGACCACTCAGGGAGGGTTTTAGGGTTCTTTGGGTTTCAGAGTTTTTAGCGATTTAGGGTTTTGAGGGTTTTGAGGGTTTTAGGGTTTTAGGGTTTTAGGGTTTTTAGCTGGGCCCAAGGCATCTGCTCCTATCGGAATCCCTTGAATGACATTTTGGGATCGATTGTAAAAACCTTATGGACCTTGCGGGTTTTAGAGATGGTCGTATTTTAGGGTTTCAGAATATGCCCTAAAAGGCGAGGAAGGATCCATGAGATCGTTCGATGAGCTCGTGGCCGACCGCAGCTTGGTCACACGATGCATTTTATTTAATTTTCTATTTCTTTTAATTTCGTTTTTGCATGAACTTGGTTAGTCGGTCCGTTGGTAGGTTAGTCATGAAGGGTGGGATGCGGTCAAGAAAGCAGACGAGAAGAAAATCAAGGCACGCTCAGCTTATGGTTTTACAATTCTGCTCGAGATCGAGAAAAGGGGGAAAAAATTATTATTGGCATCTATTTTTTACAGCTGTGCCTGCGAACTCTGAAAAAATATACAAGTCGCTACTCCCCTCTCTTGATCAAAACCGAAGACAAAAAAAAAAAAAGAGGAGAAAGAAAAAGGTCTAATTACAAGATGTACAGCTCACGACGAGCTGTGATCGCGAGCTGCCTTGGCAAACATTCTAAAACCCTTAAACCCTAAAACTCTTCAGCCCTGAACCCTCAAATAATCTACAACGGAAAAGAGAGGAGAATTGGAGCAGTTCTCCCTCTTGACTTGGTAAAACGAAAACTTCAAAATTCAAAAACCCAAAAACTTCTCCTGCTGCCGACAATTGGAACACAAAACTTTTCAAGAATGGAGACATTGCGTCGCCCCGCAATCTGCAGGCCCTTCAACCCTCACCCCTTCCAACCCTTAAACCCTAAAGCCCCTCCCCAACGCCCCTACACTTTACACTCTACCAAACAGCCGTAAGCCCCGAGTCTGAACCCAAAACCCTGCCGCCCCGCCCCCCCCCCCAAACCACAACCCTGACCCTCAACCTTAAACCCTTACCCTAAACCCTAAACCCTCAACCCTCAACCCTAAACCCTAACCCTACCCCCCTAAACGCTAAAACTCTAAACCCTAACCCTAAACGCCCTCAACCCTAAACCCTAAACCCTAAACCCAAAACCCAAAACCCAAAACCCAAAACCCAAAACCCTAAACCCTAAACCCTAAACCCAAAACCCAAAACCCAAAACCCTAAACCCTAAACCCTAAACCCCGCCCCCCGACCTGCTAGCCGAGGAGGCCCCTCCGGCGCACGTAGAGGATGACGGCGGTGTGCAGCGCGAGGCAGGCGGCGGCCCCGGCCCCGACTACCCAATAGAAGGCGGCGCCGCTACCCTCCTTGAAGAGGGGTAGGGGCACGTTCATGCCGAACACGCCGGTGGCGACAACCAGCACCGACACGAAGAGGGTGGCGGTGGTTAGGCGCACGTTCATCTGCAGGAGAGAGTTCTGCTTGTCGTCGAGCATCAGGTTGATGTAGTCCTCCGTGTCGTCCACGTACTCGCGCAGCTGTATGGAGGGAGGGTGGGAGGGAGGGTGGGAGGGAGGG
>CM074813.1:668881-683454 GCA_037447605.1 Zygnema circumcarinatum | reverse complement strand
GGGAGGGAGGGAAGGAGGGAGGGAAGGAGGGAGGAAGAGGTGTTCAATATGCCATAGCATTCTGTAAAGAACACTAATCCTCGACCTCGGCCATCCTTTCACCCCTCTCATTCTTACCTTCATTTATCTTTTTGTCTCCCCCCTGTTAATTTCCACAACCTCTCGTCCTTTCTCACTCTCCCGCTTCGCACTTCCTGCCCTCTTCCCCCATTTCCCTGTCCCTCTCTCATATCCCTCCGTCTCCCTCCCTCTCTCTCTCTTAGTTCCTCGCTCCTCAGCCTCTCACCTCCGTCCTGCCCTCCTCGTCTATGCGGAGCCAGAGGCGCGAGGCGGTGCCCTTCTTCCGCACTCCCACAGTCCTCTCCCTCTCTCCGCCGCCTCCCTCCCTCTCCTCCGCCTTCTCCGACCCTCCCGCCATGGCTGCCGCACCCACCCCTCCAAGCACAGGCAGTCCCCTCGCCCTCCTCTTCATGATGCCTTTCAAGGAGATAAAAAAAAAAAAGAAAACACGAGAGAGAGCGAGAGTGGGACAGAGAGAGGGAGAGCGTTTTCATGTCTCATCCATTCTCGAACTCTAACCCTAAACCGTACTGTATCGCTCAATACTGACTCATACCGACCAATAATCTTACCGCATATACCGCTATCGTAGCGTTGCCAAACCGAGCCGTATCGTAGACCGTTATCGTATTTGTATAAAGGTCGATACTGCCCTCCCACACTCTCTCTCCCTTTCGCTCTCTCCCTCTCTCGCGGGAGAGAAAGGAGGAGGGAAGGATAGAAGGAGAGCGATTTACATTTTTTAAATCTTTTCTCTCTCATCTCGCGCTTGAGCGCACAAGGGAGCATCGTCTTAGAGTATGAGAATCCTTTCGCTTGGAAATGACGTAAGATGCCGCTGCTTTGTGATTTGGTAGAGATTGGACTTTGTGGAAATGAAGGATCGAGCGAGAGGGGAAAGGGAAGAGGGAGGGAAGGCGGGAGGAGGGAGGAGGGAGGAGGGAGGGAGGAGGGAAGGAGAGGTATCGCGAGAACAGTGAGAGTGGGAGAGAGAACGAGGGGGAAGAGAGAGAGAGAGAGGGAACCCTGGGGAAGGAGGGGCTTGCAGTTGCCAAAACTGTGCCATGTGAACTGAATCAGTTAAACTGGATTAGTTTCTTTACCTTAATCAGTTACTCAAATTCACTTCTTGACTGAATCAGTTAGACTGGGTTGATTTCTTGTTTTTTAATTATTGCTGAGGATTCGTGATTGATTATTGTTACTATTGATTATTTTTTTGGATGCAGAAAAAAGTGATTTTCAACAGCAAGACATGACATGATATGATGAGGATGGATTTTTTTTTCCCACGTTTTTTTTCTATTTGATGAAAGATTGAGAGAGGAAGCATGAAGGAGCAGATCGTCATCCATCATGAATCAGTGCGTGAGGCGACCGCCCAAAAGTTCTTTCAGAATTTGCGATGTTGCGATCTTGCTGCATTCAAATAATTTACTCATGTTTAAGCATCTATTGCCGATTATAATCTGTCATTTCTCATTCATTTATTTTCCCATAAGCATATGGTCTCAATGATTTATCACCTCTCTTTCCTTTTTCCTCTACCTCTATCTCGCTCCTCCTCGCTGCCTCTCCTGTCCTGCTAAGAAGCAAATCAAATAGAAGCAAGTTGCTTCAACAACTCATAGCAGGAGCTCAGAGCTACAGCTATGAGCTATGAGCATAACTGAATTCGAGCTATTCTTCTTCTGACTTCTCTTCTATATCTCCGTTTCCCCCTCTCTCCTCTCACAACCTCTCCCCCCTCCCAATATTCCAACCTCAATTCATGTACTGTCATTTTTTCCATCATGCAGGCATGCCGCTTTCCTCCACACTCCAATTAACTTGCAGCTCCAAAGCTATTCGAGCACTTTTTTCTGCCCACCCGACCTGGCTACTTCACTCTTCTTTCGGAGAGGAAGCAGTGCTCTTTGCAACCTATCTGGAATTCAAACTCAATTAGTAAAGAAATCGCAGTCGTACTCATTGCGGTTCAAGAAAACTATGGCTTCTGAAAGTGAAATTTCCGCTCCTGAAGTTTCTGAGCAAAATGGGACTATTGCGGCCAATGAAGAGGCGCGGAAAAAGTCAAAATTGGAAAGAAATGAGGTCGAGTCGAATTCAGAGGCAGAAAGTCTCGCTCTGAAAAAGCAGGCGAGTCAAGCGATAGATTTTCTGCGAATTGTCACTCGGCTGAAGGTAATCAGTCATTGGTCATTTCTGCACAGTATTCACAGCATGATGTTTGGGTTTCTTTTCCTTGGGTTTTGGGTTTTTTTTTTGGATATAAGGAATTGCAAGGAGGGTGAAACTCATTGTTGAACTCCAAACCTTCGCTTTTGCTATTTTTCTACTTTTGGTTTCTCATTCTTGCTTTTTCCCTCTCCCTTTCAATTGTTTTCCCCCCTCTCTCTCTCGCACTCTCTTTCCCTCTTTCTCTCCCTATCCCTCTCTCTCCCTCTCTCCCTCTCTCTTCCCTCCCTCCCTTCCCTCCCTCTCTCTTCCTCTCCCTCTTTCTCTCTCTCTCTCTCCCTCTCTCTCTCTCGTCCTCTTTCTTACCACAGGAACAAAAGCGCGCAGGATGGATTTTGCGGAACGTGAAGGATCCGGAATCGATTGCGGATCACATGTACCGAATGGCCGTGATGGCCCTTCTGGCAAAGGACCAACCCGGAATCGATAGGGAAAAGTAAGGAAAAATTAAATCACAGGTTTCACACATGCGAACCCTAAATTGGAACCCAAACTTTTAAAAAGAAAAAGAAAAACTTAAGGCGAGAGTCGTCGGAAAAGATGTTGACTTTTTGTTTTCCCGAAGGGGTCCAAAATTGAGCTGTTTTGTGCACGTCTTGAGTCTTTCCTTTGAATAAAGATACTGGAGATATAAGAAAAACCAAACCTTCCTCGTGGTTTTTGATTTTGAAGTCGTGAAAATTGCGGTCTCGCTTGTGTCCGTGCAGGTGCGTGAAAATGGCGATTGTGCACGACATCGCGGAGGGTACGGTTCTTCCCTTCCACTTGGTCTCTCTCTCTCTCTCTCTCTCTCTCTCTCGCTATTTCTCCCTCTCGCTTTCTCCCTCGTTCGTCAACGCTCAACCCTCAACCTTGAACCCACAACCTCAAACCCTCAACCCTAATCCTAACCCTAATTCTAACCCTAATCCTAACCCTAATCCGAACCCTACCCCTAACCCCTGAACCCTAACCCCTGCTTGCAGCGATTGTCGGCGACATCACTCCCTCGGACGGAGTGAGCCGCGAGGAGAAGCGACGGCGGGAGGCGGCCGCCATGGAGGAACTCCGCTCCGCTCTGGGAGGGGGACCGGCAGGTGAAAAAACGGAACAAAGAAAGGAGGGTGGTTTTAGACAAGTATGAGGAACGTTATTGATGAATGAAGAGATGAAATAAAATAAAAAAGTAATGACTGCATGTGAAAGAAGTATCGGTAACGGCGGAATTATGCCAAAAAAAGAGCATGAGGGAGAAATAAGTCAAAACTCGTCGTAACTCGTCTTAAGCCCTGGTAACTTTGATCTTCCTAAAACCCTTGAATCTTAACCTTTGAAACCAGACCCTAAACCCTAACCCCCCCAACCCGAAACCCGAAACCTTAAACTCTAAACCCTAAACCCTAAACCCTAACTCCCCAACCCTATACCCTAACCCCCCTAACTCTAAACCCTAAACCCTAAACCCTAACACCCCCAACCCTAAACCCTAACCCCCCCCAACTCTAAACCCTGCAACCCTGAAGCAGTTGTGGAACATCCTGCGGGTGGGAAGCAGCTGAGGAGATGATGGAGCTGTGGGAGGAGTATGAGGCCAACGCATCTCCGGAGGCAAAATTGGTGAAGGATTTCGATAAGGTACGAACCGCTCCTCTTTGAATGGATTGAAGATGCAAAATGGTAGGGTTTAGGCCTTTTCAGGGATTAGGGTTTTGAGGTTGTGACGTCATCAGGTTTTTTAGGGGTTTTAGGGTCTTCTTTTGGGTCTTGGTGTTTTTTCCTCTTTACGGTTTTCAGAATTGAATGTCTGTTTCTACTACTTTCTTTCCTGAGATTCTTATGGGAAGAGATTGAAGCTCTTCCCTCGTTTTTCTGAGGAAGCGGTGGGCTGTGCATGCAGGTGGAAATGATTTTGCAGGCGACGGAGTATGAACAAGGTGATGCGTGTGTCTGTGTTTTCTCTCCTCCTCTCCTCGCTCCTTCCCTCCCTCTCGCTATCTCTTTGTCCTTTCTTCACCATTTTTCGCCCCACCATTCACTCCGCTATGCCTCTCCTCTCCCTCTCTCCTTCCCTCTCTTGCCCCCTCTCTCTCTCTCTCACGTTTTCAGTTGCTGATTACAGCATTGGGGGCTACATTTTGTGCAGCGCAAGGCCTGGTCCTGCAGGACTTCTTTGACAGCACCAGAGGTGTGCCCTTAGTCCCTTACTGTTCCCTCTATCTCTTACTCTCTCCACTTTCTGTCACTCTGCGGGAACTTCCAAAACCCTAATTTCCCTTTAGACCAGCCTCACCCCCCCTCTCTCTCACTCTATCTCTGTCACCCACTCTCTCTCTCTTACTCTTACTCTCACTCTCTCTATCTCTCTCTCACTCTCTCTCACTCTCTCTCGCTCTCCCCTTCCCCTCATTTCTTCTCTATCGCTGCAGGAAAGTTCCAAACGCCTTTAGGACAGGCGTGGGCTGCGGAGGTGGTATCCCGTCGTGAGCAACGGAACACTCCCACAAGTGACGCGCCGCAGGAAGTTACGGAGTCGTAACTGAGCGCATGTGCACTGAGCGGAGCTGTACGATAGAAAAGGAGAATATTGGTTTCGGGTTGTCCATTGAGTAGTCATTTTTTATCCCAGAGTACGCTCAGAATTTTCCATTTTTCAAGGTGAGGGAATGGGTCATAGCGGGGAAGGGGGAGGGGGAGAGGGAGAGGTAAAGGGAGAGGGAGAGGGAGAGGGAGAGGGAGAGGGAGAGGGAGAGGGAGAGGGAGAGGGAGAGGGAGAGGGAGAGGGAGAGGAGAGGGAGAGAGGGAGAGGGAGAGGGAGAGGGAGAGAGGGAGAGGGAGAGGGAGAGGGAGAGGGAGAGGGAGAGAGGGAGAGGGAGAGGGAGAGGGAGAGGGAGAGGGAGAGGGGGAGGAGAGGGTGAAGGAGAATGAGAGAGAGGTAGAGGGAGGGGAGTGGGAGGGGGAGAAGGGAGACGGAAAAGGGGTAGTTTCTACTAGTCCCACTCATGTCTCAAATTCGGTTTGTAAATTTTCACGCTAACTAAATCGTTTTGATCGAGAATTTTGATCGCACATTGTGTCGCGTAAATTTGTTTATTTGTTCAAAATTATAATACTGTTTTTGGCGTGGGAGTAGTGTCCCCCACAACGTGAACGAAAGCCTTTTATTTTAGGAGCAGAGCAGGAGATGCACGAACCAGAACTTCCTGTTATCGGCCATTTTCACATTACATTTCCAGCCATGTAAACTGAAGGATCCAAAACAAGGTTATAAAATAACTTGTTAAACAAGGAAAAAAATGAGTTTATAGACAACTACGGGTTATAAAATATTAGTCCAATAGTCGGCAGGCTGATGTAACAGACATCCCCTGGCGAGTCTACCGCCCCCCCCACAACCCTCTCTTTCTTTCTTTCGTTCGTTTCTTTCTCTCTCTCTCTCGCTCTCTCTCCCGCTCTCTCTCTCTCCCGCTCTCTCTCTCTCCCTCTCTCTCCCTCTCTTCTCACTCCCTCTTACTTTCACTCTCTCTCTCTTTCACTCTCTCTCCTTATTTATTCCAACAGAGGTAACAGGTATTCATTCCACCTTTAAACGCACGAGGTGAAGCTACGGAGTGAGCACCTCCGAGCCGGTTTCTGTGATGAGAATTGTGTGCTCGAACTGAGCAGAGAGCGACCCGTCTTCCGTCACAACGGTCCAGTCATCGTCCCACATGTACCCCTTCGGGTTTCCAAGAGTCAACATCGGCTCTGAACCCCAAAACCGCAAAAAATGAACTTATTTTAATAGGACGCGGTTTCACAAGAATGGCCGAGAGTAGATGTTTTCTTTGCAAAACTCGAAGTCAGGAAAGTTTGAACCCTCAAACCCTCCAATTTTTGGAAGAGAAAAAATGAGAGAAATGCATCGAAACGAACGAGATGTGATTTAAAAAAAAAAAGAAAAAAACAGCCAATGTTTGGGTTGTTAGGAATTCGAAAGGTTTAGGGCACAGTGCAGAAAGCCAGCGTACCAATTGTGAAGGTTTGGCCCACCACCATCTTCGACCTGTCATTGTTTCCTGCGAATAGATGTCCACACAACAAGGGTATGCATGGTCAGGCAGTTGACATTGACCTGAAAAGAAAAGTGAGAGGGAGAGAGAAAGTGGCGGGAGAGAGGGAGAGAGAGAGAGAGAGAGAGAGAGAGAGAGAGAGAGAGAGAGAGAGAGAGGACTCACGATAGTGCACAACAGTGGGCCCGGAATGAAAGGCGCGGCCGACTCCATGTCCCACAAATGTCCGTACAACTCCGTACTTGTGCTTGTCCGCAATGTCACTGAGAACGCCAAGGGGAGAGGGAGGGTCAGAAGGAGAGAGGGAGAGAGGGAGGAAAAAAAGGACATCCTCAATTTAATAAAATCATAAATAAAATTATTTTCGCCCTTTTTTTCTCAGAGAAGAGTGTAGCTGCTTACTGGATTGTGTTTCCAATAACTCTAAATTCGACACCAGGTCCGCACATCAAAATTGATTTATCCAGCGCTTCCCTCGTCACCTGTCATTCCCCCCCAAAAAAAAATGGAAAGAAAGAAAAAGAAAAAGGAAGATAAGGGAGAAATCAAGCAAATAAATAGAAAACAATGCAACGAAGCAGAACAAGAATTAGACCCAACACATTTTGCTTATTTTGAGTGTTTAAAAAAAAAAAATTCACCTCCACAAGCCGCTGAGCCTCCTCGTTAACGGAACCGCAAAAAAATGTTTTGGATGTGTCTCCATGGTAGCCCTGCATAGCTCCGAACGAGAGTATGAAAAAGAGAGGAGAGGGAGGAAGGAGACAGGAGTGGGAGAAAGGAAAAGGGGGAGAGAGGTAGATTGCGAGGGAGAGAAAGAAAGGGGGAGCGGGAGACCGAGAGAGTGTGAGAGACAGACAACAGAGAGAGCGAAGACAGAGAGAGAGGGGCAGAGAGAAAAGTGAGAGATGGAGACGAGAGCTCACATCAAGATAAACGGTCACGTCGATGTTGATGATGTCACCATCCTAAACATCCATCCCTCCACATAGGTGCCAAGAAAATAAATTAAGTTCTTCGAACTCTGGAAACTTTTTAGTTCCCTGCAACCAAAAGGAACTTACAACCCCAACAGACCTCTCAAAGTTCTAAACTCCAAAAACTATTTAAGTCGAAACCTAAAAGTCCGAAAACTTCAACCCTCAAGCCCCAAAACGCTTACAAATCCAGAATCCCTAAATCCCACAAAACCTAAAAACCCCAAAACTCAAACTCCAAAACCCTAAAAGCCAAAATCTCAAAGCCCTGACACCCCCAAATCCCCAAAAACCAAAACCCCAAAAACCCCAAAACTGAAAAAGCTCAGATTCCAGCCCAGATTCCCCCCCAAATCCAAAGTACCAAAATTCCAAAATTCTAAAATTCCAAAATTCTAAAATTCCAATATTCCAAATCCCCAAAACCCCAAAACCCCTAAACCCCAAAACCCCAAAACCCCCAAACCCAAAACCCCAAATCCCAAACCGCCAAACCCCCAAACCCCAAATCCATAAACCATAAAACCCCAAAAACCCAAAACCCCAAAACCCCAAGAACCCTTATCCCGTGCTTGGACTCACCTCAAGAGGCCGCGAGTCGGGGATTCCATGACAGATGCATTCGTTGACGGAGGTGCAGACGGACTTTGGAAATCCGCCATAGTTGAGAGGGGAGGGGTAGGCCCCCGCGGCGGTGATCATTTCATGCACCGCCTTGTCTATGGCGTCGGTTGTCACTCCCACCTGAAGGCTCCCAGGCAGCCAAAACCCTAAACTCTACAAGTCAATACATGCAGAATTTCTAAAAAAAAGGAGAATGGAGATTGAAAGTGGGGTTGAAGTAGCGACTAGAACACGGAGTCTGAATCTCGAAGACTAAAGATGTTTAAGCTCTAAAAGCGAATTGACAGATACCTTAAAAGAGAGGCAATTAGTCACTCTCTCTCTCTCGCTCACACACACATTCTCTTCTTCTCCCGCCTTCCCTCACACACATACACTCTCTCTGTCTTCCCTCTTCCCTCACACACACACACTCTCCCTCTCTCCCCTTCCCACACTCACTTTCTCTCTCTCTCTCTCTCCCACCTTCCCTCACACACACTCTCTCTTCCCCCTTCCCTCACACAGACTCTCTCCCTCTCTCCCTCTCTCCCTCTCTCCCCTTCCCACACACACTTTCTCTCGCTCTCTCTCTCCCTCTCCCACCTTCCCTCTCCCCCACACACACACTCTCCCTCACCTTCACGAGGGTTCCAGCGAAATCACGGACTTCTGCCGCCAACTTTCCCGCCGCCTTCATCTTCCGAATGCCCTCCTCGTCGTGAATTTGAAACTTATCGTCCCATTTCGGCATCTTGCCCGAGTCCGCGTAGGGAGGCCTCAGGATGCCCGGGGGGACGGGCAGCGGAGGCGAAACATTTCCGGGCCTTAACGGCGGGCGTTTTATTTTTTGAGGACTGCAGAGGTGAGGCATGCATCATCAAAACTTTTTGTTTAATTTTCTTAGTATTTCACTTGTTCTTTCCTCTCCCTGCGTTAAATTTCCGTCTACATTTAGTTTTCATTTTCGGCCTTTTTTGTTCTCTAGTTTCCTGAGGGAATGAGAAACAAGCATTCGATGACGAGATTTCACAAATTATTACTTTTTCTTTCCGAACTTGCATATCTCACTCTCTACCGCATTACATCTCTCCACTCTACCTGGCTTCTCTCCCCCACCTCCCTCACTCCCTTCTTCTCTCTCTCGGCCCCTCTCACTCTAGCCCCCCTCTCTCTCGACCCCCTCATCCCTCCCTCACCACTCTCTCTTTCTCTCTCGCCTCCCCTCTCTCCCACTCTCTCTTCCCCTTCCCTCCCTCCCCTTCCCCGGACACTTCAGTGTCTCACCTCGCCTTTGAAAAAAGTTCAGCGAATCCAAGCCGCTTCCTTGCCATCAGAATTACAAAGCCCCGCGGCGCTGCTTTGGTACCTGACAGCTTCACCACATCGGTTCAATACTGCCTTCAGAAAAATTGCTTTTAAAAAACACAATTTGCATGCAGAGGCGTTGATTTATGTACCAAAATATCAATGTAAGAAAACGATATTCTTTACAAGTCTATTTAATTATCAAAGAAAATTCAAAGCTCAGGGTTCAGGGCCACAGCCTTAAGGACCGAGACATAAACTTAGTCGAGGGTTCAAGGCTCCGGGACAGAAAGCAAGTCTTTGAAATGCCGAATAGGGCTGAGGGTTTAAGGATCAAAACAGCAAACAAAACGGAGGTTTGCTAAGAACTCAGAGACAAGAGTCAATAGCTTAGGTTTCAGAATGCAGAATTTACGCTGCGAGATTCAGAGCGCAGGGTCCAGGGTTCAGGGTTCAGGGCTGATGATGCATGAATTTGAAGTACTGGGCTTGCAAGTCAAGGTGAGGCAGGGTTCAGGGCTCGGAATGCCAATTCCAGGGACTAGCACGTCAAATTCAGGGTTCAGGTTCAGGGTGCAGAAAAAATGCGGAGCCCAGGGTTCAGACAGTAAGGAGTACGCGGGTTCAAACACAGAATTAGTGCAAGTTTCAGAGAGTGCAGCGCGCAGGGTTCAGGGTTCAGGATGCTGCAGAATGCAAGTCTTGGAGAACAAGACGAAGGGTTTAGGGTTCAGGATGCTGCGGAATGCAAGACTTGGAGAACAAGACGAAGGGTTCAGGGTTAAGGATGCTGCGGAATGCAAGACTAGGAGAACAAGCCGAAGGGTTCAGGGTTCATGATGCTGCGGAATGCAAGACTTGGAGAACAAGACGAAGGGTTCGGGGTTAAGGATGCTGCGGAATGCAAGACTTGGAGAACAATCCGAAGGGTTTAGGGTTCAGGATGCTGCGGAATGCAAGACTTGGAGAACAAGCCGAAGGGTTCAGGGTTCAGAATGCTGCGGAATGCAATAATTGGACAAGCCGAAGGTTTTAAGGTTCAGGATGCTGCGGAATGCAAGACTAGGAGAACAAGCCGAAGGGTTTAGAACTCAGCGCGGCAGGGCGAAGTAGGCGCACCTCGAGCCGCCCCAGCGCGAGGAAGGCGGAACAGCTGCGGGCCTCCCCAAAAGGCGGACTTCTGCTCCGCCGCGGCCATGGCGGTGGGCGCCGCTCGCGCTGCAACGGGGCGCCATGGCGAGCACACGGCCGCCATGGCGTCGGAGGGCGGTCGGGCGGTAAGGCGGGGAGGGGCGAGGGGCCCAACGGGAAAATTTTGACGTGCCGCTCTATGGAGAACTCGAGAAAATCAAACGGCGAGCGGGACTGTGAGAATGATCATAGAACTAGTGTGGCTTTCTTGCTTCGACCACGTTAATGCACACCAAATTGGATCGTAGCGCTATGCGCACGCCTCTACCTGAATCGGACAGTCCAAATAAGGCCAGAGCCCAAAAAACAAACATACAGCAGTCGGATTGGCTGGAATAAAAACACAGCTCAAGCCGTACGATCAGATGTTTCCGGCTTTGTACCATACCGTACGGTGAGTCCCCAAAAGTCCCCAGCGGTTGCCGCCCAGCGTCATCCGAGGGGGCAGCGAGGTCCCTCGGTCACCGGCGGGTCCCTGCGGCCGTACGGCTGAAGGGACCCTCCGCTTTTGGCAACTGTACTTTTTGGTGACTTCGCTACACGACAAAAAACCCTCCCTCATTTCCAACCGGCCCCTTTTTAAAGTCATCTGATCGTTGAGTCGTTTAATTTAAAAAAGATCTATATGAACAGTTTGGCTGTTGAACTGTTTAACTGCTGCGTTCCATAGATTGCTATCTGTTGAATCGTACGGCACACTTCCGGTTGCACAACTAACAGAACATCAGTTAACTGATACTGTACGGATTGCAATGTTGTACAATTTTTTGGACGTACAGTAGCGCGGAATCTCGGGCAACCGTTGGGAGCCTTGCAAGGCCAGCTGGAAAGAGAGCGAGAGGGAGGGTGAAGCGCCATGGCGGGTCTGCTGGAGGGCGGGGATGGGGAGGAGAGGGAGAGGGAGAGAGGGAGGGAGAGGGAGAGGGATATGGAGGCAGGGGACATTCCGGCATGGTTCACGCCTGCACGGTGAGAGAGGAAACGCCCTCTCCTTCTCCCTCTGTCTCTCTCTCTCTCCCTCCGTCGCTCTCGCGCTCCCTCCGTCTCTCTCTCTTTCTCCTTCCTTCCCTTTCCGCCTGGAATTTCTTCGTTTCTCAATACAATGGCTTCCAAATTCATCTTTCGACATTTCCTGTTCCCCATTTTGGAACTCGAATGCTGCAATCCCTGAATATCCGAACTTGAAGCCCTGAAACCTTAACCCTAAAAGGCCCTGAGTCCCTCATGGTCCTCCAAACCCTGCAATCCTGAAATCCAAAGCGTTCTTGAACCCCCAAAATTCTCAAAACCCGAAAGACCTGCGCGTTTTGAAACCCTCAGCGTTCCTGAACCCTAAAAAATTGCAAAACCCTAACGAAACTCTGCTTAAGAAACACTTCCGCATCTTTGCAGAATGCTGATCATATTCTGCACCATCAACATGCTCAACTACATTGACCGCGGAGCCATTGCCAGCAATGGTGTGAACGGGCAGGCGCCTCAAAAAGACTGTCCTCCAGATGCCGATCGCGCGTGCTTCGAAGGATCAGGAATTCAGTGAGTGATTTAAATTCTTAAACCCTAAATTCTTGGGAACTCCAACACCCTCAAGTTGAAAACGCTTACACCTGAAAACCATAACTCTTGAAGCATTGAAACCCGGAGCCCCTCAAGCCCTAAGACTCTACAACACTAATCCTCGGCTCCTTAAATTCCTTCATTGTTGAAACCCTCATATCAAAAACCCTCAATTCCAAAACCCTCAAAGATCAATAACCATAAACCCAAAAACTTCATCAACCGAGCAGCCGAATCTTCGACAGTCCGCAGGCTCTTGCCTAAAACTGACCCTTCTGAAGAGGGTCATATTTGCAATTATTTTCAGAGGAGATTTTGGCTTGTCGAATTTTGAGGACGGGCTGCTTCCCGCTGCCTTCATGGTGGGCCTTTTGGTGGCGTCGCCTCTTTTTGCGGAGGGCGCAAAATTTTATCCTGCTTTCCGCCTCATTGGGATTGGGCTGAGCGTGTGGACCCTGGCGGTCTTCGGCTGCGCCTTCTCCACAGGGCTGTGGACTCTCTTCATTTGCCGCATGTTAGTGCTCTCCCTCTCCTCTCCTCTCGATCTTAATTCTCGCATTCTCTCTCTCTCTCCCTCCCTCGCTCTCTCTCGTTCTCTTTCTCTCTTTACTCTCTCTCGTGCTCGATCTCGTTTCGTCAGCGCGTATATCATCCTTGTTCCTCTTCCATATAAGGCTTCTTTCTCCACATTCCCCTTTCTCCTCTGCGTCTTTATCCCCATCCCCCATTTCTCTGTCACTCCAACTCTCCCTCCATTCCTAGCCCCTACATTCTGAACCCTACTCCCTCCCCCTCCCCCTCCCCCCCTCCCTCCCTCCCTCCTCCCCTCCCCTCCCCCTCCCCCCTCCCCCTCCCCCTCCCCCTCCCCCCTCCCTCCCTCCCTCCTCCCCCTCCCCCTCCCCCCTCCCCCTCCCCCCTCCCTCCCTCCCTCCTCCCCTCCCCTCCCCCTCCCCTTCCCCTTCCCCCTCCCCCTCCCCCTCCCCCTCCCCCTCCCCCTCCCCCTCCCCCTCCCCCTCCCCCTCCCCCTCCCCCTCCCCCCTCCCTCCCTCCCTCCCTCCCCCTCCCCCTCCCCCTCCCCCTCCCCCCTCCCTCCCTCCCTCCTCCCCCTCCCCCTCCCCCTCCCCTTCCCCTTCCCCCCTCCCCCTCCCCCTCCCCCTCCCCCTCCCCCTCCCCCTCCCCCTCCCCCTCCCCCCTCCCCCTCCCCCTCCCCCTCCCCTCCTCCCTCCCTCCCTCCCCCCCTCCCTCCCTCAGGCTGGTCGGTGTGGGCGAGGCCTCCTTCGTGAACCTTGCGGCCCCCTTCATCGCGGACTGCGCCCCCCCCCCGCGGCGCATCTCGTGGTTGGCGGCGTTCTATTTGTGCATCCCGACGGGGTACGCGCTCGGGTACATGCTCGGGGCCGTTGTGCCCGCGCAGTTCAACACATGGAGAGCGGCCTTCGTGGCGGAGGCTCTATGCATGGCTCCGTTCGCCGTGTTCGGGTTCGTCTCGCGCCCGATTCCCTTGCGAGGTGGGAGACTGGGGGCCCAAAGGGGGGGGGGGGGAAGGGTTTAGGGTTTTGGGGGTTGGGCAGTTAGGGGGACTCTCTCTGTCGTCCCCTCTTCTCTCCCCCTCCCCCCCACCACTCTCACTTTCTCTCTCTCTCTCTCTCTCTGACTGATTTCTGTGTCTGTTGTTGTTGTCGCTTTTGTTGTACTGCAGGTCACGAAGGGGGGCATCATGTGTCGAGCGACTCGCCTCTGCCAACTACGCAGACAGGTGTGATCCTGCTGGAAGACTGGTTTCTCAGCCTACCCTCTCTCTCTCTCTCTCTCTATCTCTTCCTCCCCCCTCTCCCCTCCTCTCATTGTTAGGTTTCTCCTGTGCTTGTCCCCGCACCCTCGCTCCCTTCCCCGTCCTCCCTCTCCTTCCCCTTCTCTCTCTTTCTCTCGTTATCTCATTCTCTCCTTTACCCCTCCCTCTTCACCCATCTCTCTCCCTCTGCACCGTCCCCTTCTCTCCCTCCCCTCTCTCCCACCCTCATCCACCTTCCCCTTTCCCGCTTTCTCTCTCTCCTATTCTAGCTGAAAGTTTTTAGCAGTTTGGCTATTTGCTTGGTGCTAATGACTGTAACTGGTGAGGATCACTGCCTATGCAGAAGATAAGAAGGAATCTTGGAAAATCCAAAGTGTGAAGAAAACTGCCTCCCAGTAAGTTTCCTTTAGGCTGAAACTATGCATTTCCTATTTCAATTTATTTTTTTCCCTTTTATTTAAAATTTTCTGTAACATGCTGGAAAACTATTGGCCGATCTCTTGGTGATTTGTAATTTGGGGGTTTTCTGTTCTCCTTTCTGTTTCACAAAGTTCTCAGAAATTCTCTAACTCCCTCCATAAAATGGTGTAACTGATTTTCCAAACTCTGTGCAGAATTTCCGCAGGGATTCAAGCTGCTGCGAATTCCCTTTGGGTGGATGTTCAAATTCTCGCATCTTGTAAAGCATATGTTGTGAATGTAGCTGGTAAATAATCTTCCCATTTTTTTATTTGAACTCTTAGGGTTTAGGAGCTATACCTTTATATTTTCTGAAATTTCCCTTTCCCTGGCCAGTTTAGTTAAGGCTTTTAACGTTTT
>CM074813.1:649711-668871 GCA_037447605.1 Zygnema circumcarinatum | reverse complement strand
CCCTCCCTCCCCCCTCCCTCCCCCTCAGGCTGGTCGGTGTGGGCGAGGCCTCCTTCGTGAACCTTGCGGCCCCCTTCATCGCGGACTGCGCCCCCCCCCCGCGGCGCATCTCGTGGTTGGCGGCGTTCTATTTGTGCATCCCGACGGGGTACGCGCTCGGGTACATGCTCGGGGCCGTTGTGCCCGCGCAGTTCAACACATGGAGAGCGGCCTTCGTGGCGGAGGCTCTATGCATGGCTCCGTTCGCCGTGTTCGGGTTCGTCTCGCGCCCGATTCCCTTGCGAGGTGGGAGACTGGGGGCCCAAAGGGGGGGGGGGGGGAAGGGTTTAGGGTTTTGGGGGTTGGGCAGTTAGGGGGACTCTCTCTGTCGTCCCCTCTTCTCTCCCCCTCCCCCCCACCACTCTCACTTTCTCTCTCTCTCTCTCTCTCTGACTGATTTCTGTGTCTGTTGTTGTTGTCGCTTTTGTTGTACTGCAGGTCACGAAGGGGGGCATCATGTGTCGAGCGACTCGCCTCTGCCAACTACGCAGACAGGTGTGATCCTGCTGGAAGACTGGTTTCTCAGCCTACCCTCTCTCTCTCTCTCTCTCTATCTCTTCCTCCCCCCTCTCCCCTCCTCTCATTGTTAGGTTTCTCCTGTGCTTGTCCCCGCACCCTCGCTCCCTTCCCCGTCCTCCCTCTCCTTCCCCTTCTCTCTCTTTCTCTCGTTATCTCATTCTCTCCTTTACCCCTCCCTCTTCACCCATCTCTCTCCCTCTGCACCGTCCCCTTCTCTCCCTCCCCTCTCTCCCACCCTCATCCACCTTCCCCTTTCCCGCTTTCTCTCTCTCCTATTCTAGCTGAAAGTTTTTAGCAGTTTGGCTATTTGCTTGGTGCTAATGACTGTAACTGGTGAGGATCACTGCCTATGCAGAAGATAAGAAGGAATCTTGGAAAATCCAAAGTGTGAAGAAAACTGCCTCCCAGTAAGTTTCCTTTAGGCTGAAACTATGCATTTCCTATTTCAATTTATTTTTTTCCCTTTTATTTAAAATTTTCTGTAACATGCTGGAAAACTATTGGCCGATCTCTTGGTGATTTGTAATTTGGGGGTTTTCTGTTCTCCTTTCTGTTTCACAAAGTTCTCAGAAATTCTCTAACTCCCTCCATAAAATGGTGTAACTGATTTTCCAAACTCTGTGCAGAATTTCCGCAGGGATTCAAGCTGCTGCGAATTCCCTTTGGGTGGATGTTCAAATTCTCGCATCTTGTAAAGCATATGTTGTGAATGTAGCTGGTAAATAATCTTCCCATTTTTTTATTTGAACTCTTAGGGTTTAGGAGCTATACCTTTATATTTTCTGAAATTTCCCTTTCCCTGGCCAGTTTAGTTAAGGCTTTTAACGTTTTTGGAAATTTGACTTTTTTGTACCACGAAGGTCAAGGACCTTTCCGCTTTTTAGGGTTTCAAAGACAACATTTTTCAGAGCTTCATTATGGTGTCGAAATTTCAATTTTCTTAAGCGTTTCAATACCCGTACAGTAACCCTGAAACAATTCCTATTGACCCTAAAAAATCTTTAAAAAAACCTTCCCTAATGGACCCTCAGATTCCACCTAGAAATTTCAACGCAATCTAGGGTTTCCGGATTTTCACTTCTGGACCCAAATTTCTTCCAAATTTTTTTTTCCATTTTCCATTGTCCTCGCTTGCAGGCTATTCTGCATACACATTTGTGATTGGAGCGTACGCTTTTTGGGGCCCAAAAGCGGCAAAGCTTCTTTTCAATATGGAGAATGCAGACATTGTTTTTGGGGGAGTTACCGTTCTATCGGGCATTGGGGGTACTGTTTTCGGTGGATTTGTGCTCGACTGGATGGGAGGAGACGTGGAACATGCATTCAAAGTAAGCATGAATAAACAACACCTGAAAGGCATTTGGGTTTTGGGTTCAGAGTGATAAGTCTTTCTGGGGTTGAAAATATATTTTCTTAAAGTGCCAGAAGATTGGGGTTGGCAATGTGAAGTGAAATGTGAAGTTTTCTGGGTTTGAAATGTTTGGTTTCGAAGGCTTTTCGAGGTATTGGACATAGAGCAGAATGGCCCTGATCGTCTCTCTCTCTCTCTCTCTCTCACTCCCCTTCACTATTACGTGCGCGCGCCCTCGTTCTCCCCCTCCCCCTCCGCACCCTCCTCCCTCCCTCCCTCCCTCCCTCTCTCCCTCCCTCCCTCCCTCCCTCCCACCCTCCCTCCCTCCCTCCCTCCCTCCCAGCTGATGGGAGCGGTCACGCTGGGCGGCGCGGTCTTCAACGCGGCGGCCTTCTTGGCGCCCTCCACCGCCTCCTTCATCCCTCTGCTCGCCGCGGGGGAGTTCCTCGTCTTCGCTATCCAGGCAGGCCCGCCTCCCCCCCCTCCCTTCTCTTCCCTACCCCTCCTTCCTCCCCCCTCCTTCCCTCCCCTCCCTCCCTCCCCTTC
Source organism: Zygnema circumcarinatum (assembly GCA_037447605.1). Lineage (NCBI taxonomy): Eukaryota > Viridiplantae > Streptophyta > Zygnematophyceae > Zygnematales > Zygnemataceae > Zygnema > Zygnema circumcarinatum. The sequence continues at coordinate 666,416 of CM074813.1, read as the reverse complement.
CCCTCCTCCCCTTCCCCCCCTCCTTCCCTCCTACACCCCCTTCATCCCTCCTTCCTCCCCTCCCCTTCCCTCCCCTCCCCTCCCTCCCCTTCCCCTCCCTCCCCTTCCCCCCCCCTCCCTTCCCTCCTACACCCCCTTCATCCCTCCTTCCTCCCCACCCTCTTCCTCCCCTCCCTCTTCTCCCTGCTCTCCCTCGGCCCCCACTTCCCTCCCTCTCTCCCCCCACCCCCTCCCTCCGCTCCCTCTCTCGCTCTTCCCTTTCCTCCCTCCCCTGCCTCCCATGCCTCCCTCCCCAACCTCCCCTCCCTCCTTTTTTCTTTCTCTCGTTCTCCCGTCCTCTCGCCCCTTCTCTCTCTCTTCCACTCGCACCTCACTCTCTCTTCCCCCTTCCCCCTTCCCTCCCTCTCATCCCCCTCGTCTCCCATACCCACGCTCTTTACCCTCTCCTACCACTTCTTTCCTCCCTCTCCCCCTCTCACAGCTCCTCTCTCTCCCTGCAGGGCCCGGCCAACATTGTGACTTTGCAGTCCGTTCCCACCGCCCTCCGCCCTCTCGCCATCGCTCTCTCCACCGTCACAGTTCACCTCCTCGGCGACGTGCCTTCCCCTCCCGTTCTGGGGGCCATTCAAGTAAATCTTAAACCCTAAACCCCAAAATCCGAAACCCTAAATTCCAACAACCCTAAACCGAGAAACACAACTTTCTCAATCCTTAACATCCGTACAACCCTCCAACACTGAAACCCTTAAATACCTTCAACTCTGACTGCAGTAGTATCCCTGCGACCTTAGTTTTCCAAAGCTTTGCCATCCGTGCAAAAAGGGAAGGGAAGACTAAATAATCAAATAATGGATTAAGTGAGCCCTGCAGACTCCGATAAGTTGAGAAGCTTAATGGAGACCTCAATGAGCACATGCGGTGAACTGATGAGTGCGGGAGCAGAGAAATTGAGAGAGAGAGAGAGTGAGAGGGAGAGTGGGAGAGAGAGAGGGAGAGGGCGCGAGAGAGGGAGAGCGAGAGAGGAGAAAGTTGGAGGTGTGCGGCTCCTCTAACCCCTCGGTTTATTGACCCCATCCCATCCTCTATGAGCACAGGATTGGGTGAATAATTGGCGGATCAGCATGGGCGTCTTCACTGCCATTCTCATCCCGGCAGCGCTTCTTTGGGCCTCAGGTTCTCTCTCCCTCTCCCTCTCCCTCTCTCCTCCGTCCTCCTCGTTCCTCTCTCTTTCTTTCTTTTCTTTTCTTTTTTTCTTTCTTTTTTCTCTTTTTTCTTTTTTCTCGCCTCTTTCCTCTCTCCTCTCTCTCTCTTTCCTCTCCCTCTCTCTCCCTCCTCTCCTCTCCCTCTCTCTCCACTCTCTCCTCTCTCTCCTCCTTCTCCCTCTCTTTCTTCCTCTCGGCAGGACCTGAAGCAGGTTCTGCTTTTAAGGATATCCTAAAACCCTAAAACCCTACAAGTCCTAAAAATCCCAGAAATCCTGTTTTCAAACCCGAACTTCCTAAAACCAGCCATGAGTCGTGGAAGTCAGGGAGAGTTTACAAGGGGAAAGGGTTCTTGATGTGAAGTAAGGGTTTTTTTGTAACGATAATTCAGGGCTTCTCTATTCATATGTTAGGGGTTTTGTAATTATAACTATTATTTAGGGTTTGATTCGTATGTCTAATTGCAGGTGCTTCGATTTCCGCTCCTGAGCAGCTCTCCTCCTCTTCCGCATTCTGCGCTGCCCCGGAGACGACCCGGCCGGCCGGAAATTCCGAACTCCAAACTGCTCCATTGCTGCCGGAGTCCTCCACTTCTTCACTTTAACTTTAAACAATGCTTATATCCTGCAGACCCGAAGTAAACCCTAAAATTCGAAAACCCAGAAATTTCCATACGAAGTGACTGCAAATTCTTCTGCTAGAAGAGGAATTCAATTCCGAAATATAGAGGTGCGGGAGGTAGTGAGGGAGGGAGGGGGAAGGGGAGGGGAAGGGGAGGGGAAGGGGAGGGGAAGGGGAGGGGAATGGAAGAGGGAGGGGTGGGTGGAGGGATGGAGGGACGGAGAGAGCGAGGAGAGGGAGTGAGGGAGGGAGGGAGTGGGGCGTCGAGGGCCCATATGAGTAGGTTTTTTAGGATTATTTCTTGTGTAAGGCGTAGTGTGAACTGACTATTGGATTGTTTGGATTGAGAGAAGCCAGGGCGACGCATTCACTTTTTTCGAAAAAACCATTTTCAGGCAAACTTCTAACTTACGAACACCAGGAGAAAACATCTGATGATGTCTTTACGGTGTGATTTGGGACTTGATTTGTAGCAAGCGAACTTTCCTGCAACCCTAAATAGATGCACTTCTATACTGAAGCGGTCCAGTTCAGTACACGAAAGAATGGACCGGACTCTGCAACAGAGAAATTCCTAAACATGCCAAATTTTCCGAAACAGGGTTCAGTGCGAGAAACTTCATCAGTTCATAGATGAGACTACTAAGCATTTTTTTTTTTTTTTTTCCCCAATCATAAAAGTATTCGATGTTTAAATTTCTTCATTCAGGACACGGCCTGACGCACAGCACATTAACAAACACAAAAAGTATAAATAGAATTTGGAAATGTAAATGTGTTTCGAACTGCATTAAGCACACCTACTCATTCGCTGACCTGCAAATGCCAATTTCGAAAAGCTTCCAAAACAAGTCCCATGAATACGTCAAGTCAGGGCGCACATTGACCCATCATCCAATCACAGCGCGCCACATCAGACACATCGCAAACGTTGCAACTTGGTATTGGCCCACGCATTTCAAGGTAACCTCGAAGGGACTCCAGCCTCCAGAGTGTACAAGGTCTGCTCGCCTTTCATTGCAGAAAAATGCAGAAAGTACAGAGAGGACTTAAACGAGCTCTAATCCTACGCATTGAGTCAAACTTTACATTTCTACCTAACGCTTAACACTGGTGCCGTTTCCGTTTAGGTTTCAGATCATTGCCACAATGTAGAGCTTATTCCCAGACCTAAAAATTAACTTGCACTAAGGAAGAATAGACCGACCTGGGGGAGGGTGCCAAAGAACTGAAGCTACCTGCAAGTGTACATCAAAGCATGATCCCAACTACCGCCTCCCCCATCTCTCCACTTCTACTTATCCTCTTCTTCCTGACTGCTCGACTCATTTCCTCGTTGGAAACACATCACTAGTGCGTCCTAAGGTTTTATGGGTGAATGCTTACAAATGCTTGACAAGCCCTGCATGCACACATGCGCCGTCACGACTTGTGACAGGCGTGCCTGCGGGATGCTCCCAAAATCCCACCGTTTGCTAATGTACAGACTCCACTATCTCTCTCCTCCCTGCCACTTTCTCTCTCTCCCTCCCTCTCTCTCTCTCACTCTCTCTGCTTCCCCTCATCCAGATCTGAAATAAAATCCTCAACAGTCGACCGGAAACAACGCAGTAAAAGAGAGTGCGCCTACTCAGCGGCAGGGCATCCAATAATCTCCCATTTAATGATAAAGTGTATCCGATAACTCCTGGCTCTGCACAAATCCCTCTGCATCATTTGGTGTTTCATTATAATCGCCGTCGCCTTTCTTCGCCTGCGTCGCCGCCTCATCTCATCATCACCCTCTCTCCCCTCCCTCTCTCTCTACAAGAAAATCAGCATCGTTCGCTTCTCCTGCCACGCATCTCCGATTTCCTCACCTTCCCCATAGGCCTCCTTCCCCCCTTCTCCCTCTCTCTCCTCTTCTCCCTCCCCCTCTCCTTCCCTCTCCCTCTCCCTCTCCCTCCCCCACACCATTTGCTTCTCCTCCTCTCTCCCCCACCCCACTTGCCTCTCCTCCTCCCTCCCCCACCCCACTTGCCTCTCCTCCTCCCTCCCCCACCCCACTTGTCTCTCCTCCTCCCTCCTCTCCCCCACCGCCTCCCTCTCCTCCCTCGACTCCGCCCCCGAACACAACTCCGCCATCACCGCCATTCTCGCCTCCGACGAAACCCCCGACGAGCACCTCGTCTCGTTGGACCCATTCTCCCCCTTCGGAGAAGAAGCCGCCAGAACCCCCCACGCCCCCCCCCCTTCTCCCACCGTCCGCCCCGCCGGCCCCACCTGCACATATACCTCCCTCCTCACTTCGCCCTCCATCGCCTTTCCGAAATTGGTCCTTGCCGCCACTCCGTACAGCTTCCTGGCCGCATTGTCGTACGCCTGCGCCGCCTTCTCCGGGGAGCAGTGCGTGCCCAGCCATAGCCGGATCCCTCTGCGCACGTCCTTGAGCTCCGCCGTCCACCGGCCCGGGGACCGCATCCGCACGCCCTTATACCTTTTGGCCTCCTCCTTGGCGCCCCCCCACAGGCGCCACGCGGACACCGCCTGGGTCTGGCTGAAGCAGAGCCCGCTGCGCGCCAGGTGGCAGGCGCCCGAGCCGGCACAGACGCATCCGAAGCTCGGGGAGCACTTCTGTTCAGGCTCGGGGAGAGGCTCGGGAACAGGGTCGGCTTTGCGGGCCCTTTTAGGGCTGAGAGTGGCGCTGATGGCGTCTCCCTCTCCCTCTCTTTTTAGGCTTTTGGAGGGAGGGTTTAATGTGGGGGAGAAGGGGGTTGGTTCAGGGGGGGCAGGGAGGGCGGGGATGCAGGGGAGGGGGGAGGAGGTTTTGGAGGTTGGGAGAGAGGCAATGAGGGCTCGGAACTGCGCCACGTCCAGGAGCTGCAGGCCCATGGCTGTCCTGAACCCTGGTCAGAATGAAAATTTCGTTCCAAAACCCTTGCAAAGTCTTTGCAGGACCTGTCCAATCCTCTCAAAACCCTAAATATCGTCCAAAATCCCCTAAAAACAGTCAAATGTCGAACAATACCCCTCGAAACCGCTGCAAATATCGACCAAAACCCCTTCCAAAGGCCTCCAATGTAGAGCAAAGCCAAGCTTCTTCGCCGTTCAAAACCCCTCCCAAACCCTGCAATGTATCGCCCAAATACCACCAAGATTCTGACCAAGACTGACCAACTTTTTGTCGGTTCCAAAACCCTTCGGTTTGACCCCCAGAAATTGACCAAACCCCTCAAAATCTCTCCCCCACAATCGCCTTCCAAGAAAACGAACTTCCTGTCGGCCCTGAACGCTTTATAGGCCCTCCCTCCGCGCCGGCCGCACGCCGGCCAGGCGGCCGCCAGCCGGCCGGCGCGCTCTGCCGGCTTGCCGCCCGGCCGCTGGCCCGCCGTCCTACGCCGCCCCGCCGCCTGCCGCCGCCACCGGCCGTCCGATTATGCCACGTGGCAGACTTTCCCACCGTAAGATTGGGTGGCCGCAGGCGCGGCCGGTGACCGACGGTCCTCGCGGCGCCACGTCAGTCATGCCGGCCAGCGCCGCGCCGGCCGGCGATTGGCCGCGCAGGGCCGAGGCCGCCAGCGAGGCGGGCCGAGGCGGCGCCTGTGGGGCAACCTGGGCGGGCCACTGGGCCACTGGGCGCGGAATGTGGGGAGCCAATCAGGGCGAGGGGAAAAATGGGGCATACGGACGCGGGGGTTGTGGAAGCCAATCAGAGCGCAGGAAAAATGGAACCTACGGACGAGGAGGGGACGGGGAGCCAATGAGAATGGGGCGTACGGACGAGGAGGGGATCTGGAGAGAATCTGGGGAGATTGTGTCGGCCGAAGATTTAATGCCAGTTGCGAGTTCGGCGCAGCAAGGCTGGGCGTACAGAGCGTCATCATGGTGCCGTCCAAGGCGCCGCCACGTGGCGAGTGCAGAGGCGGTTGAGGGCTACCGCACGTGTGCGAGGCAGCGTCCATTGGCTGAGATGAGTCCGGACAGAAGGCCTCCGCACGTGTGAACGGCAGATTCCGTACGTATGGCTCGGTACGGATGAAGCCGCGGCGGCACGCTGGCAAGGCCGGCCGGCACTGTTTGGAGGTCAAGGGAGTGGACACGTGGCGCCCATGCAGCTCCTGGCGTAGGGCGCCCGTCCACACGCGCCGGAGTCCCGTTGGCCGCAGCGGCCCTCCGGGCGGCAGAACAGCCAAGAACTTTCATTCCGCCTGTGGAAAGGGACAGCGCCCATAATGATTGCGCCGGTCACTAGTTTCGCGCCACGTGGCGGCTGGAATTGGATGGTTCTGGCCGTACGGCCCGGCACCAACTGCAGGACTTGACGGGACCAACGCCGGACTGACCTGATCCATGATCATATAGTTCACAGCGCTGTCAAAGTCCCGTTACTTCGCACTGTAACAGGACGGAACATTACATAGATCCCGCCCAAACGGGAGTAAAGTCGGGAGAGAGCAAAAATATCTCTCATATTGTTTAATATCGTATCAGAATACATATCGAAAGGACCTATATATCTCGATGCGACAGTCTGACCGATTTGTCGTGTAGCGGTGCCTCGAAGCTTACCCCCAGAAGAGGCCGGCCCCGGCCGCCCGGACCCACCGCCGGCACCGCCGCGGCGGCGAGGGCCGGCGGGCCGACACGTGACGGCGATCGCACGTGTGACGGCCATGAAATAGGTTTGTCGGTAAAAACGACAGGAGTGCCGTACATTATTCCACCGTACGAACGGTGACCACAGTTTCGTACGATGAGAAACTTCCAAAGACGTGTACGAACGTGGCGGATGCTGCCGGCGCCGACGTCGTCGCTGCTGTGGCGACAGCTGACACATACGACAATTCACCACCCGTCCAGTCAGCAGATCGTACGGTCGGGCGGGCCGCGGCCACGGGACTCCGAGGGGATCTAATCGCGGCCGCTGATTGGCCGATGGGGATTTGAAGGTGCCCTGGGGGATTTGTAGTGCGCGTCTAGTCAAGCCAGCTAGAATTCAGTCAATCATTGTGACTAATATGACTACACTTCTGCTCCTGGTTGCCATACCATAGTCAGTACTCAGTAGTAATTGTAAAGGGCTCCAGTTTCTGGTCAGAGTAGTCAGTTTAGTCATCGGGTAGGTTTTGTAGGTTTTGCAGAAATACTGAACCCTAAACCCTAAACCCTAAACCCTAAACCCTAAACCCTAAACCCTAAACCCCTCAGTTTGCAATATTTCAGCCGCGAGAAGGAACCCGGAGGAGAGGATCTTAAAGTCACAAATGGAGGAATATGAAAATACTGAAAGTAATTTCAAGCAGTCGTCAATCAATTTTCAGCATTTGGCGAGATCAGTGGTGCAGGATGGGAGGGATGTGAGCTCGGTCGATGATGACGATGATGGTGAGGATGATGATGTAGAAGTTGAAGATGATGATGGTGATGGTGAAGATGAGGTCAACGAACGGAGAGCCGCTGCATTCAGACGGTACAAGGAACTGTTCGAACAGAACGGAAAACTGAGGGAGGCGCACATGGAAGGAGGGCAGGTCTCGTGCCTGGTTTGCAAAAATGTCAAAAGGTGAACAAGGAAGGACCCTCCAGACCCCTCCTTATTATGTATCTTTAAATTAGATGCATAATGACTCTGTTTTGAATTTTGATTTTATTATTTTGATTGATAATCCAGCATTAGTTTGCCAAATTTTGCATGAAACTGGTTCCGTGCTCACTCATGCCTCTCACACCTCCTGGCTTGTTCCTGCTCTTACAGAGTGATTTTTTTTTTTTTTAATTGTTTATTTCTTGAGGCAGTGCAGGAAGCCCGGCCGTGGCCCGGCCCGATCGAAGCCTTTCAAAAGCGCAAGATCTCTCTTAGATCACGCGTTCAATACTTCAAAAACTCGCCGCCGCGCGGAGCATAAGGGGCTCGCCCTCGCCCTGCTTCAAATTTTAGGGTTTGGAGACTCGCCGCTGCTGCACCGCTACCTTGCACCAAACAGCACAGGAATTACGTCCACTAGAACTGCAGAAAATGAGGAGTGTACGGAAGGGGGCGAGGAGCCTACTAAGGAGGGGAGTGGTAAGGGGGAGGGGAGGAGCGGTGAGGGAGAGGGAGGGGGTGAGAGAGGAAGGGTGGGAGAGGGTGTGGAGGAGAGGGGTTGTGAGGGAGAGGAGAAGGGCGAAAGGGTGGGAGAGGCTGGGTTGGGGGGAAGGGGCATTGAGGGAGAGGAGAGGAGAAAGCGTGAGAGGGTTGGAGAGGGGCAGAGGGTGGAGGGAGAGCGTATGTTGATTCAAGAGGAGGAGAAGGAGGCGGAAGTTATGGATGATGTCTGGGAGGAATGGGATGAGTGGGAATGGGATAGAGAGGATGGTGAGGAGAGAGAGATAGCGAGGGCGTGCGATAGCAGGGAAGGAGAGACCTTAGAGGCACAGTGTCTGGGAGAGGGAGAGATAGTGAGGGAAGGTGATAGTGAGGAGGGTGAGAGATTGACTAGTACTAGTAGTGAGAAGTCGAGAGCGCGGAAAGCCTGTGACGAGAGAGAGAGAGAGGAGAGAGCTGCTCATGAAGAGGAAGAAAATTCTATTGTAACATCTGCTTCACGAGTTTTGGAGCAAATGCCTCAAGTGGAGAGAGTGGATGGAGAGGCATGCATGGTTTGGCCTCCGGTAGTTGTTCTACGGAAACCGGAACAGGGACCGGCAGCGAAAGGGTGCACGCTGCGCTCTGGACCATTGCGGGATATGCTCCGAGGTTTGTCAAAATCTATGTGCTTGACATAATCGATTGTATGGTGAGAGCGAGAGAGAGCGCGAAGAGAGAGAGAGAATGAGTGGGAGAGTGTGAGAGAGAAAAGAAGAGAAGGGCGGGAGGGAGGAAGTGGGGGAGGGACGGGGGAGGGATGGAGGGAAGAAGGAAGTGAGGGAGAGGGAGGGAGGAAGGGAGTCGGAGGGATAGAGAGAGCAAGGGAGAGGTTGGGAGAGTAGGGAGTGGGAGGGAGGGAAGGAGGGAGGTAAGGAAGGAGGGAGAGGGGGGAGAGGGGCGGGGGCAGGGGCGGGCCAAGAGGCGGGCATATAGACAAACACGGGTGGGAGGAGAAGAGGAAGTGAGCGAGAGGGCGCGAGGGAGGGACATAGAGAGGAAGAGGGAGGGGGAGGGGGAGGAAGAGGGGGGCAGGGCGAGCGGGGGAGAGGGAGCGAGGGGAAGAGGGGGGAGACGGAGGGTAAGGCGGAGAAGGGGGAGGGTGGGCAAAGGGGGAGTGGGGGAGCAGAGGAGAGGGAGAGGGAGGGAGGGAGGGAGAGAGGGAGAGAGTGCGAGAAAGGGAGTGAGAGAGGGAGAGAAAGAGAGGGGGAGAGATAGAGTTGCTGTCTTGCCAGTCAATGTATTGTATCAGTCAGTTCAGTTGAACAAAACGGAAACTGAAAGATGACTTACATGTGATGCAGATGGCGGCTTTCCGAGCGAGAAAGTCCAAATTCTGTACAACAAAAACGGCTGCATGGGAATCGCTGCAGTTTTGTTTGAGTCTTCGCTCGAAGGGCTCTCATTTGCCAGAGAATTTCACAACTTCCTTAACTCCTTTGACTGCGGGAGAGAGGGCTTCAGAGACTACATTTCCCTGTACCCTTCCCACGGTTCTATGCAGGAGAAAAGTTCACAGCGTAACGCTGAACTGTCCCACTCACATGTGTCCCCTAAAGAGGATCTTAAGAAGTTGGTTGTTTTTGGGTATCTGGCCTCTCCAAATGACTTGAAACAAATCGATCCTTGGGGCAAACGGCTGAAGAGGGTGAGAGTAGAGAGGGTGGGAACGGTCGCGAAAATTCTTCGAGAGCAGTGGTTGTATCGGGAGAGACAAGAAGTAATGGTTTAGGGTTTTAGGGTTGAGGTGTACAGTTTTTTCTTCTTGTTTTCTCCGACGTTTTTCTCCTTGTGAAAAGTGTACATTGTATGTGTAAAAATAACAAATTTTTCTCTCCCACACTCTCCCGCTCTCTCCCTCGTATCTCTCTCCGTTGCATGTTTCACTACTCAAAAGTAAGTGCACAACAAAAGAATTGAGCACGCCAAATACGTTCACTACTCATTCCTGAACTAGATAGGAGAAAATAATTCGGCGCACCAGAAAAATAGGATTTTTTTTTTTTGATTCTAGGGTTGAGCTCAACCTTGCAACAACAAAGAAAGTTTGGTTGCAGGATTTACTGAATCCCTAAAAATCATAAACCCTAAAACCCCCTTTATTCACAGAACCCTGCTCTGCCTGAAACCACGAATAAAATTACATCCAACTGCTGTTTTTCCCGTTACGAAAAAATAATCCAATTAGTCGTCGCCGAGCCATTCCCACGACATGCCTTTCAACCAATCCTTGAACCCTAAACCCCTAAAACCCTTAACCCATAAACCCTTAAACCCTAAACCCCTAAACCCTAAAGCCCTAAAACCCTAAACCCTAACCCCCTGGAAAGCCCTATCTCAATTGGGGGGCCTGCTTCAGTGAGCGTCTCAAGAGGGCGAGCGCCCCTCTGAGAGACACGTGGAGGGGGGTGCCCGAAGGGCACTGTACGGACCCTGTAACGTACAGTTTTCCGTCATTTGAAGCTCCGTTACTGGCATCTGATAAAGTCACATCATCTGTCTCGCCCACGTAAACGTCATCACTGTCCGCCTGCAAGAGACGAGAGAGTGGGAGAGGAAGAGGGAGGGGGGAGAGAGAGAGAGGGGAAGAGAGAGAGAGAGAGAGAGAGAGAGAGAGAGAGAGAGAGAGAGAGAGAGAGAGAGAGAGAGAGAGAGAGAGAGAGAGAGAGAGAGAGAGAGAGAGAGAGAGAGAGAGAGAGAGAGAGAGAGAGAGAGAGAGCACAAAGTCAGTGCATTCACAGAAAAATAAGATTTGTGACCATCCCACGCAAAAGCCTCCCCTGAACCCTCCAGAACTGGAAGCCCCAAAACCCCCAACGCCCGACCGAACTCCCCTGCCTTTAAACCTGACAATCCAAATGCCCTAAATTCCACAATCCCTCCAACCCCACCACTCGAAACCCCAAAACCCCACCGTTTTGTAACCTCAAAAATTCAAAAGACCCAGCAGCCCCAAAACCCCCCCTCTTTCTTCCCCCGCCCTCCCAAAACCTTAACTCTTGACCCTTAACCCTAACTCAAAAACCCTAAACCTCAGCAAACCCTACACGCTACGCCGCAAACTCCACACCCTCCCAAACCTTCACCCCTGCATTCTACGCCTCACCCTATCCCTTAGCCTCCTAGCCCCTAGACCCTCAACCCTCAACCCTGGCAAACCCTAGGCCGCCCCAAGCCCTACACCCTACACCCTACACCCTAAACCCTAAACCCTAAACCCTAAACCCTAAACCCTACACCCTACAACCCTACACCCTACACCCTAAACCCTAAACCTAAACCCTACACCCTACACCCTACACCCTACACCCTACACCCTACACCCTACACCCTACACCCTACACCCTACACCCTACACCCTACACCCCACACCCTACACCCTACACCCTACACCCTACACCCTACACCCTACACCCCACAACCCCACACCCTACCACCCTACACCCTACACCCTACACCCTACACCCTACACCCTACACCCTAAACCCTGCTCCCTACACCCTAAACCCTGCACCCTACACCCTACACCCTACACCCTACACCCTACACCCTCCACACCCTACACCCTGCACCCCACACCCCACTCCCTACCCCACACCCTACACCCCACACCCTACACCCTACACCCTACACCCTACACCCTACACCCTACACCCTACACCCTACACCCTACACCCTACACCCTACACCCTACACCCTACACCCTACACCCTAAACCCTAAACCCTGACCTGCAGCGCGTGCAGGATGGCCTCCACGTGGCGCGCGCGCGCGACGTTGCGGCCCGCGCCCGCCCCGGCGGCCGTGGCGGCCCCGACGGCGTTCGCGAGCGCCAGCGTGGCCGCGGGGCCCTCCGCACGTGTGAACCCGAGGAGGACCGCCGCCGCCAGGCTGTCCCCGCACCCCACCGTGTCCGCTACGCGCACCTGCCGGGACACAGGCCAGGACATGGGGGGGCATGGCATGGGGGGGCATGGGGGGCATGGGGGGCATGGGGGGCATGGGGGGCATGGGGGGCATGGGGGGCATGGGGGGCATGGCATGTGTGGAGGATCCGGAGAATAGCATGGCATGAGGTTTGGCATGCGGCATGGCATGGCCCCCTCCCCCACCTTGAAGCCGGGCACGGTGTAGGCGGCCCCCTCCCGCGTGGCGAGGAGGCAGCCCCGCGCGCCGCGTTTGACGGCGACCCACTGCAGCGCGCCGCCCATCGCGAGCAGGCGCTGGGCGGCCGCCGCGGGGTCCGCCTGCCCAGTCAGCACCTGCGCCTGCGCCACGTGGCACCACGTCATTGGCCGGGATGATCCCAACCCTAAAAGACCAAAATCTCTGACTTTCCTGTACCTGGTATTGAACCCCCTGAAACTGAAATTGAAATTCATTCTTCTTCATTTATTTCAAAAAGAAGACGCTATGAGAACCCCAAGCTGAACAAAGCGGAACAAAACACCTCCATAAAAATACTTGATTAAAGTCCTTTTTAAAAAAAGAAAAAAAAAAAAACATTGTTATGCATATGGGAAGGTGTCTGCATACTTCCTCAGCTGTGAGGAGTGCCACGTCACTGAGGGCGATGAGCTGCTTGAGAGCCTCCGGTTTCGTGGCCGCCAAAGCCGCCGTCCGCGGGCCCGGGTCGAAAAAAACTTTTGTGCCCCCCTGCCGGGCCCGCCGGGCAGCCGAAAGAACGCCGCTGGGCGGAATTTCGTCAAAGGTAAAGCCGTTGATAAAGAGGGCCTTGGCGCGAGAAATTAGGGTTTCGGCATGGGGGGGAAGCTGGGTGAGTCTGCTGAACACGGGGTCGGCATTGAAGTCGAACCGACTGCACTCCATATAAATAATACATCATAATAAAGAATTCAGTAACTTTATTTAAAGTTAAGGTTGATATTGATCAGATTTGTTCGTTTTTTCAAATTTTTCTTTTTACCTGCAAAAGGCGTGCTGGCTGGAAGGGTCGATCATGACCCAGACTGCGAGAGTCTCCCCCCCATAGTCTGCCCCCCCCAATTGGAGCCCTCCCCTCCCCACCTCATGGACCTCCACTCCCTCTTCGCGCAAAATTCGAATAAAAAATTCGCCATAAACATCATCTCCTACGTGGCCGAGGCCCACACATTTGAGTCCGAGACGGGCTCCTGCGATCAAAGTGTTGGCGTTGCCTCCAGCCTCCCAGAACGACTGCGAGAGAGAGGGGAGAGAGAGAGGGAGGGAGGGGAGGGAGAGAGAGTGGGAGGAGCGGGAGAGACGGGAGGGGGGAGAGGGAAGAGAGGGAGAGAGAGGGAGGGAGAGATGAGGAAGGGAGGGGGAGAGGAAGGGAGGGGGAGAGAGGGAAGAGAGGGAGAGAGGGGGGGAGAGGAGAGGAAGGGAGGGGGAGAGGAAGGGAGGGGGGGAGAGGAAGGGAGGGGGAGAGGAAGGGAGGGGGAGAGAGGGAAGGCAATGCGAACGAGAAGGGGGGAAAGTGGGGAAGGGAGGGAGAGGGAGAGGGAGGGAAGGGAGGGAAGAGGACGACGAAAGTAGGAGAGAGGAGAAAGACAAAGACAAAGGCGTCGGTTCTTCAGATTGAGCGTGAAGGTGTTAAAGCTGTCAGAATCATTATAATTTTGAAATGTGATGTATATTAAAAGGATTGGAAGCTGCTATCTTGATGTCAAAAGCACTACACATAGTGCTGTTTCTGAGAAACCAAGTCAAATAATTGTGAATGCGTTTCATGCACTTTTAAAATGACAAAAACCCTAAAAACCCTAAAAACCCTAAAAAAGCATTTACTCATAAGCCTATCAATCCTAATATTTATACTAAAAGACTGATAATAATGTTAATAATGCTTCTAATATTAGCAAGTCTTTATTATGCTTTCAACTTTCTACTCCCTGTTTCCTATTAGCTTTTAAATTGACAGTTAGAAAACCTATTTGAAGGAATTAGGGTTGGCAATCACCTCATCTGGCGGAGCAGACATTAGGGTTTGCATGTAGTTCCATTTTTCGTCTCTCCCCGACGGAGGGAGCACGTCCACATTCACAAGTACGTCCACACATAAGTTGCCGAGCGTCACAAAGTCATACTCTCTCTCTACCTCTCCCACACTCTCTTTCACTCTCTCTCCCGCTCCCTCTCCCACTCTCTCTCCCACTCCCTCTACCACTCCCTCTCCCACTCTCTCTCTCTCTCCCTCTCCCACTCCCTCCCCCACTCTCTCTCTCGCTCTCTCTCTCTCGAACGCTGCCGCCCCATTACCCTCTCCTCCCTCCGCTCTGCATACAAATTTCCAACCTGGCCCTCCATCCTCCACTGCAAAACTTTCTCTCCGCAAAAGCACAACTTTTCTGGCCCCATAAATTCTGAAATTTTCATTTTTCTGCCCTAAAACGGGGCCAGAACTATGTCCGGGCAGCCTGGCCCGAAGTTTCTGGCACAAGGGTTTCTTGGGTTTCAGGACATTCGAAAACTTTAGGGTTTTAGGGATTCTTCGAGATTTTAGGGCTGACGTATGCAGTGAAACTTCCATGCCATGCCCATGCCCATGCGCCTGAAGCATCCCCCCATGCGCCATTTTGCAATAAACCTTAAAACCCAAATCCCTCTCGCCCTCTCGGCCGCCCCCGCAGAGCGCTAAACCCTAAACCCTAACCCTACTTCTATCCTGCTCGCCCTGCTCTGAACCCTAATTTTTCCCGCTGGTTCCGCGTGGTTTCTCGCGAAAAACCGCGATCGAGGCGGTTTTTCGAAACAGTGCTTCGCGCCCGAAAGTGAACGGAGGGGGTTCAGAACACTTTCGACCTTCAGGGCTTTTTAGGGTTTAGGGTTTAGGGTTTAAGGACTTAGGGTATAAGTAAGGAGTTCAAGAGGTAAAGGGTTTAAGACCCCATCGTAAGACTTTAGGGTTTAGGGTTTTGGAAACTGGCGGAGGAAGACTTTCCAATAGCGGATCTGGGAGGAAGAACTAAAAAAGAAGAAAGACATAATTTTTTTTTGGGTTATAGTATTTAGAGTTTAGGGTTTAAGGTGCTTTTTTTTTAATCTTAAAAATATGGCGGCAGCTCTGGCGGCCATTGTTCGAGTGGTGGTTTTCCCTGTGCGAGGGCGCGTTTGGGCCTTCCATTCGGAGCCGCAGGGAGTGCATTTGACCACTCCGGCCGCCGCCTCCTCTCTGCGCGAGCTCTGGCGCGCAGTGAGCGAGCAGAAGAGCGCCGGGGCGAAGGCGGAGCTCGCAGTGGAGTACACGGCGCAGCAGGTACTGCGCCATGATCTCGATTTGTCTGTTCATGATCCAGTTTCTCGTCATGCGTTTTTGACTAAGTGGGGGAGTGTTGTAGCTCGTTAGATAGGTCTTTTTAAGAGGGTTCTAATGAGGGGAAGATCGCCGGGTTTTGTGGCTTGTGGGCGGAGTTATGATGATTTTTGCCCTAAGATGTGGAGTTCTGCGCAGGATTTGGCAGTGAAGGTTTGGGGTGGAGATCAAAACATTTTGGAGTTCATGGATGTGTTTATATTTAAAAAAAAAGGTCGCGTTTCGCGTCTGTTCATCATCAGACAGAATCATGTAGATATGTATATTTATACGTGAAAAGAGCAGGATTTGTACTGTTTAGATTTGATATGAATGAACGGGAACTCTATTTATATGCACCGTTTACCCCTCCCCCTTTTTTTCCCCCCTTCAGATGCATGATCAGTGGACAAAGCTCGGTGCCGCCCCGGAGAAAAGTATCCGGAAACGGATCTATAAGTAGGTCATCCTCACTCATGCTCCTCTTCCCCCCCCCCCCAATTATCTACAGAATGTTTTTGTTTTTTTTTTTCAGTGAGAGACTGTAGGGGCATTTTAGATGTATATAGATAGATTTTTTCCTCCCATTTTCGCTTTTAAGTATCCGCACTCAAGTGATTTTGAATCATGACCTAAATGAGATATCTCATTTTTAGGGTTTATCGTTCGGGGCTATGCTTGCCAGTGCAGGGTTGACACTGCTTTCAAGGATTACGCCCTCTGAAACTTTTTTGAAAAATATTCCAAAAACGACCTCCACTGTTGAGATTGTTTATCCTTTCAGGTGGGCTCCGTACAATCACTTCTCTACTGGCTTTTGGCGGGGTTTCGGCTTTAGGGTTTAGGGTTAGGGTTTGAATTTAGGGTTAGGGTTTAGGGTTAGGGTTTGAATTTAGGGTTAGGGAATAGGGTGTAGGTTTAGGGTTAAGGTTTAGGGTTTAGAGGGTTTGTCAGAAGAGTTAGATTTGCTGGGGTTTCTGACGCTGTAAGGCTCTAAATACGTTCATTTTGGGCTGTGGATTCTTAAAATTTGTAGCTATTTCGATTTTTTTTCAAATGATTTGTAAACCATTGACATGCAGAAAACTTGGGTTTTTCTCAAACCCTAAATGCAACCCTAATTCTAGAAGGAAAATTTCTTGTTTGATTTAAAACCTTTACAGTTTGAATCCACAACTCGTGCGTCGACGAGTTCGCCACATTGCTATTGGGTAGGCCTCAAAACCCTAAAAAATACAAAACCCTGAATGTTTTTAAAACCCTAAAAGTTTGAAGATTCTCATGGGACGAAATCCAAGCTACTGTTTCCATGTGATGCTGCTCTGCTTATTCTTTTGGTTTTTCATATTTAGTTTATTTTTCTTCTGCCTTGACTTTCCAGAGGCAGTAAATTTCATAAAAACAAGTACTATGCGTCTGCAGCGCTTCTTCCCTTCACTTCCCTTCTCGGGGTATGAACTTTTCTCACCAACTTATGAAAAAAAATGAAGTTTTTAAGTAAATGATT